>OZ023326.1:41835194-41879512 GCA_964007535.1 Brachyptera risi | reverse complement strand
AGTCTGATTGCCGAGCAAAGGCGAGCATCTATCATCTAATATACGGATATAAGCCAACCGATGAATAAAAGAACGGCAATAAGGTATGAGTCTCCGTAGAACATTTCTATCTGATAAAAAACGGACGAAATATCTTTCATAGTGACTTATGACATCGGGTAAATAATACTATTCGAACAGAGAAAACTCGAAACATCTGATTGTGATAGCATTTCCCGCCACAAGTAGTTCCGTTGCGAAAGTATAAAGAACGAAGGTTATACATTGCATTAGGTTTTGCTAGTAGATCTATAGACCTTGCTTACATAAGGTGAACAGGAAAATTGGAGATATAAATTCCATTTTTTGGTGAAGTTATTAAAACTCTGTGAATTATGTATCAGAATATGGGTGGAGGGAACGGAATGGGTTACATATATCGGAATTGTATACGTTCTGCTTCAAAAGAGTTGGGATGAAGTCTCTTGTATAGTGGTGAATTTTCACAAGTTTCCTCTCATGCATATTGTACAAACCATACTTTTCTTCCGTATAGAAAACCTGATCATATTTTAATAATTTAATTTCTCTTTATAAAAATGGTGGAAAATTTCCTTTGAATAAAATCTCAGACAGTCAGTTTGAATCATAGTGACGTCGTACAGTGCATCATCGAGAATACATTCAAATGAATCCACGATCGATGTAACGAACGTTTCATAACATGAACATCAAATTTCACTTGGTTCATCTCGTTGTTAAACGTTGATGAACAACAAAGAAATCCGTACCGGTAAGCTTGTGCGTACTGGACATAGGAACAATTTCAGTCCATAGCACATCAATGAGCTGAATTTGTATTTGTTTCGTATGCGATTTTTCGATTTGGCCTGAAAAGATCACCATAACGAAACCAAAACCAAACAAAAAAGGATGAAAAATTGGGATGAAGAAATAGAGATAGAAGGGAGAGAAGGATGGACAGGAAGACAGGGAAGAGGAGAAAGTATGAAGGGACTGATCAGCTGATATCCAGAGCTGGATCCAATCCTCATTATATCATTCACGCTTTACCCCCTCACCCACTAATCCACCCACTGGTACATCCATTTATTCGCAAAACTACATCCGGGAACCCTTGAAAACAAAGCCTGCAATGTTGATTATTTATATGACTGATGATAGGTGAAAACTCCCTCCACTTCCCTCTTCCACTCTATCTCGTCGTCTGCCTAATTCTCTTACCTTCCCTCTCCATCTCTCTCTCTCTCTCTCTCTCTCTCTCTCTCTCTCTCTCTCCTCCTGTTTCCCTTTCTCTCTTCCATTCGTGTCCAAGTTGAGCCTTGTACTAGATCGAGTACAAAATCGACGAGATTCAAGCTTTTCGAACGTGGGATTTTGGTTGTTTGAATGTAACACACAATCATATTTTTGAGCAGTGAAGAGTGGGAAAAATGGGTTCACTTGAGGCCATGTTGATTCATAATATGGACTGCTTCTGACGGAAGTAGGATCTGCCTCCTGAATATTGTTTGGTTTGTTTCTGTGTGCTCCACATAACGCGGAACTGATTTCAATATTATAACTATAATCAAATTCAGCCTTCACTATACGCTCATCTATTGCATTTGTGAGCTTCAGTCTTTGTAGAACAACTCACGGTAACGTTAACCTATCAACTCTTCCGAAAAATAATTTTATCGTTTCCAATTTGTGAATCTGGTTCTCAAATGATGATTTTCACTTTAAGAAAATACTGTTGCTCAGTCAGCTAAGACACCGCTTCAGAAATTGGAGTAACCGTTGAGCGTAAAGTTCGAGTCCCGCATAAGCTTACAGCTAATCTTGAACAATACTTATTATATGTATATTTGTAATTCATCACGTATATCATACTGTTTGTACAGTCTCCGGTAACATAACCATTATTATTATCATTATTATTATTGAGACATGGGAATCTGTGACGTCCTCTCCAATATCATAACTTCATAGTTGAATTATTATTATTATTATCATCATCAAATGATCTTCATTGCTGGCGAAATTCGACAAGGCAGTTCTGACATTCAACCAGTTCGAAACATAATTCACATGAATTTCAGAAACAAAATTAAACACATGGAAAATACAACAAAATACAGATGGATACATGAATAGATACAGTTGTCGTACACTCAGAGATATATAAACATTATGTGAATTCATAACAAAATCAATGTAACAATGAAATTATAAGTATAACCAAATATTTTCAGTAAATTTTACCACCATTTTGTTTTTGTACTCAACATTCATAGGAAGAAGAAAGATAAGCAATAGTGAAAAAGAATCATCAATTGGAACTAACAATAAATGTAATGAGAAGTGAATAAATTGATGTTAAAGGCCCGCTGAACCAGTGTCACAAAAAATACTTATTATCGCTCTGAATTTGAAGAAGAAATTTTGTACATTTCGTTTTGAAATTATTTCCATTCTGAATTTTCATCTGATCAGGTAACGCATTCCACGTTCGAGGTGCCAGAATTGCAAAAGTCAATTCTGAAACGTTACAACCAGCTCAATCGTACCCCCGTATAACCAAGTGCTGACGGGGTGAAAGCACAACAAAGCTCCTCACATATAACGATGGTATGTTTTTGTTCATGTAGCTTGATTGCGGTAACACGCTGGCTTCATGTGCCACAGCAAGTGGGGTGACCATTGACTCAATCACCGCCACCGTCCATCTTCTCATTTTTAATTGAGATATCTCTATAGTCTAGGCTACAATGCCAAGATAGATACCGAAATATAGACCACAGCCACTTCCTTTCCACTATACGCCCCATTGCCATAGAACAGTCTCCATCATTTCATTTAAATTATTCATTCGACGCCGATAAACCCTAGTGGGCATAACATGCAATATGACTCGTTATGATTGAATATGGATGCAAAGAATTGTTTTATTGGTAGCCCATTTTATTTTATCGTGGATACAATATCCTCAAATGTCAAAGTCTCATTTTTGGTCGTGGTGTCACGGAGATTGTAAGGTATATTTTCTATTCTGTGTATAGATGTATCTGTCTATATTCATGCATATTCATATACTCCATGATTCATACACAGAAAAAGTATACGTCAAATGAGTGTTCTTCTTCATAGCTATACCAAACGAATTTCATCACTATCCGTTCTGTTATTGTTCTCATACTGAGTGAGATATCTCCTCTGTGATGAAGTTGAAATTATATCTCAAATGTATTGCTGATTTACAGATATATTTATTTTTCTTTTTATGAATGATAACCAAATATGCACATTTATATGGTTGATGGTCCTCAACCAGTCTCTTTTTTGTGTGCATTGTAACGGATGTATACTTTGCTTAGTATCGAGGACAATGAAATACTAGCACAGTTCATCTCAATTTTACTCAAACAATTCCCCGCAAAAATAACGAAGTATTTTTCAGCAACGGGATTAGCTTTTTTATATACATTACGAATCTCCTATCTTTCTGCCGACGGTTTTTATTGAAAGTTTCTACCCCTTGGCTTCTCTGCTGTTTTCTCTTCTGTTCGTAATCTCCCCGTGTTAGGTTGTAGCACGGGCTAGGTTCATATATACGGAAATCTAGTCTTTCGTGACGGTGAAGGTGACGTTCGCGGGTGTCACCTACTGGCTAACATCACCGCGCGGTAGTCTAGGTACACCATTCACGAATGTTTGAAATGGTGAAGTGCTACTTGACAATTTGATATGAAAAGCTATATTCATGAAAGAGTTTTCAAGTAAGAAGAGAAAAATAATTATATCAATTGATTCAATAACGTCATATCACGTTACTTTTCGTATTATTATTGAGCTTTTTACTTCCAAGGGTGATTCAATATTTTTTTAAGAAACAATTAAATCATGGTGTGGCGTATTTTATGATGATTTGTCCAGTCTGATCGCATAATCTATCTCACGGCTCACTGCCATGGTTACGGATTATTATACATTATTCATATTTCATATGGACTAGTTCAAATTTACTGTCCAATTGGTAATTATAATAGTTCGAAAACGAATCAAAAGGGTAAACCACACACACGTATCAAAGTCGTGAATGAAAATTAACGTATCGTGGACTATCGATCAATTCATACAGCGTCGGTATTGTTAGAACTTACGAAAAACACCGGCTATAGTGAGCCCACCAAAAAAATTTGATACTTTGGTTCAATAATTATAATGTTTTTGATGTAGCTATTTTCTCAGTTTTTGGAAATAGCAGTATACATATATCCTTGATGTAGCTGGAAGTTCATGAAGATGACCATTTTAATGGAATACAAATTGGTGATTTCAATTGAAAAATGATACTGGAACGCATAGGTATAGGCTACTTTTCATGTATAAATATTGATCCATTGATATATTCAATATAATCATTAAAATTATAATTCTATTTTGTGACGGTGGAAACAAATCCAACAGTGAAAGATTGATAACTCAATTGATGATACTAGTGGTGGTTATGGTCGGATATATAAATGAATGATCCTTGATCAGATTTAATCGGAAAACATGTGCATGGCTCATTGAGTCACAAAACCTATAGTCTGACTATACGATGGAGAATCATGAGCATAGCGAAAAATATCCCTTCCTTTGTTTCCTTGCATAACGCAATCTTACCTTTATGATGATGTTTGACGCCATAGTCCTGCATATCATCAGCTGCCAGGACGCAGGTTGATGACGTCACGAGAGCCGCGATGACGAGGAAGTGATGACGTAGCTGAGGCTTCATTATTCCAATACAAGAGAGCCACGAATCCCTAGATAACGTCATCAAATCTCACAGCACTCATTACACGTAGCACTGGATTATATATAAATAACAGATTATACAGAATAAGGATTTTCAAATGAGTGACACATTAATTAGTTGTTCAGTTAATAATAGTTTATTCATGTCATATGCACAAACACCTTTCAAAATTGTGAATTATTAATTTCAAAATATATTCTCATCGTATTAGTTCATTCCCTGGAAGCGCTGTGAAGGTTTATTCGAATTGTTGATTTTCAAAACAGGAATTTATTCTCTATTGGACCGAGTTTTGAAACGATGCGTTTCAAATTATTCTGTTCCTACTGTTTTGAAAATACCATGCTCTCTTCGGGTAATCTCATCCAGTCAATTATTGAGAGCTAGAAATGACAACCGAATTATGAATAATACTGAATTATACTGTGGGCCTACTAGACACAACATTTCCCGATGGAATCTATTCAATTATTCATGGAAGAGGCGTTGATATGAAAATTCTCGAATAATGATAACTGTGGTTTGAATTACTTGCAGTACATTTTTTTCTCCTAATGCTCATGAAAATAACTGGCGTGCTTGATAATTACAAGTAGTCGTTCACTGACGAATTCACTGATGATGAAAGCTCACTCTCAAGATTCTGTAACGATCGAATGGATATGAATAGGCACCCTCACATCGAAAAAGATTATTATAATATCACATGAGCATATTTGTTTTAACTATTATCAATTGGGGATGACAAACCTGGCCTCACTTCTATCACAATATCTATAACATATAGTCGGGTGATGACTTGAAATTGCTTCGAAATCGATGATAATTTCTTTCTATTTCGGAAATTATTTTAACCATTCAAAACCTTCCCATAATTTTCTCTGATGGGCGAATATCAGCTCACTCAAGTCACCGTGTGATCCTCATTATCCTACTCGCCTTGGTTATCGTCGTCCCTCGTCCGTATAAGGAGAGATGGGATGGCTTGCAAAGATTGATTCACAGGAACCTGTGGGCTGGAGTATATTTAATTGTTACATAAAGGACAAAACATTGTGATTGCGCGGATTTTGATGTATTTCTTCCTGCTTGTTTTCTCTCTCTAACAAATATAAGCACATTGGATGTGCGCTTTTAACAAAGCAAAGGTATGCAAATAATATTCAGGACTTGTTTTGTCTAATTTGGTATTATTAAAGTGATACAATATGAGTCAAGCTGCTGTTGATGTATAGTTGTTGAATGTTTAAACTACAACAATAGTTGTGACAATTACGTTGCAGACGAGAAGAATCGTTTGAATAACGCTTGTGATACGGAAAATTTCTACTCAAACCAACAATGCCTCACTTTATATCACGATAGAATCATAAGAAAAATCTATATACAGAGTTATTGATTGATACTCTTTCTCTTCTATAATGTATAGCAGCGTTTAATTTCACGTATTCACACTTTTTATGCGAGTACGGATATTGATGCGGATATTCAAATGTCCAAATGTGAATGAAATTTATTGTGTAGGCCTACTTTATGAAATGAATTTTCTACTTTATATTAGGTCATTCTCCAGATATTTCAATTGTGGCTATCAGCTTCAAGTCGAAACTTTCTGTTGAAATGATCGTCACTATTTGTTAAGGGTATTTCAGTGCAAAATACTCGAGATACTAATAAAATGAGTTGCTGCTTTATTAATAACGATGCTCAGAGCTGAAAGGCTTACGCGGCAATTACGAGTCTCCAAATGTAGAATATACTTGTTAATTGTTGAACGATTCAACTCGTAAAGTCGTGATGCTAATCCGGTTGTCTGCGATCGCGTATGTTTTATTCGAACACCGAGGCTTAAACTCTCGAAACACACGCTCAACTTTACCAAGTATTCACTTTGCTAGCGACAATCCACGCTCCGAGGGGATTCCCACTCGTTCAGATACCATTCTTAACGTACACAAGTCGCACCGATATCCACCTCACTCAGACTTAACGAACATCGAACCGAATAAAGCGTTTATCTTGATGAAAATCCAAGATCGAAAAAAAACGAGATGAAAAACTACTTATGTACGTTTAATTGTTTGAATGAACAAATATATTAAACGCAGAATATTTTTCCTGATGTATTATACATGAATATATCTAGATAGGGAATATTTCACAATTACTTCCGTGTCAGGAGTTTGATTGCGTTGGTTAGTCAGCATGCGATTACGGGAGGAAATGATGGTAGCGACCGACCGCGATGAGAGATGATCAAGAACTGAAGGGTAGATTGTGCTGGTTACACGATGTCGCCGCTAGAAACGCTGTGATCGTGAAGGAGATGTAGAATAAATAGTACAGTAGGTCTACTGCTGGCTCGAAGGGTTTCCATGACGTTCAGTCAGGAGTCGAACAGGAATAGGTGTTTGACAGAATATAAGAGATGTGGCGGAAGCAATACAAACTGAATTATATATACTTTCCAGAAATGTATTGTGAATTATCGATATGGAAGACAAACGTCTGGCTCCCTGAGAAAATATATAAAATAATCCAAAGATTCAAGTTAAGTTTGGCATGGGTTCGGATCCCGCATATGGCATGGATTTTTTTCAACGTCCCTCCACTTATCACCACCTCATGGTTTCATAATCACCTGCTCATTCATACCCCCATATAACCCAGCTGTCGGTGGGGTCGTTAAGGAAACAAAAATCATTCAAGCAAAAGTCAAGTTGGAATGGAGTCGACTCGAGAGATCAACAACTTGACAATTTGGTGTGGGCCTGAATCCTGATTATTCATTCCGTTGACTTTTCTCATTCCGTTGATTTTTTTTCATTACATTTGATTCATTTTATTCCTGGTGATCTTTTTTTTAAATGTACGCCTGATTTCAGAAGTAGTTACTTCTCAGGGTGACTACGCGTGAGACATGGGTTTTCCTATATGTATTCCGTCTAATATACACTCATTTGTAAGTACATCCTGAAGCTTGTGAGTATATCTCAAAAAAGTCAATTTCTTGTAGTGATCTACCATCGAATTGATCGAAGAATATATTGCCGTCCCCCAGTCACTCGAAGGACTTCTTGGAAACCGGAGTCAACTTGGGTATCAGATAAAGATCCATATGATACATGGAACTTTGGGATATCAATAATCTTCCATTCACTCAATTAATGTCCGAATGAATGATTTTGTGGATAAAACAAGTTGTTGGTTGGTTATATACATCGCATACATTGATGCATCAATTCTTAATTACGTGCGTATTATTTTTAAAAATTTCAGCGTTATTTGATATATATGAGAAGAGAAGAGAGTTCAAGAACAAGGATCGAAGATTGTATTATTCACCCAATAATGATATTTGACTCTTAAATTATGAGTCAAGATGATTACTGTCGTTATTCATTTGACGAGACTTCATTGCACCCCAACTTTGAATGTGAGTACACTTTTTTTCTCTTTTCTCACTTTCCTTGCTGTTCAAGTGTTTGCCAGTTGAGGGTGGATATCATCTACACGAGGACTGTTTAATATACGCCCCAAGGCCCCTAGTGCCCCCATATCTCCTATCCTACTATCACATTGCTCCACGGCATAGCACAGCATAAGTTACAAGTTATTATACGCGAATATGCTAATCAGGGAGGTGGGTGAATCGAAGCGTTTATCTATGCATGGAATATCATCCCCTTCACGTCATAACATCACCCTATAGGCACCATAAATGCACTATAACAAGACCGCAAACTCGGGGAGACATACACCACACTCATTTGTCACTCATTTCGGTATTTCATATATAGCCTCGTTTGGCTATAATGTATAGCTTCAACGTCAAACATCGGTATTTTGAACAAGAGATGTGGAAATGGTCATAGACACAGCGCAGTCCAGGTGTCAAAGTTCATTGGTTTTTTTCACTTTTGCGGTGCCTCATCCAAACGATCCCACTTTCATACACAGCCTGAATTACAGAACAATGTTTTTGTATCGATATATATATATATATATATATATATATATAAAAATATATTTCGCAATTTTTAAACAGTTTTAAAAATCATATATATATATATATATATATATATATATATATATATTTATATATATATATATATATATATATATATATATATATATATATATACATATATATATATATATATATATATATATATATATATATATATATATATATATATATATATATATATACATATATATATATATATATATATATATATATATATATATATATATATATATATATATATATATATATATATATATATATATATGTATGTATATATATATATATTTATATATATATATATATATATATATATATATATATATATATGTATATATAAATATATATATACATATATATATATTTATATAAATATATATATATATATATATATATATATATATATATATATATTTATATATATATATATATATATATATATATATATATATATATATATAAATATATATATATATATATATATATATATATATATATATATATATATATATATATATATATATATATATGTGTATATATACATATATATATATATATATATATATATATATATATATATATATATATATATATATATATTGACCAAATGGACCTAATGGACCAATCACTGGTCGGGTGCACTTCCACGAAGCTGCCGAAACAACACTGGTGAGACGTGACTATTCCCATGTGACGAGTACTGTTGAGAGGCCATGTACGTTGACAGAAGAAGATGAGTACCGTACCGTAGCCTCACCGTCAGTTGCAGTAGCTCAACAGTTGCCGTCGGTAGTCAGTTGCGCTAACCGTAGTTCAGTCAGTTGAGGCACCGATAGAAAAACTGAAATCATGGGTTTGAGTCCTGCATGACAATTTGACAGAGTGTTCAGGGTTCGGAGGATAATTTGCAAGGCCAGCGCAGGTTTTACTGAAGAGGATGGACCATTTGTCATACTTGTGTGAATATGTTGCCACATGCGTATGGTTAGACGCACAAATTCAGTATTAAATGATGAATTTCACAATATATGAATTATTGACCAGTCGCTATGATCTTTTCAGATTTGATTTATGAAATAACCAGGAACACTCCATGTGTGTCAGCATCAAACTATCAAATACACTGCTCATTCACAGTAATATTTTGAACTATATATTTTTCAAATGGTTGAAAATAATTTGAGCAAGATATATGTGTATCAACTATATCAATTCCTGAATCTAGTATATGGTTGAATAATGAATACAAGAAATGATTTACCCCAAATGTGATAATGATATGAATACCATATGATATTAGGCCTATAAATGAATGGCGTTCATGCCATCAAATATTGTCGTAAGATAAAATGGATGTGAATCAATATCGGATGTGAAATCGCTTTCCAAATCTCAGTAAAAATTGAATGAATCATCAATTTCTAATAATTGCTCTCGTGAAAACATTTCATACAATATGGAATATGGAATGACCCGTACAATGATACCTGAACCAGTTTGAAAAGTTGTTTCTCCGATCTCAAACATCCTGGAATATTTTCTCAATCCCCTCCTTCTTTTCCTTTCTTTACCCTCACCGTATGTGAACCGAAATGGCTCCGTGTGACCAACTTGGAAACTGTTTATCCAGCAACGTCACCGTCCTGATAAGATGTAATCTGATAATTTCGGAAAATTGAGATAAAATCAATAATTTAGGCCATATGAACTTCCCTTACTGCAAACTGAGTTTCTGAAAAACTCATCATCCAGAACAAATATCATCATCAGTATTATTTGCTGCATTAATATTTTTAATTAATATTGGAACTTGGTACCATCATTGTAACGGTACTTAATAAGAGCTATAGATGAAATGTGAGTTCGCTTGAAAGGGGCACTACAAGGACGATCTCACCACCCCATTTTGATTATTCAGAATCAATGAACTCCAACACTAAGACTGCGCTGCTCTGGCCATAATTTTCCGCCACAGATAAAGTATTGATGATGATAGAATACGAAAAAATTTCGCACCCGCTTATCATGAGAATTGCCCAATCAATACTTTGGTGAAATGGAATGTTCTGGATGAACCGTATTCAGGATGAAAAGCTTAGCAAATCTTATAATTTCAATTTTCCAATAATATTTGGTTGGCTAGGAGTTTTTCATATTGCAGCTCGTAGGTTGGGCAGATCATGAAACATGCATTCATTTGTCATGATACAATTCGGTTTGTATTGTGAATTTCTCGGATAATCAGTTCGCAGTATTTGAAATGTATACTGTCTAAATTGAAGGGATTAGAAGCAAAGTGGACCAACCCAAAAGTCAAAACGAAACACTTCCAATGTGGGTTGGTCCGTTTTGCTCCAGAATATAATGGGGACCAGAAAGCTTGGTCCACATGTTTAAACCTCTGAAACTAGTGTTGAGAAAAAAACACAAAAATAACACAGTACAAATGAAGTGGTTCGAATTGATCATTTTGAGAAAAAAATTGGGTTGGTTCACTTTGCTTCTAATCCCTTCAATTATCAAATTTACCCTCATTTCTCGGAGTTATTGTATCGTCAGTTTTGAGGATAGCGACTTTGCTGGATGAGCAGTTCGCAGAGTGGTTAGTTTGAGTCATTCTTGAGAATCGAACCTGGCAATCTGTCTTCAGGTAAATTGTCAGGTAGCCCTATACTCCAGTTATTTCAATTAAACGTACTGGTGAACTGTAGACGAGGCACTCAAAATACAGCGGTTTGAAAGTAGTGGATTGAATGCTCATTAGCACACCCTGTTTTTTGACCAATATTTCTTCATCGGACCACGTTTAACGTGTTGGATACTGGTAACTTCCTAATCTCAACTCCACAACTCATTATAATCTCTTCACAAGAATGACTTCACAAAGAAACTCTTAGCGATTTGCACGATACCCGTTTCGAGAAATCCACTTTTCAGAGCTTGGATTTCTTGGAAGTGCCATGAAACTATACCAACAGAATGAATAATTTACGATGCAAGTAGTTTCAAGTTGCACCTGTTGCAAAAAAATGAAAAACGGGGATGTAAATGCACTTGCCGCTCGAGCGTTCTTTGAATTATGCATCTAATGTTGAGCTTTATGCTAATAGGAAAGACGTGTATCGTGAGTAATAAAACTTCCACTCTATCAACATATTGTAATACGTGTCTTATTTCTTATAATCAGTATTATCGTATTTATCTCAGCGGGTATTATCATTTCTGTGTCACATTTTCTCATCACTGTTCCATCAAAGAAGGTTCCTATATTATCATCAGATATTGACAAACCAACAGAAATCTGTGTGGTTCCAGATATTTGCATTCTACTCCATAACATCGACGAATCCTTGATATTCTTGAAACCATGAGTTCAAAGACCTCTGGTCCTTTGGATATCAAGTAGAATACTGTGTTTTCTTAATTTGAATTGGATATTAAACTCTTTTCTGACCAACATTAATCATCTAAGAAGGGGTATATTCGAACATATCAAATCATCAAATGGATGCAACAAAAGTTGAAATCATAACTGTCCCAGAGGTTTTCTGCATGATCAAAAATTGATGATATTCTGGAAAAATATTAGCTGTGAACGATCTCATTCGGTAATCCACAACTATCTCATTCGTGAACTATCTAGTTATGAAATCGTGTATTATATTCTTATGAGTTATTGATGTATTCCGTTGGGTTTCATATACATTTTTGTCGAATCCAATATGTTTTGGGCTCATTTTTTTCGGATTCTTTGAGTGAGGTAATTGCCCAGATAGTCCTGATTGAATACAGAATGTATTACATTCCACACTTCGAATTATTGATTTGTAGTTATTTCCGTGGAGTATTTTGGAATAGACAAATTGTTTTGATTGATATCAATTTTTTTTTTTTGACCGCTCAACCGGCTGCCCACGCATCTCAACAGTGTTTCCTCAGTCACTCATTATCTCGCAACTGGATCCACGTGATCCGATGCTAGGCGCGCGCCGCAGGCACACAGACATGTTGTGCGCCCGCCCTCGAGACATAATTAACAAACAATAATCAGGAGCAAATTATAACTTTGCCCACTATGGTTTGGCATCGCCATTAATTGGATGCTGTTTTGCTACAGAGCAATTATTAATATTATTTCCTATCGGAATCGGTTCAATATTCGATGTGTACAGAGAGAGAAACATGAAGAGAGAGAGAGAGAGAGAGAGAGAGAGAGAGAGATAGAAAGCATGTGGGGATGGGGAGAGAGTCGATTTCGGAACTGTATGCTCGGTGAGTAACTGTACTGAATCATAAAAGTTAATCAGTTAAATTATATGTCCAGAATATGATGAGTGAAATTATTCTGATGGACTGATATCATATCAATTCAGTTCTGAATACTCAGATTGAATTGGGGCAAGAAACTCAATCAATAATGAACTTTTTCGTGACAATTTATATTGATTTCAAAAGAAATCAAGCAGGAACTATTCGGAGTGGTGAAGTTACGGAGATCTCAGTGTGGTCTTAATTTTATTCACAATTTTGACTCACAGTTAAGCTTTTTTTTAAGGGTTGTGTGGATGTTTTTTTTGTTGTAATTGTGTTTTTCTTTCTGTATCAGTGCATGTGACCAATAATAATGAAATATATATATATATAGATATATATATATATATATATATATATATATTTATATATATATATATATATATATATATATATATATATATATATATATATATATATATATTGGTTAGAACAGATCGATAGCATGCAGTATACATGGCTGAACATAACCGTTTCAGAAAGTTTGATCCAGAATTTCCTATTTCTGAAGAAAACCCACGTTTCTGTTGTTTTTTGATCCCGATATCTTTTAACATGCCGAAGATATCACAGAAAATATTAATTTGCTGAATCGACTCCCAAGTGACTTTTTTCCCCAAGTCACAGTGTATTCAAAATCAACAAACTTCGTCGCGTCTAAGGTTTGAAGATGAGTAACATGTATATGAAACAGAATATATGAAACAGAACAATATATGAAACAGAACAATGAATTGGTGATCAATGAAATCTCCTCAAAATTGTGCGAATCAACACGCCATAAATCTCTAACCCTTTCAGTGATTTTCATCACGTTGACCAGCGTTGTTGAACCAATAATGACAAAGTCATTTTGAAGAATACAATATCATCTTATTCCGGTCGTCAAACACACATCCGGTTAACAACAACTCCAGCCTAAAACCCCCTTTCTCTCTCTGTTACCCATCTCTCTACCGTACTATATTGCTATAGCAACCCTCGTCGGAAGTCCCCTCAAATTCAGCTTATTGTAAAGAAATATCAAGACGTATGGGATTACTCGCTCACATGGACAGATAACTTGTGATATTCTCTCTGAGAAAAAAGAGGAGAAATATACTTTCATTCCATGTTTTATGCGTCTTTTTGAAACATACTTTCATGCAGATCCACTTATCAGCCACCATATTCCTGAAATACACTTCACATATCTGCTATTACTCTCTCTCTCTCTCTCTCTCTCTCTCTCTCTCTCTCTCTCTCCATCACTTCCTCTTCAGTTGGTTATCTTCATCTCATCTCTTGTTCAACCACGTGGCTTCTATACTGACAACAATAAGATCTCACAGCAATATATATTCCTCATCGATTTCTTCCATTTTCTTTGTATTTCAGTAGTATACGATTTCAATCTTTAAGATCATTACTATTCCATCTCTTCCTCCGTCTGCTCCTATTTCCGCCTACCCGAGAGTATTTCTTATTCTTTCCACTTAACTCACTTTTCGTTCTTCGTGCATCACTCTCTCTTTCTCCCTTACTTTACCTATCATCCTCTCACTCGCTCTTACTTTACTCTCACCGCATACACTCGTCCTATATACGTTGGCAATAATTTCATTTCCGTTCGGCATTCGCAATAATAATATGTGTAGCTTTTTCTAGCAATTGGATTCCACTCACTTATATACCGTCATGACGAGTCAATAACGAGACGAGACGAGTCAAGTAAGTCGTTTGTGATGGGTGGTGGAAGAAGGGGGGAGAGGAGTATGGGGTATGGTATGGAACGAATGAGTTTTATACATTGGAACCTTTCGTATATCGCATGTGCCACAAAGGATTTACAAACAAAAAAGTTGAAGGAAATAGCTATTTGCCTTTTTACAAGCAAAGGAGCTTTAGTTTTTTCATTCTCTTTTATGCAAGTTCATTTTTTGTGGTTTGACGTTTCCAAGATTAAATTGGTGAATGTTGTATTCGTTTGTTGAAAGTATTAGTTCACAATTCATGCAAATACAGTACGAGTTGGCTATTTTGTTGATTGACTTCTTCCTCTCATATATAGTTAGCCTAGTTGGCGTTGAGATGGGGTGATGAAAAGATGACTCATCAAAATAGTTCATTCGGTATCATTTCATTCATCTGCTTCTTGTATTCTGGATCGCACTGGAAAAACATAACCAATTCATCACACTTTTATTCAAAAGCTATATTTGTAGAACATTGAATGTAGTTTCATAGGCATATAAGGATTAATTTCACATCTCTCACTCAAAATTGATCATAATTTTAGTGTGGTCTTGATGTGAGTTCGATGATGGTTTCAAGAAGATGTGTAACTTGATAACAGAAAAGTCGACTCGTTCTATATCCTCTCACCATGAACAGTCATTTTCACCATGGTTTTCAGTAAAACTTTGATAATCTCATCTCTCTTCGTTCAGCAGATATTCATATTCTTGTATATCAACTAGACTGGATTCTGAGAATTACTGACTAGCCATGATCATACATTCACCCCGAAATATAATCTGCCCATGTTTCAATCATTTTGTGAAGCAACTATAATTTATATGCGGCTAGATTTCAGGCTTGGCGGAGTTGTATGGGTTGAGATTTTCCAACGAAAACAGTTTGATTTTGTACGTATCTCCATGGAGTATTTCCATCAAATTTTTTTAAAATACAATATAAAAACCAGTGGAAGAGTTTCAGTTTGGTACACTTTCCGCAAGGTAGAGATATAGACCATACACGGAGACTACGATTATTCATTTGGTGGACGACTTTCACCTCATGGATACAAATATACAAATCAAACACTATTGAATAAAGTGAGTGAAAATCGAGTAGTTTGAAAAAGTAAATGAGTAACAGAAATGCAAATTTTTGTTCTAACGACGACATGGTCAGAAGATTGAAATGATGACATTGTTGAATCTGTGTGTTGTTCACTCGTGAATGACCAGAATATATACTGAATCGGTTCTACAAATTGATGTGGATTGAGACGAATGAATATATATATTCAATCAATTGAGTTGGACACTTCGGAATATTCATATTTCGAACTATATCAGCTCATTTGGTATTATTTGTATCATGCTCTTTTTGACTTGTTAGTTTCTGTGATCGAAAGAGCCACGAGCAATAGAAATGAGTTATTCCAAATGGAAATGCGGAACTTTGGAAAATTCACGCTGACGAAAAAATGGGGAAGATTCGAAAACTATTAGTAATTATCACATAGTGACTATATTGAAATTCAGAAAGCATGAAAAATGGCGCAGATTTGAAGAAATTACATCGAATTGAGAAATTGAAAAAGTATGGATGTGGCAATATATGAAAAATACACGAGCATGTAAAATCCACGTGGAATCGAGGAAATACCCAGATTAGAAGAGATGAAGGAAATGGAAAAAATCGATGATCATATATAAAAGCAAGTGGATACGTACGTTTATGCACATATGATACGTTTATGATAGAATACATGAGAGGTCCGACTTCTGTGGTTCCGTTTCGGCTGGAATTGGACCAGACTAGAATATTAGAATTGGTTTTCCAATTTCATCCCGTGTTCTGTATCATCTGATGAGGACAAGATGCTTACTTCAATGGAAAAATATGTTCATGAGTGACTATATATCCATATCAGGACCAAAGTCCTTGTCAAGGAAAGTTGAGGCTGACGTCAGAGCTATTTTCCCCTCATCGTTACCACCTCACTAATCCGTTGGGGTAAGAGGGTCGAAGCTCTCGACGGAAGCGTAGCCGAAAGGGTCTATTAACTGCGCCGGAAAAAACAATGGAAATTGAATGACCATAATAGAAATAAATTAGAATCGTTGTCGGAGAATTAAGGTTGCTATATACCAAAGATATGCATTGGAGATGAAAATATAATCAATTCACTTTTTTATTTGAAAAAAATTACTCATATGCGGCCGAGATACGTCGATATGTTCGTGGGGCAATAAAAATTACTCTCATAAACATATCGACGTATCTTGGCCGCATATAAGTGAATTTTTTCGAATGAGAAAGTGAATTGCTTATATTCTCATTCCCAATGCATATCTTCAGAATATAGCAATCCTAATTCTCCGAAAACGATTCTAATTTATTTCTATAATGGTCATTCAATTCAAATTGTTCTTTCCGGCGCAGGTAATAGACCTTTTTGACTACGCTTCCGTCGAGAGCTTCGACCCTCTCACCCCAACGGAGTAGTAGAGGTGATAACGATGAGGGAAAAAAGGCTCTGACATCAGCCTCAACTCTCCCTGACAAGGACTTTAGGCAGACGCAGCATGTGCATTGTATAATGAGCGAGATAATTGTATGAGGTTTGATCGAAAACCATCGATTCTAGGAAGCCACGAATCTCGTCAACGTGGTTCTAATCAAACGAGATGTAGCCAATAGTACGCCATGGAGTGGTAAAGTACCCGACATGTTGTTTTTTTTCGGCGGCCATAACAGAAAGAGCTTCGGAGCAAGGCCTTTCATATTATGTAATTGCATTCATAATGAAGGAAATGTACAAAAGGCTTCGATAGATTGAAGATATGTCGCTGATAGAGGAGGCCGTGCCTGGACTTTTTCACTCTACTATATGTATGATCATGAAAAATCAAGATTGAATTAGTTTTTTTTATGAACTCACGATGGAGAGAGATTGGTGTCCAATATCTCGATACGTGCAGAAATTAGCTCTGATTATAATATCACAACTTTATCACAATATTACAAATATCTTGTGAAAAGTAATCATAAACTCTCACCTGTAGTCAGAATATGATTTAACATCGGAACAATACCAAATATTCACATTTGATAGAATTTCAACAATATAATGAATGTCGACAACAGAATGTCAACAATAGAATAAACGTTGAGAACAGAATGTCCACAATGTCTTATCACCCTCATCTGTTATGGCCAACGTTATAGCTCCTATACCCACACAGTTTGTCAGCACGCATCCAGGGCAATCGTCACTCTATGGTTCACCATTATATCTCATTGGTTCTTCTATCATTTCTAACTACCTTTCGAATTGGAATCATCAATTAAATCATTGATAGTTGCATATTTGCATTGGTATTTGCTCAGATATTTGCATAGATATTTGCATTGCATATACGAATAAGTGATGATGTGTTTTCCTCATGTATTTACATTTATTGAAAATTCGAATTTATTTGGAGGGACTTCATTTTTTCAATGTTTCCACCCAGCTTAGGCTCACGAGTTCGAGATGATTAATTGCCTCAGAAATGATTCAACCGATCTTCAACCACGGCCCGCGACCGACTGAGGCTATATAACCTCACAATAGGCTTATGTCAAGTGACGTCACTCATTGTTGAAAGAGACAGCTAACAATGTCCACCAGTTGGAATTGACCAACCAGAATCTTTGGTAGTCCACCAGTTTGTTGTATTGCTAACTATTGTTTGACATTTGTTACTTGAGAGAAGCCTATACTGTGATTACCTGTCACAATTGAGTTTCAGACGTCGTGACTAATATCTGATTATAAGTTATTGAATACATTCTCCTAATAACTTCTAGTATTCCATCACATTATAGAAATAATTATTAGTGTATTGATATAAGTTGTAATTGCTGTGACTTCAGCTGTATACTCGGTCGTGACGTCACAAAGCCATGATACTTGGATGCTTCAGCTCATAATTGACGTCACTCTACTTACCTCGAATAATGATATCATCATCAGCCTCAGCATGCTCTGCTCCAACTATCTCATGATCTTATTTCGCCGTAGGTTGAATAGAGATAAGACAATCCCAACCCCTTAAAACCGTGCGTTGAGGGTGCGTGTGATGCTCAGCGCTTACCGTCTAATTGAACACACTGCTTGATTCTGGAGTAGAAACATTATTTTATGCTCCTAAATTTCACCTACGGTTAAGAGGGATTGAATATCTATCTTTTTATGAAAACGAAGACTGAAATTGGTATACCCTGAACATTTCAGTGAAATCGATGGATCGTTTGGTTCGTAGCCGATTTTCCCACGCAATCGCTTTCGTTTGTGCCCAACTTCTAATTGTTTGATATGTTATTGTCACTTAAATTTTTCATTTCTTATTCAGAATAACAGCGTGACCGAGTATACAAATCATCCTAATTTCTTAGAAAAAGTTCGTACAGATTTCCATTCTAGTATTTCGTGTACATATTGTACTTGCTTGCCGCTTGATAGGCTCAATCAGAATATCACAAGAATACAAATGAAACCAAACATATCTCGATATGGGTAGAGGTTCACTATACGAACTGGTGATGCCAATTGCTGACCAATTTATGAACGCTATGGTGTTCAATGATTAATTTCGCATTTCAAAAATGTGAGCCGGTATGTTGATAACATAATGAAATCAATTGATGATTTGGGAATCTTCATGAAAGGATGTGTCGGAAAAAACCCTTATCAGTGATGGAAAATGCATAATTGATGATAAGTGTCAAAATGTATGATAGTTGTATAACAATTGGTGACGTGATGGACCCAGTGCTTCACATGATCAAGGTCGAGCTATACCAAGAGATCGAGAATATATTTTATTGTCTTCCTAATTTTTCAAACAATTCCATCGAAAACATGACATTTTAATTGTCATTGAATTACTAGGAAAAAGCATCTTCATATCATGCATTATACGCATTAGCGGCATGGCTTGGCGTATTAATGACGAGGCTTATTGCTGGAAATGAAAGTCGAACAGGAATGTGAATCAATTCGGTTGAAAAAAAAGATCAAAGCGTTTCTTATCCGATCTTTGAGAGCTTCTCTAACTTTTCACATTTAATTCCGCGATCTTAGGAGAAGTTTAATTTCTGATAGGAGAGAATGCTTTCAACTTTCAAACACTCAAGTTTTAGAGAACAAAATTCGTGAATATTAGATCTTCAATTTTCAGTACTTCAATCTTTCCATTGCTTTCTCTTATTGGTTGTCTTCTATCGAACACAAGAGTTGATATCTAATTGCTTTATTACCATTCTATTATGAGCCCTTACCAAACTACCGAAGTAAAAGCCACAATGATCGTATATGAGTTGATCATTCACCAACATGAAGTTAATAGTTTCAGCAATGATGATTTTTCAATCCATTGTGGGTGGTTATTTTCAATTGTATGACACTGAGAGATCAAACTTCATAACATAGTTCGATGAATTATCATTCAACACGATATTTCAGTTGGAAAATAGATGACTAATCATATTGTAATTCACATAATCAATTCGCAAATTCTCAATATCGCAAACAAGAACGAAATTGAAAGAAAAGGGCTAGAGCGGGGATCACAGATATGGGTCCGGAGGAAGAGAAGGGACGATGGATATCCGCAGGAATTGCAAAAGCTAAGCTTTAAAATAATATTTCGGAAATAAACTTACAAGAAGTGATTTGCGAGGGCGCACATGATCAATCTCAATGTGATGTTTCAATTGCCAAGACAAAATAAATTGTATTGCATTTTTTTGAAAGATACCAAATTAAAATGTAGTCCCCAGTATAGGTTTTCTCTCATCTCTCAATAGCTGCATACCTATTTGGAGGTCCCAAGTCAAATTAGACAAGATGAGGAACGGAGGGTTATCACCACCTCGAAGCACGGACCAGTCCGCCCCTGATCGCAACACATGGAGTGTATTTTTTTGGTTGTCAACATAATTGCTCGTGCCTTGTAATGATGATCCATCCAACAGGTTCTGCCAACCACACAGCACAAGAAAACAAACAACAAGACTGTAGATCTTCGTTAATGTGACATACAAGTTGTAATTATGTTCTGCAACTTTGGCAACACCTTGTGGGATCGAACACAGCATCTCCGGGGGTTTCAACAGTCAAACTCTGGTCCAACTTTATACCACCTCACAGAAGTTAATGGTGCCTATCACGATAAGACTTCACGCCAGTAGTTTCATTGTTCCAGGTTTCTTAGTACCTCTCAATCGATTGTCAAGAGTGAATCGATCGTATAGACGTATATTCGAAACTTTTGGAATGATGTTTCATACCCAATCTTTGTCATAATCATCTTGAGAATATGAAAATTCATAGCCCAGTCACGGTTCGTGACAGTATTTATGTAACTGAAGTTCGTTCTGAGGTCCAAGTGGATTCCATTAGAATTGTGAGTACGAAATTGTCTGTGCAAAATCGAACCAAACAGTTGCGTCGAACCAAGACAAACTCAACTAGTCAAATCGATAAAACAGCTCGAAAATGGATTCATCTATCGGCATTTAAGATTAGAAAACCACTCAGCATTGACCTCAAGCATTTTTTTGAACATTTGCATCATGATAGAACTCAACACTTCGTTGAGGTTCTCTCCATCTGTCAGCAAACAAAGAAACACAGCCTATGATATTGTTACTCATTTTCATGAATACCGAAAATGGTCCAGCAGTATGATTCTAATGTATCGATCGGTTACCACTCTATTTTGAAGAGAGGTGGACATGATTGTGTGAGGAATGAGAGTTCAAGATCAGGAATATAGCTCGTTATATTCACCTTATTGTCGTTATAACTGTAGAATCGACGGAATCATGCTCGTTATAACGTTATACCGACGTCATATTCCTTTTCGATAATAAAAACATTTTCATGAAATGAATGATGAGTGATGAAGTGTGTTATTGACTGTGGGAAAATAATGTGAATTGTATATTGTATGTGAATTGTATGTGAATTGTAATGTGTATAAGTATATCGTCTGCTTTTGGATTTGATCAGACACTTGAATTGATGTAATTTTCAAATTTATGGATACCAGCCTATTTATGATTGACTTGTGGGGTTCATTCATATTGAGACACAAGAGACACTAGGTGTTGGCATTTTTTGAAACATCATCATTGATCTCCTGACACAAAAAAAAATCTAGAAACATGAATACCTGTTTCAGAGAGATGGTCCACGGATAAAATCTGGGTTCAAAGTAGCTAAATCACCTTTTTTGTAAGAGTTTTAATCACTGTCTAGAAATTTTGTGTGGTCCGGCGTCTACGCGAGTGTACTCAGAGCTTATCACTGTATCTCTATAAGTCCGATGTAATAGTTATTGCACATAACCAACCATAACACGTATTACACAACGCCCCATGCGGGTTCAACAAGAAGCCCATCAAAGTCATGCAGGATCAAAGGTGTTTAAAACATGAGTCAACAAGCTTCTCTTATATATACCTCACTCTCTCTCGTATTAATACCTACGTTCTTTGTTCTTACTATACACTTGTACTACAGCTTACTTGCCTTCATAACGACCCACATCTTTGTTGGTAAATGCTTCATGAAGTATAGTGAGCTCATATCAAGAGACATGTTATAGCTCGGAGCTCCAAGATATTCACCGAGAGCTCTTACTTATGTCATGAAGCATAGTGAGTCAAAGTAACATGGTTGTAATAAGCAGACTATTCCTATAGTTCCGTTCTGATATGAAATTAGTCGGATACGAAAAAGAATGCACATCACCGATACGTTAAATGAACGAACAGGACATCCGAATATGAAAAAAAGTTGTCTAGAAGTAGATTTCGAGTATACTTCATCATTTTTATTCACTTCTCTGTTAATTTTGATATCACTCTTGTTTGATCACCAGATTTGAATAAAGCTAGACTCGAACATCATTCTGAGTGTAACCTATGGAGCATTCCCAAATTATCAATCTCCATTGAGCGGCATTATATAATATCATTTGAATATGACTCTATAGATTTCTTCTCTATACTTCATATAGGAGTATATTCATTATATTGATGTTCAAAGTTGTTTTAAGCTCTGAATAAGAATGATTAAGAGTGCGTTGTGAATCACATGGGCCCATCTTTCAACAAAAGCCCCGTCTTGAAGCTTGTATAACCAATACAAGCATGTTTGAAGCAATGCTATCTTGTTTGTGATTTAAGCCATGTTTTGAGTGAAAAGCTGGAATTCTCCTTCAAAATAATCAGCTTACTATACTGTTGTAGGAACATAGAGGTGCTGAATTCGTGACACAATCATGATGAACAGAGCGACGTGCTACCGTCATGGAGCTGTATGGCTTATTATAATGCCACATGGAATCATTGGTTTCATTGGTCGGGAAGGTTCAGTATCAGGTGACGTCACTGGGGTGAAGTATTAAGTGATTTCAATGACAACTCAGTGGGTATGTTGGTGTAAAAAATACATTGGGAGTTTACAAGTCTGGACATTTTTTATTGTGCTGGTATATATGTGAGAGTGAATTGGACGCATTTGTCACATTTCTTGATTTCGAAATGTGGTCACAGTTGGAAAAATTGTGTGGGATGGAAAATTCGAATCATTCAACATTCAATAAAATTCACGAATCGAGGTATTGCAATGTTTCATATTGAATTTCATTATTTCTGCTGAAACATTTTATACCTATTATTAATCAATATAGTTGATGAATCATGATATGTATATGAATTTTGAAGGTGAAATCTGATATTTATAGCCATATTGTGTCACACTTCCCAGAAGATCGATCAGAATTTGAGGTTTCTGTCATGGAATGAAATGGGTCATGAAAGATCACTACCAGGAATTATAATAAACGACAAATTAACATTGATTAACCTCAAAGTAGAGAATGGATGTGAAAATATCTAATTGATGGAGATATCTTCTTTCAAAAATGTATATTCCTTGCGAATAGCGCTTGGAAGTATCGAAAATGGATTGATGCCAAATGTGAATGACCTATTATTCTCAGATAATATATAGTGTATGCAGCACCCAGGTTGAAACGCTCTCTCGATCCAATCCAAGTTTGCAATCTTATAAAATTGATCAGATGTGTTTAGTGAATATGTTGAGTATCTCATCAAACGTAGCGTACACTTTCCGCTTCGACTTCAATCTTGTATCGACTCTAATCAATGCTCTATTACTATGAAGACGGTATACATCGATACGCATATCAAGTTATCTACTTTTTGTTGCGCCGTGACGACAGGAAATTCAATTTCAAGGTGGTTCCAATTTCAAGGTGGTTCCAATTTCAAGGTGGTTCCAATTTCAAGGTGGTTCCAATTTCAAAGGGAGGGCAAAGGGGTAGGGTAGAGGTGGTTCCAATTTCAAAGGGAGGGCAAAGGGGTAGGGTAGACAACTACAGGGGAATTAGTTTAACATCGCATGTGTGTAAGATAATGGAAAGGGTGGTTATAAAGAGAGTAGTGGAGAAGGTAGATGAAAGAAGGAGTATTTCAGAAGTGCAGCATGGGTTTAGGAAGGGTTATTCATGTGAGACGCAGTTGTTAGGTTTTGCAGAAGAGTTGGCTGGGGTAGTTGATAGGGGGGGACGTGTTGATGCAGTGTTTTTAGATTTCGAGAAGGCTTTTGATAAGGTAGATCACAATATATTATTAGGGAAGTTAAAAATGTCCGTTGGGAATGCTGGGTTGGTTAATTGGATTGGAAACTTTCTTCAGGATAGAGTGCAAAGAGTTCGGGTGGGTTCAGAGGTTTCAAGTGAGACTAAGGTTACGTCAGGAGTTCCACAGGGTAGTGTGTTGGGTCCCTTATTGTTTGATTTATATATAGATGATCTGACTAGTGTTGTTGATTCGAAAATAAGGTTATTTGCAGATGATTGTGTGTTATATAGGGAAATCATTACAGAGGAGGATGTAGTAGCTCTTCAGGTAGATTTAGCGGCAATTCATCGTTGGGTTCAGTCAAATAAGATGGGGTTGAATACAGGAAAGTGCAAGTTAGTCACATTCGGTAAGAGAAACATAAGGGCAGATGTAGTGTATGAGGTGGGAGGGAAGACGCTGGAGTTGGTGGAAAACTACAAGTATTTGGGGGTGGTATTTGATAGGCGTCTAGGGTGGGGGAGTCAGATTGAGAGAATAGTAAAAAAGAGTATAAATGCACTAAACTTTGTAATGAGGCAACTTAGGGGGGCAGGTATGGAGATTAAGGAAAAAGCATATTTCTCGTTAGTGCGTCCCATGGTAGAATATGCTAGTTCAGTTTGGGATCCTTATAGATTAGGTGAGATAAGGGATGTGGAAAGGGTTCAAAGGATTGCTGTGAGAAGGGTTACAGGTAGGGTTAGGAGGTGGAAATGGGATGAGAATGAAAGGGGGGAGAGGGTAAGAATGTTGGAGAGTCCAACTGAGATGATGAGAGACCTGGGGTGGCAGAAATTGGAAATACGGAGGAAGGAGGATCGTTTATGTAATTTCTTCAGGGTAATGGAGGGAGAGGGGGGGTGGGGGGAGCTGCATGAGTTGATAAAAAGAAATAAGTCAGGGTATGGAGGTAGGCGGGGTCATGATAGAGCGGTAGTCATAAAGGGGGCTACATTAGATGTCGGTAAATTCTCCTTCTTAAATAGGACAGGTAGGGATTGGAATGGGCTTAGTAGAAATGTTTTTGAAGGGGATGACATCAGGTTAAAGTTATTCCGTCAGAGGGTTAAGGAGATGGTGGGATAGGGGTACTTAGGGAACTTGCCACCGCGCATTTATGTGCATTTGCAAGAGTTAAATAATAAAAAAAAAAAAAAAAAAAGACTGCGATGTATGATTATTGTGTGAAGTTGTATAGGCGAGAATCTGTATACTCCATATAATGTATATACTCTGTTCACAGCACTTCAACTCTCCATTACCATTATTTCGTATCATTACCTTTGAAACACCTTTGAAACCCAGATATGAAAAATCTTCTCAACATATCTTTAGCACATGTCTCTATAAATTGTTATGAGTAAATGAAAGTGTTAGCTGAAAATGAACAATAACCGATTACTTCACTGGATATGACAGACGTATATTGTGAACGTCCCGAGTTGCGAGTAATATAAAGAAAGTAAAAATAAAATAAGTTTTCCTGTGGATATGAACATATGAATGATTCACATTATCATCATTCAGTATGCAATTCGAACCAGCCGTATTGAAGAAAACAATCAATTAACTGTTCTCATTCATAAAATATATTGAAATAATAGCAGAATCAGATTGCCAAGATTCACGGCTTTCTAAATCAGATATTGTCCAACAATGAAGTATTCTTCATATGCGTCAAGGTTTATGGAATACCAGAGTCAATGAAGTAGCAAAGATGGGGTCTTCAACTACTTTTATCATAGGTACCTTACTCAGATATCTCGCTCCTCTTACAACGCATATGCTGCGTTCACCTGGTTCGATCATTTCTTTCTAAACTGTTGATTCGAATTGCAAAAACAACTATGTTATTATTTATGAATGATCAATGTTCATATTTGAAAAAAGTTTCAATTATTCCGGAGAGAATTTTTCCATCATTTTTCCTCTCAGCCCAACCCCATGGAGTTTTCAGAAACTTCAATTTGATATTTCTCACAATGGTCCGACCGATATGACCCACAAACTATACAGTTCTGGGTTGAATAAGTCTGCGTGTGAAAAAAAATGTTTTGTGTCGATCTATCGGATCATGTGACCTGTGCAGTGCTTACAAACGAAAAAGACGGACATAGATCCATGAGAGTAGGATGGATGTCTTCGCTGTAGCTCATCTGACTAGCAGACGCAGCATGAGTTTTCCGATGAGAGATACACCTATATGAAGTTCAATCGGAAACTCTATACACACCTTGACTTTGATAGAATGCACTCCATTCGTCAACTATCGAATCTAGTGAGCCGAAAATCTCGGCAATCGTTCTGTCATTATATTATGGTATATTATATTCCCAACTATTTGTTCGATATAAAACATTTTTCACATCATTTTCTTCTTAATATGGTTGGATAGAACTGCACACTTATTTGCCATGGTGGAATCATAATTTTGGTGTTCACATTCAGAAAGAATTTCATTTTTTTGAAGAGATTTTATTTTCATATTTTCCAGTTCGGACAAATCTCATGGAGTTTTGAGGAATTGCAAGATGATATTTCTCAAAAATGCTTCGACCGACCGATATAACCCCAAAACTATACAGTTCTGAGTTGGATGAGTCTACGTGTACCGACACAAGGTTTCATGTCGATCATTCAGACTGGGCGCCCTGTGTAGTGCTTAGAAACAAACAAGAAAGCAGGGAAATAACACAGAGAGGCAAAGTTCCATAATAATTGGATGGAGTCTTCACTATCGATCATCTGATTGGGTGAACGTAGCATATGCGTTGTGAGATGAGCAATATAATATGATATATATATATATATATCACAGCCTTCTTTATTCAGATCATATTCTTCTCTGATACTGCCCTTTCACTCGGGGTATGCTTCCCATGTTAACCGATGTCCAATTATTTTAGTTCACAAAATCGCCGATGGTGCCGTTGTTTCCAGACCTTGACGTCACTTTCCAAAGATGTTCAAGTAAATCAGTTTGTTTGAAGTGTCATATCTGCGAAACTATGAGCTACTTTGGGAATTTCCGTGAGATAATTTGAATTACGCACGCATTCTATTAGGCCGTGACTTCGCGAGTTCACTAACTTTGTTTATGATAATGAATAATATGGAAGATTTTATTCAATAATATAATGGATTCGGAATATCACCGGGACAAGTTCTTCAATGATGTTCATTGCTTGGGTTAACATGAATATCGTTCACGTCTAAATCTGGGTAAGCCTATAGGCCCTAGCCAAAATGTAGATATGACATAACCTCAATAACGTCGCAAGAAATTGACAAATTGTGACAATTGAAAAGAATGACAATTGTTCGAAGTTGAAACTTTAGATACCAGGGTGCAGTACATATCAGACCATGACGTCATTTTTGTCTGCGCGAGAAAATATGCGCGAACCCGTCAAAATAGCCCGAGTGAAAGGGCAGTATAAGAAATGAATTATTTGAATAAAGAAGGCTGTGATATATATATATATATATATATATATATATATATATATATATATATATATATATATATATATATATATATATATATATATATATATATATATATATATATATATATAATGGGTGAGTTTCAATGAAATCTCGACACGAAATGGCACATATGAAGCCATTCAGTCCGCGAATTTCAGCAACATTCCTATGCGGTATTATTTCCACTACGAGAACGCGTTATATGTGTTCATGCATTGATGGATGAGCTGGGGCATATCGACTTATCTTTGGTTGCTCAATCATAATCATATTGCTATTCCGTGAAAATTTAAATCGTTTCGAAGGAAACATTCCTTAAAAATGTTCTCTTCCGGGTTATTCTCATGACATTTTTCTAAGATTTTGAAATCAGTGTTCACAGAGGTGGTGTGATCGAATGTGCGTAAAAACTTCACAGTATCAAATTAGATGAGGACTCTTGTGTATGCAGAGTTTCAACCGAATTTGCATTCCCGTTTGACCTGTAGAGCGCGAAAAAAAACATGTACTTTTTTCGAGTGGGCTGAAATCAGGTCTTCGCTTCGCTCATCCAATCAATTCTATGATCATCAAAAAATATTCATTAGATTATTTCTCTCAGAACGGCCGGTTTGAAAGGCGTACAAATTTTTATGGCGTGAATTATTCATATGATCGAATTCAGTTAGGATTTTATTTTTTTGTGGAAGATTTTATTTTTTAAATTCTCCTGTCCAGCCCAATCTTACTAAGTTTTCAGAAACTTTGAGATGGTGTTTCCGGAAAGTGGTCTCAGTTCTAAGTTGGATACGTTCAAGTGTACAGAAAAAGTATCATGTCGATCAGTCAAACCGTGCGACCTGTGCCGTGATAAAAAAAAACACACTGAAATTTCAAGCTTCATATGAGAGGAATGGGAGTCTTCGCCATCGCCCATTCAATTAAATTGGGATGTGTTGCTACATCCAACTTGAAGTGGGCCTGGATCACAAATATTCAGTTCGAATATATCACTTGATATTCCATGGGCCGTTTTGTTCAGTGCAGTCGAGTACTCGCTATAGTAACTGTTGTAGCTATTTTCGGCAACGTCTGAAGCGCAACTCAATATTATTACACTACAATAACAACCAATTATTCAAATTTTTTTCTCCGTTTCAATCAAGGAGGTTATAGATACTTCTTGGTTTCAATATATCATGAATTAAAATAGGTCATTTCGATTGAATGAAGTCACTTCCATAAAAAAATGAGAATAAATATTTCGGGTGGCAACACAATTGTTGCTGTTCTCAAGTCATTTTGCCCGTCAAATTGAAAATTACGTGGGTATCAAATCATCAAATAATGAAAAACCATCATTATTCGTTCCCCGTTTGTTGATTAGTAATATATTTCGAGTGATGTGTGCATTCGTGTGATTAATCTCTCTGGTAATGTGCTTTATTGTAACTCACAAAGAACAAATTGAACATTCGAATGAAACAAAAATGTTCTTCAAATATATTTGATTGATCTCGACTCTGGTATATTCCTGAGAGTAAATCCACAACATATATATATATATATATATATATATATATATATATATATATATATATATATATATATATATATATATACATATATATATATATATATATATATATATATATATATATATATATATATATATATATATATATATATATATAGATAGATATATAGATATATATATATATATATATATATATATATATATATATGAATATAACATTTGAATTTTGTGTTGACTGAACACTTCAAGTCTGTACAATATTGCATTGCACCGTCGATCGTACTGACAGTGACAAGATCAACTAATCCATGGTAATGAAATTGATTCGATGTGGAGTTATATTTACTCATGGAAAAGTGAGCCTATAGTTGAAAACCAGATACATCCACTGTGTAATTCAAGTTGAGAAAAAATACAGACAATGCATGATAATATGGCCCTATGTGTAGTGCATGCAATAAAAACACTGTCGAAGCAGAAAGAATGTCCAGTGAAGATACAGGAGATTGATGAAAAGTGGAGAGAAATCACGACACATGCAATGTACTCTGAAGATTTAGTCAATGTGTCAGAGAGGAACGGCCTGTGCATGGTCACGTGACACAGTGAATTCATCGAGTCAATTCAACTGGGCAAACGCGCTATGTGTTTCCGCGTTCATGGTTGAGCTACTTATATAAATTTATATCTTTGGATTGGTTATTTATATATATATATATATATATATATATATATATATATATATATATATATATATTATATATATATATATATATATATATATATATATATATATATATATATATATATATATATATATATACATATATATATATATATATATATATATATATATATATATATATATATATATATATATATATATATACAGCGGCGGCGCGTGACTTCTCCCCAGGCCGGGGCAGAATATTATGATATTGTTTTATAGTATTTAATATTCTCACAATTATTCGTGTTTATTCATGTTTTCGCGATATTTCATGTTGTTGGAAGAATTTTTCCATCACCATCCACTTTATTACCCGCAAAATTGAAGATGTAAGTAATAGTATAACTGTAAAGTAAACTGTAAATGTAGAATAATCAATCTTTTCACCTAATTGATTTGTTCGTGTACAATTACTAACCTATACATATGTTGATCATCCACTCACCACCATAGAACAGCCTATTTGTATAAAAAGTCCATTCTTCTGTTTCTGTTTTGATTGAGAGAGAGAGAAAAACACTTTTCGGATTCAACTGTGTTCATTGGTGTCACACTCACACTTGTACACATTTAACACGATTATTGAAAATGATTGATTTAAATTTTAAAACTCGACAGTATAGACCCCACACATATTCGAAAAAAGAAATATTCAATGGACAACACTCCGCAGAGAGTTATGAGCTCTTCCCGTGGCAACCGTATGTGAAAAACTAAAACAAGCAGTGCACCGGTCATTTATTTCTGTACTCTCAAGATACAATCTGCATTCCTACCCTTATTTTCCTAGAATCACAAATGTTATACTGCACAAAGGCATTGTCTAGTTGACAGGGATGAAGACAGGTGTAGAGACGACTGCGATGGATATTCGTTGATCTTCGCTGAAGTTCGTCAAGCCACGGGCAAATATAAGACTGCCCCGGTAGCAACGTTAAAAGTCGCATCTTCCCTCTCACTCTATCAGAGAAATAACATTGTTCCCATGGCCCGTGTGACGTCACAGACGAGGCTAGCCCTGCATGTGACGTAGAAACTACTGTGTTTCCACACGTAGCAGAGACCGTTTCATAGGGCTATTCTAAGATATTCCACATGACGAATGACGAGGTATTCTCAATGAATTGAGAGAATAATATAACATGAAATAATTATTGTGAATGAGGAAATATTTGTACAGACAGATTGTCAATAAATATAACCAGGGCACTGCCCTGTTTGCCCTAGTGGAGGAACCGCCACTGTATATATATATCTATCTATATATATATATATATATATATATATATATATATATATATATATATATATATATATATATATATATATATATATATATATAAATATATATATATATATATATATATATATATATATATATATATATATATATATATATATATATATATATATATAGTTATATACATATATATATATATATATATATATATATATAAATATATATATATGTATATATATATATATATATATATATATATATATATATATATATATATATATATCCATACATATATGTATATATATATATATATATATATATATATATATATATATAAATATATATATATATATATATATAAATATATATATATATATATATATATATATATATATATATATATATATATATATATATACACCTTGAGATCCAAACAATTAGGTCACTATGCTATCTTATTTTTATCAAATCTCATGATAATAAACAATGCTTCGTTTAAATCGCTTACAGTCAATTAGTGAGGTGACACCTGTTGCTCGAATTCAATAAGTTCTTCAATAGCCCAGAGTGATTTACAAAAATGACATTATATATAGTTCTTACTCCAGAACGGCTGATTCGATTAAAATGAAAGTTCTGAATAATGTGTTTCATTATTATATTGAAATTTTCTGAGAATTTTAATTCTCTCGTACGAAATATTCTCAACGAATTTTTTCCTCTGAGTTATTCTCATGGGATTTTTGGAAACTTTGGAATGAGTTTTCTCAGAAGTGGTTTAAACGATTGCGTCTCAAAACTATACAGTATCGAGTTAGATAAGGAAACCTATGAATGTCAAGTTTCAACTGATTTTGAATTTTTGTTCGACGTGTGGAGCGTGAACAGAAATAAAGCACTTTTTCATTTCGAGTATGGTGGAATTGAGTTTTCGCTTCGCTCATCCAATAAGTCAATATGATGAGTCAATATATAATCACCAATTATATATTAGTCAATATACAGTTACCAAGCCGAGCGAATAAACTTCATCATTAAAACATCATACAAGCCGCTGACAACAGGCAGAATGTCGGCTGAAAGGTAGTTAATGAGTTGAAGGGTGAAAAACGGAAAGTTTCTCGAACTCTCTTCTTGGAGGTGGAATCAAGATATCTGATCATGAGACACTCAGACTAAAAACACATTTCTTCATCTGTTGGAGCTTCGAGCAACACGAGGTCAGTCGCCAATGATGTAAGAGAGACACTGAAAAATGCTCAGACAATCGGAAAACGGTATGGTCCGTCTCGGCACAACTTTTGGAAAATCTCCAATTGGAATATAATGAAGGTTCTTGAGAAGTTTTCTCCTAAGCTTCGGCAGTGTGGACGAATCACCTATGAGTTTGATCAAGAAATGCAGATCGCGGAAAGCTACCACGCTAGTACACATAATTAGCCACTCATACACAGGTCTATTCATTGGGAAGATCGTACGATCCTTGCATTAGAAAGGTGATAAATATTATTGACCTATTTCCTTGTCATCTTCTTTCTTGAAAATCATCGAGAAGATAATGTATCTGAATCTAATGAATCACCTGAAGGCTGGTTGTATGCTGTCTGAAAGTCAACATGGGTTCCTCGAAGGTTTCTCAACTACGTGTGCTTCGTTTCAGATGATTCCAGATGTTTCGAATTACCTTAAAGAGAAGGTGAAAGTGGTAGTAATATTGTGCGATTTATCCAAGATATTCGTCACCTTGGATCACAGCTTGCTTTCGGAGAAGCTTGAATGGCACGATGTCATGAGATTCTGGTTCAAATCTCACCTGTATATGAGGTCACAGTGTGTGTTATCGGTCATCAATAACAAGTCTACTTGATATACCCTGGAATTTGGCATACTCCAAGGATCAATACTTGGACTTTTGCTGTTCGCGATACTTGTGAATAATTCAGAACCAAGTATATTTCTCGATGAGCTAGTCGAGATGTGATACAGTATGCTGATGATGCGAGTGCCTCACTAGAAGAAGTGACATAAACGCTTTGGATGATTAGGCGTCACCTACCTTATCTGATTCCACCGAGTGATTCAAACCAAACCAATTGAAGCTGAACCAAGAAAATACTAGACTCATTATTCTTATATCACGATCTGAAAAGGCTGAAATACCGTTGGGCACTACATCTACAACCAATTCAAAGTTGCTTAGAACAATAATCTATGATCATACAGGTTGGGTTCAGCGCATTGCAAGTCTAGTATTGAAGCTCAACAACGCCCTCAGAACCTTGTCAACTTGACAACTTGACCACCTGACGCATGATCTGTTCAATTAGCTCAAGTCCAAATTACTACTTCGATATGGAGTAATATTCTGGGGCTGAGTTCCAGACAGTGTGAAAGCACCCCGTGCCCAGAAACGCACGGTAGGCTCTATGTTATCAATTGATACACGAAATTCGTTCAAACAAGGATTCAAGGACCTCAACTTCCACTTTTCTATGCTCACATACATCCAGGCAGTTTGCATATTTACAAAATACAATCCGGATGGAATCTTAAAAAATAACAGCCATCACCAGCACAGTACGAGAAGTGCGATTCATTCAGCACACGAGTATTGCAGACTGAAAACGACCATAAATAAGGTGATCTGAGCCTGGAGGAGGCTCTCCAACTATTTTCCACATGGAATGGAGTGTTTGGAGAAGTCTGCATTCAAAATGGCATCAAGAACACATCTATTGGAACATTCTTCCCATAGTTTGGAGGAGGTATTTTTTTGATCTCATTCCTTCAGGTTTGTTTTGTTCTGTTCATCATCATGTTTGACTGCCTCTCTAAGCGTCAATATGATGGCTTTTCTGTTATATATCAGGTATCTGTTATATGAGGGCATCTTGTTTCTACATCTCTGATGATTCTTAACAACTGTGCATATTTTATCAATTCATCTCAGTATTATCTTACATTTATTCACTCTATAATCTGATCCTCATTTTTTTCCTTGACCTGGTTCATACATATATCTCTCATGTCGGAAAAAACGTGAATGGACACGATACGATGATCACAATTTGATACAATACCAAATAATTAAATAGAATCGATACAAATAAATATGAGTGTGTAGCTACAATAACGATACTATCAATGTTCAATAGGTGATCGATAGAGATGAGGGTAGTGGGTGCATGCAAACTGAAGGTGAGTTAATGTTTATATTCACGGAGAATATGAGATCAATGTACAGACTATGGACAGACTATATGTATACACACAGTCAAGATACAATCAATGCACATTCGATCATTCAGAAAGAGTTAATGCATATCCGAAGTACGTTCACTATACGTCCATTATTTGTAATTACATTCACAAAATTGTGATATTATTGTTATAGATTGATAATCATGATTGTCATAAGCTTGGATGATGTGAATTCCAATTCCATGATATATGTTCATCATTTGTGAATCCCGACATTGTTCCAACATGGGCTTATATCATTCTCAGAGAAACCCACTGACTCATGCTCTACAACTGTTCTTCTATTGCCAAAACAAACAATATTCAAAAGATGCACCTGTAAAGTTTCCAGCTTGTGATAAAACTTATCAACTTTGTTTCCTGACTTCACGTAAAGACGCCATGTTGCTTGAACTAATCTTGTTTGATTATAATTAACATAGGTTTATGAATGCTGCTCACCGGGAGCGTCGAGTAAGAGCTTCGTTGTTCCATTAATATATTGTTCTTAAGTAGACTCAATGTTACGCGTATTGTTTGCTCACATATACGCAGAGCTCATGTGAGCATATGAGGAACATTCAGCACTATGAGCTCATTCTCGCTATAATAATACTAGAGAAATGTACAATGTACACATAGTCATCGAGATAATGGAGTTCACGAACATACTTACTGTATATATTCAATCTTTTTGATCGGATATATCCTTGTATCCATATCCTTGAATATGTCTTCGTATATCCTTGTGATATATCCTCGTATATATCTTTGTATATCCTTGTGATATATCCTTGTGGAGAGATCTTTCAAATCATTTGCATTTTTTTTCAATAGTTTTCTCAAATAATCTTTCCTCTTTTTTCAGATGTTTTATTCAATATGTTTTTGTGCTCTTCTTTTTTGATGAGTAATCGATTACAATATTGAAATTCCATAGTCTTCAGCCCAAATCATCATTGACTCTTGTATCAAACATCGTTTTATTGTCTTTTTGCTCTCTTTATCAATCTGTCATTTTCATTTTCATAATATGTATTATTCTATGTCTATTTGTTTGAATAATGAAGAACTCATTCAATAACTCACGAAACGAACACATATATCAATGTATTGGGGAAGTCCTTTAAAGAATCATATTGTGAGATTGGAACCAGAGTCGATAATTGGAACCAGAATCGATGAAGCTACTTCATCGACTCTGATTGGAACTAAGGTATCACCGGTATCGTTCTCACCAAATAATATAGATAGTTATATATCACTCACTCCTTGAAGTCCTGACATTTTTGATGTGCACACTACATGAACGAAATTATTATTATTCATCCATGAAAATAGAAAATATCATGGAGATATCAATTTTTTTTTTTTTTTATGAACATCATTTTCAGGTATTGAAGCTCCATTCATGATAATTATCAATAGGCTCACAAGAACGTATTTTTACTGAGTCCTTTTCTGAAAGTTCTTCAAGTTTTTGAATCAGGTGAGAAATAAGCTCGAAGTCTACTTTACAATCCAGCTTGAATAAGAAATGGTTCATCACCGTTGATGCCTGTGAAACAACTGTTAACGATACGTAACAACTGGCTACGAGTAACCATCTCCCCCATCTACTAGCATTGACGATCAGTGGTTCCGATCCTTCAGTTGCTGCGGGTCTTATAACCTCACATTCATGTGTGTATAACCTCTACGAAGAACTATCAATAATTAACTGACGCAGGTTGCTGAATGAGTTGAGAGATCAGAACCCTCGAGCTGTAGTGCTTGTAAGCAAGAGGGACGCTCGATCCCAGCCGTTGACTACAGAGTCGACGGAAGGACCCTGACTCCTAAGTAATGCAACGAATCTGTTAGCATCCACTATGTATACCATGCACTTGGAACTATGTATTAAATAACTATGTTAATATGTGTGTGACCTACGATATGGAGTGTCTCTGAGACACCCTCAAACCTCACCTTTGATAGTGGATTTGAGGACAATGAAAGACCATGCTTGAAACATTTCAGCGGAAAAACTTTTGAAAAAAGGAGGTATCAAAAATGAACTCTTGTCAAGCGAATATCAGTTGATCACAGTCATCATATTTGAATACGTATGTGATGAATTAGGTTTGACTCCTTTTTTTCTGTATCAAAATCCTGAAACGGAAGTATCATCTTACCTTTCAATTTTTGTATAGGCTCACATGTCGAAGATACTTATGGAAATATTTTGCCGAATGAAAATATTATGAATTCTATTATAGTGTCATGATTACCTCGATCATGAGACGTATTTTGATGAATGCGTTGACAAGCTGGGGGCAGTTGAACTGATATGTTGATCTACTTATATATGGTTTACGGACTTTTGAGCGCTAAAAGTCTTTCAACTTTCGCATGACTAACTTACTTGAAAAAGTTTCCCTTTTGACAGTAAAATGAGGCGGGTGACAATTGTGCAGGGGGAGGGGGGCAAGTTTAATGAAATCTTCGGAGTCTTTTCCACGGAACAAAGTAAGTCTCCTATTCTTGAAGACAAACGACAGTTGAGGACTCGTTTATCTCATTGGACAATTAGAGCTGCCACTGCGTTCAGTGACGCGTAATTAACGCGTCAAGTGGGCCTACAGGGGCAGGCCGTTAAGGCACACAGTGGGCATAGAGAGGAAAATGAAGAAGGAGAGTATGACAGGAGTTTGACAGTGCTCAGGGGAGATATTACTGAGAAGGAGGTGACAAAAGCTCAACACATACCTGTTATCATAGCAAGAGAAAATTTGAGTGCAATGCAATTTTGAGAGATCGGGGGTGTTGATTTAGTTCAGTCCACTCAGAAATAGAACGTATATACTTGGTATGAGATTGTGTAATTGAGAGATATAATTCACATACAATTTGTGTTTACGACAGAGAGATTCGCAAGAGAGCTTCTATTTTTGGTTATACTGATCAAAAATATCCATTGTAAATGAGTAGTTGAATTGATTTCAATCTTGATATAGAATGCTGTGATATCTTGCATGTTTCAATACGAAGCCCATTATTTGTGTAATAATCATTAGTCAGTCATGAACAATAACATATTTTACAAAAATTGGTCGATCCATATCTCATAAGATTCCTCATTTTGATACAAATCATACAAATTTTGAATCATTGGGTTATCTCGAATATGTATATTATTCCGAATTCATACATGTTGGATGCATCGAATGTTGATTCATTCGAAATCAAAATTATTGCATCGAAAATGCCAAGTTGAATCGATGTCTTTCAAATCATATAACTCTTTTTGAAGCATCGTGTGTTTCAATTCACATTGTTCAGAATGACATTTGAAATGATTATTCTGAAATGTTCGTGAAGTTCAAACTTCAAATCAATCAACATTGGTATTCATTATCAATTATGGAGGAATCGAAGTGTAAACAATTGGTCAAAACTTACATTTCAATCAAACGTAGATTACGAACATAAATAAACAAACGAGGAATTAGTTCGAACATATTCTATGATACTTATGAAGCAAAAAACTAATTGGATATATATATATATATTTATATATATATATATATATATATATATATATATATATATATATATATATATATATATATATATATATATATATATATATATATATATTCACATATATATGAACGTCAAGAGACAAAAACGTCATTTTTGCTCTTTGTTTAGAACTGTATGTGAATTCGATGATGGATTACCAACGCAACATATCTCTGGGGAAAAATTCAATAAAATTTCAATATAATACGAGTTTAGAATGTTTCCCAACGGAAAGTCCGGCTATTGAATCATCAAATGAATACGTGATATAAACCTCTTCCCTTCTCTGTATCCCTCCTCACTGGTTGATATATTCAACCATTGCGTACTTCGCATTGATACTCCACTATTTGTTCAACAAGTCTCACTAATTATTCCGAACTGACCAATATTCCATGCGAGGAAATCAACAAGAGCAGGCATTAATTCATTTTCAAGTGTCCATCCTCTGTGTGCTTTAATTCGAAATTATGAAAAAAGCGCCAAGTTGTCTCTCGCTTTTCAATGAAAACACAATCAGCCACCAATTCATATGGAACTGTGTGTTTTGATTCTACGAAAAAACTTTCCGTTATTGATCGGCCAATTGCCAACAATGGTTTATTGAATTATTACGTCATATCCGTCCTCAGAGATGGTCAGAGCGGATCGGTGTGATGTTCATTTGTCGTCGGAGCCTTCCGTCTGACTGCCCCTTCTTTCCCTTACCCTCTGTGCGTGAGGCTAATTTGTTGACTCGTGCTCTGTTTGTGTATTTGAAAGGTCAGATGTGGACCCTCCTCTCCACCCACGTCCCCTAGGTCAATCAGAGAGTACTGAACCCCTCTCTTATGCTTCTCCCTTGCCCTATCTACAATCATTCCCCGCGTTTTGCAGGCTAAATATAACATAATTACTCCTACTGAGCATTGCTGACTTGTACCTCTGATTCACACGGTACAAGTTTACCTCCCTTGACTCGACTTCGAGGTCTACGCTTAGCCGAGAATGTGTTCCATATCACATATAGCAAAAGTATGAATAGCGAATGCACCAATATATATACATATATATATATATATATATATATATATATATATATATATATATATATATATATATATATATATAAATATATATATATATATATATATATATATATATATATATATATATATATATATATATAATTTCACATGGTTCAGAGTCATTTGAGTGATTGAACAATATTTTGAGATGTTTAAATGGGAATTTTTATGGAGTTGCCGGTTCATGAATGCTTTTTGAAGTGAAATATGCAGGCGCCGGAGATTCTCATAACCTTTCGAATTCAGTGTATTCATTCCACTCTCCTCAAAAATAGCGATGGTGATTACCCACAGTTCTCCAAATAATGGTTCATAGTCAGAGTTATTCGAATGAATAATGGTAACAGTGGGCCTTCTCTAAAGAGGCTGATTGAAGATATCAAGCTTACATGTAGATGTGGGTTCGAATATTACTTCTTGGATCCTCATGGTGGAGGTGCCGGTATGTATATTGCTTATAGTTTAGTGTAGACGCCGGTTAATATGATGCAAAAATGATTCAATTGATATGACCATTCCGTATGTGCCCCATTGCCATTCAATGATGCGTATTCGTGGAGTTTTCCCAATTAAATATAAGAACAATACAATACTGAATTTGAATGAAGTTTGAGGTTTTGATTGTGGTGAGATAACAGATAAGAGAATCGTACTTGAAAACGTACGGACAATTTTGGTCCAATTGTAACGTACCTTGAGTAGTTATATTTAACTCGACTAGTTGAAACAATTGCCGTACTCGGTCACGCACGCCCTATACTCTAGTACGAGTGCACGCATGCAGCATTACACTGATTACGCGGCCACTAACGACCTCTACATTAACGACGCGGCTTCAAACTGATGTTCAGCTACTAATGACACCTGGCTAACACGTGACGTGAATCTCTGACGAGTGGATACATAACCTCACTTATTGTTACACGCATCGCTCTCTTGCTGTAGGCTCAGGCCTATTTCAATACCTTTGCCAATACATAGAACATGTTACTTTCATGAGAGTGAGAATCATTATGAAACTCAGTCTTTTGTACTCCATATTATGATACACTCATCAGAGTTTCAGAAAGAAGAGTTCGTAAATATGTTGGACCAACATCCTTGATATATAACTCATAACTTATCATAAATGGAGAGAAAAGTGGAACAAATAGCTGAGTTCCATGAAAATAAACTGTTTCGAGAGTTTTTGAATGACTTTTTCTCGAGTTTCCGAATTTGTTTACATATTCCACTTGAATGTTGATGTTCTCAACAATATTAACATAATAATAAATCTGACGTTTATTCAACAGACGTGCTCGAAGCCTCGACTCGAAAAAAATGTATAATATTGTGATGATGTGAAAAATGCAAATCAAATTGTTTGGTTCCTCACAGTTTGCGTCTCAAGGTGAATTCAAACAAATCTTCATTCACATGAGCAAGGTTTTCATATTCGAATCGAAATGAAAATCGAACAAACTCGCATCAAATTGTTTTCAGCATCGATGTAAAAATAATCATTCGCTCAATCTCCAAAAATGAGACTCATAGTATGAGATATCATCACATATGGAACGTCGTTTGAACGTTCTTTTAACAATGTCCAGTATCAGATCAACCATACTCATCTCATTCATCAACGAAACTATATAATTATTCTCATCTTTGCCATCTTGCCCATAGTGTGGTATTACTAAGCTATCATAGCGTCATTTCGTTTAGGAAACTAGATTAAGTCACATAATTCATTGTTTTCAATATATTTTTGTGTAATGATGCTTAAATTTGTTAAATGGGGTGAACGTAACTCTTCGTCCATTAACCCTGATCTCTTCAATCATCTTGTGACACCGGTGGACACTGACATCACAGTTTGAGTGAGATGGAACCACAGTCTTTTTCCTTCAGGTCATCCTCTGATGAAAAAGAAATATATATATGAGAAAAAATATAGGATAATAAGATATAAGAGAAGGATGATCTGAATGAAGAAGGATATGAACAGAACAGAGATGCTTCGCCCACCCATCTCCCCGTGAAAATGAGTGAACATATTCACAAAAATCAACAATTCTATCTATACACAATTCAAATGAATGGAGAAATCAAGCAAATTATGCCACAATGTGAATTGAATTTGATAGAAATCCAAGTTTTATTCTGTTTGGCTATCGATCGTTGCTGATATGATATTATGGAGAATGCACAGGATGGCCATTACATACAATTTCAATTATCATTTATGAAGATGGTATTGTACTCAATCTTGAGATTTTGACATGAAATATTATATATTCCTATATTTTTTTGAGAATATTTGTTTGATGCATAGACCCAGACCGGAAGATATTTGAGAATATCAATGTGATCCAGTTGAGTGTTTCATAGAGAATATTTGAAGCCATATTTTCGTCCTTGATTGATGTATGCTGAGCAATTTTAGATTTTCATCACATTCACAGAAAAACGCTTCGACCTGAATTAATTTTGGGAATGCTCCATTTTTCTCGAGAAAATGAATGGTCTTCAGCATCCATGAATCTATACCAATAGAATTTCAATGATAGATATATTTGAATTTGCTTTTATTCATTGATAGTCATCAAAGACAGTATCTCAAGAAAGGCATTGAAGTTTGGAGACAGTAAAAATTTGGGGAAAGAGACAGTAGAGCCGAAATATGAAGTAGAACTGCTCTATCTATACCGAACTGTACCCAATCGCATGTACCTGTTTGGACAATGATGTCAAAATGCAGGCCGGTTGTTGGAATATATAAGACATTATTGATTCATAAGCTTTTCGGACACTATATAGTGCTGGTAGATAGAGGAGACAGGCGATCGTCGTGCTGTATCACAGATATTTGTGGTCACTTCTCCCCAACCTAATCCTATCAATTGGCGACAAGATCCACGTTCCACTCGTACCAATCTCCGGAAATAAAATAACTGTTTAATGTTGCGTGAAATAGAGTTGGTAGCAGTGTACAACGATAAGAGGGGGATCAGTATTGCCAACTTGCTACGCTTGAAAGACTGATGAGAATAGTTAAGACAAATTGGAGCGGTTTTGTTTCGTAATGTTGGCTACGTTTGGTTCAAGAGATAATGGCTCGAGATTAGGGTTCTAGAAACCTTGGGTAGCAAACATATTGAAGCCCTGTAGCTTGTAATTGTCGCTTCAGACTTGAGTTATTCTATGATATGTGAGATTCTGTAGAACAAGGAAAACACGATGTATAAGAAACGAGCGAGAAGAACACGAAAATGTTATTCCATTTGAAATAAGTCAGCAAAGAGAAACAAAATGGAGCTCAAATATACGAATGAATATGTTTTATTTTTCAGCGTTCCTTCCGAATAGGTTGTGCCGCACAATTTGAGTAAGATTTTGTGGCGTATAGCGGTGTTGAGAGATGAGCAGTTATGAACTCTTGATATCAACAATCGATCCAGTGTTATATTATGTGAAGTATTTCACTTCAAAATCAATTGTCAAGCTGAGGTGTGAAAATCTACCTTGACTCGGTCATCTTATTCACACGTATTTTAACATTATGTGACTGGGTGTGAGTGTTGTGAGAATAGAGTACGAGCAATTTCAGTATGGAAAATGATTTACTGGTTTCGTTTTCCATTCAGTTCGTCCGCTTTCCGCTGAGATGGATAGGACAATTCTGGAGAATTACAATTGAAGATGACAGTCGGTAGCCTTGTAAGATGTATCACCATGATTTACCAAATGAAGAAGCCTCTGTGCCCACCAGAACCCAAAATATTGTATCGTGAAATGTTTTAATTGCAAAAACATTCGGACATCATATGGAAGAGTAATCATAAAACCGGCACAGGTAGCTGAGTGGTGAGCTCCATGTGGACCGGAAGGTAGTGGACATGTCGAACCCGGTACGATCCCCGCTACAGTCCATCTTTACAGGGGTTTTTCGTGGTTTCCCTCTTTAGTCTAGGCTAATGCCATGATGGTTCCCACTATATAGGCAACGACCGCTTCCTTCCCACTATCCTTCTCATCACCTATGAAAACCTTAATCTCATCATCCCATCATCTCATTAATCATTTATCCGACGCCAATAGATCTTAGTCATCATTACAGTGCGTCGTTGAGACCCAATATAAAAAAAGTAATCATTAATGAGTGAATGTTCAATTGAAACATCAGATAACATTTCAACTTCATACAAAACATAGTATTCTCATTCCTCCATATTCATTATTTGAATGAATCCACAATTGGTCTCTTCATGTGAAGCACATGATGAATAACGAACATTTGAACGGACATGATATCCGGTGTTCAAAAACAGTCTCTGTTTCAACTTGAATAAAATATAATGAAATGTGAATATAACATCATTTCAATTGAGATGTATTTTAGAATACGAAAACTAGATTTCTTCATATCTCAAAGCACTAGGATTCTGAGCACTGTTGAGTGGATAAAGCTTGAACCAATTCTCAAGCTACATAAGCTTGAAGCTTGAAACCAACCTCTTCAGAGTGGAACAACAGATTATATTCAACAACACGTTGACTTTGGGATAATTGATTGAGGTAAGAGATGATGACTACTCAACTGACTTGAACAGCTCTTCAACTTAGTGTCGTATCATATTCCAAGAGTTTCACAAATGTATACCAATTATTCAAAACTCTGGTATGAATTGATCAATAACGTCCAATTAAAGAAGATCCGGAATACAACGAGAACAATTATGTACATATTATTTGATGGAATATTTTCATTTTCAAACGTATCAAGATACTGACATGTAGGCCTACAGTACAATTCAAAATATTGGTATGGATATGAAGACTAAAGAAAATAATTGTATGCAGATTTCATAAAACGGGATGAGAAGTCCGCGTAAGAGCGTGTAGCTCTGGTGTGAGCAAACGAACATTCGTGATTGCATAT
>OZ023326.1:41828842-41834994 GCA_964007535.1 Brachyptera risi | reverse complement strand
TTGAGGTTGCCGAGATTCACTGCTTTCTAGATTCGATATTTGCTCAGCAATGAAGTACTTTTATATATGTCAAGGTGTGTAGAATACCAGAGTCGATAAAGAAGCAAGGGTATAACCATAGTATAAAGCTACTTTAACGACTTTTATACCTTATTCAGATATTTCGCTCAACTTACAACGCATATGCTTTGTTTGCCTAAAATCATAATATGAAGAAAGGTGCTCCAACTCCCATACCCTATACCAATAACATGGACGGTATTTGTGGTTTCTTGCGGTCAGTTCGGAGCCAAAGGTCCTGATTGCCTGTCATGATTTAGCGCACTCCCTTGTGAACTAGATATAGATGAGAGTGGTTATACGGTAGCGGTGGCATTATTGAACTTACCAAATCAATGATTTGCGTGAAAAACAAATGCAACAGCCAACATAATATTCTCACAGGCGGTGTATAGCATTTTTAGCATTGTTTTATATTGTTATACTGTTTTATATAAAAGCGATAGTTGCGCTACAGTCAATCGGAATCCTGGACTCGGGAACTGACCCCGGAAATATATATATATATATAAATATATATATATATATAAATATAAATATATATATATATATATATATATATATATATATATATAAAATATATATATATATATATATATATATATATATATATATATATATATATATATATATATATATGTATATTTATATATATATATATATATATATATATATATATATATATATATATATATATATATATATATATATATATATATACATATATAGTTATATATATATATATATATATATATATATATATATATATATATATATATATATATATATTCATATATATATATATATATATATATATATATATATATATATATATATATTTATATATATATATATATATATATATATATATGGGGATGCGTCAAGTGATCCATCCAGAAACTGGTCCATCTCGTCAACTAGTCCATCTCTATATTATTTTAATATTTATTATATATTTCATGAAAGCAACTGGTCCATCTGGAAACTAGTCCATCTCGCATTTTGATAATATTAATAATAATCGTATTTATACGTCTCGGAAAGTGATCCATCCGGCAACTGGTCCATCAGTACTTAAGTAGAGTACTCCATTTAAGCATTAAATTCCCATTGTTGAGCTATCTATTCGCGCGTGGTATCATTTGAAAGGTAATTTTGCGCACTTTCTGAATATGCACTCCATTTTTCAATCAGAGGACAATACTGGTAGAAAACAGTAGCTTGATTGGAATATTCGGGAGGAAAAATTAAAAATATCGTGCAACGTTCAAAACACGATATTAGTTTTTGATGACTGGCTATAATGATATTTTCCATTCCTCATGATAGGTATCGAATGAAACTAACATGATAGGTTGATGATATTTTAATTCTGACATTCAAATCACCTGAAAACTGCTCTGAAGATTGAGGAAAACCCCAATTCACAAGGGTGAGTGACATAAATTTAGTTATATTCAAGCCATTGTGAATTTCCAAACTTTTTCTCATATCCCATGACACAGATCAAGCATATGGAAAATTGAAAAAAAATACCATGTACGCAAAACGTGATTTTTGTAACACACTTCTTGATGAAGAGAGAAACACTCATTTTTTTCTCGAAATAATGTATTCTCCAACATTTTGTGTGTTTTTTTCTGTGGAAGTGTATCGTCTCTGCAATTTATATGGCTGAGACTCTCACACAAACAGGAATGCTCAGTCCACAGTATTTTACCACATTATTCATTTTCCGACAAGGCGATATAGGCTTTCCACATCTTATCGGGAGCCCGTTGCGCTGGAATACGCGTACACCGATCTTCTCGAGAAGCTCATTTTATTCCATACTGAAAGTTGGCTATTGGTTGTTTCCCAACTGACATCGAGATAATGATCGACATAAGATCTTACTCCATGATTCACAGTCATTTTGATCAAGTGTTACGCCCCGCAATGACCAGAATGCCATAAGATCGATTCATACGATGAATATAAGTGATCTTCTACCATGCAGTTGTTATTCAATTAGAGGAAGAGTTTCAATATTATAAAACATGAATTTTTTCTGGTGACGATTGAAGAGAAAACTTACACATGAATATATGAATATAATTCACATATGCTTTATGTATACGTTACAATCAATATGGACCATACCCTTTTAGCCATGTATGTTTCATGTTATTATTTACATATGCTTCATGATTTTTTTGCGAACACATGTTAAGGGATGTGTCGTTGAGGCTGTGACCAATCTATAGCCCAATCGGGTGATTGGTACAGAAATGAGGAGCGTTTCACATTTCGATGTGTCAGACGGCCGGGTTTTAGCATAGGCCTATACCGCTCGGGCGAGCCGGACAGTGCACGACTGCGCGGACGGGCGCCCAGATCTCAGATAATTTTTTTTCCCAAGATTTCTTTGCGACACATGTTAAAGGATGTATCGTTGAAGCTGTGACCTAGTAACAGCCTGATCGGGTGATTGGTACAGAAATGAGGAGCGTTTCACATTTCGATGTGTCGGACGGCCAGGCTTTAGCATAGGCCTACCGCTCGGGTGAGCCGGCCATTGCACGAATGCGCGGGCGGGAGCCCAGACTACTACGAATAATTTTTTTACCAAGATTTTTTTGCAAACACATGTTAAGGGATGTGTCGTTGAGGCTGTGACCAATATATAGCCTAATCGGGTGATTGGTGTAGAAATGAGGAGCGTTTCACATTTCGATGTGTCAGACGGCCGGGTTTTAGCATAGGCATATACCGCTCGGGTGAGCCGGCCAGTGCACGACCGCGCGGACGGGCGCCCAGATCTCAGATAATTTTTTTCACCAAGATTGTTTTGCAAACACATGTTAAGGGATGTGTTGTTGAGGCTGTGACCAATATATAGCCTAATCGGGTGATTGGTGTAGAAATGAGGAGCGTTTCACATTTCGATGTGTCAGACGGCCGGGTTTTAGCATAGGCCTACCGCTCGGGTGAGCCGGCCAGTGCACGACCGCGCGGACGGGCGCCCAGATCTCAGATAATTTTTTTCACCAAGATTTTTTTGCAAACACATGTTAAAGGATGTGTCGTTGAGGCTGTGACCAATATATAGCCTAATCGGGTGATTGGTGTAGAAATGAGGAGCGTTTCACATTTCGATGTGTCAGACGGCCGGGTTTTAGCATAGGCCCATACCGCTCGGGCGAGCCGGACAGTGCACGACTGCGCGGACGGGCGCCCAGATCTCAGATAATTTTTTTTCCCAAGATTTCTTTGCGACACATGTTAAAGGATGTATCGTTGAAGCTGTGACCTAGTAACAGCCTGATCGGGTGATTGGTACAGAAATGAGGAGCGTTTCACATTTCGATGTGTCGGACGGCCAGGCTTTAGCATAGGCCTACCGCTCGGGTGAGCCGGCCAGTGCACGAATGCGCGGGCGGGAGCCCAGACTACTACGAATAATTTTTTTACCAAGATTTTTTTGCAAACACATGTTAAGGGATGTGTCGTTGAGGCTGTGACCAATATATAGCCTAATCGGGTGATTGGTGTAGAAATGAGGAGCGTTTCACATTTCGATGTGTCAGACGGCCGGGTTTTAGCATAGGCATATACCGCTCGGGTGAGCCGGCCAGTGCACGACCGCGCGGACGGGCGCCCAGATCTCAGATAATTTTTTTCACCAAGATTGTTTTGCAAACACATGTTAAGGGATGTGTTGTTGAGGCTGTGACCAATATATAGCCTAATCGGGTGATTGGTGTAGAAATGAGGAGCGTTTCACATTTCGATGTGTCAGACGGCCGGGTTTTAGCATAGGCCTACCGCTCGGGTGAGCCGGCCAGTGCACGACCGCGCGGACGGGCGCCCAGATCTCAGATAATTTTTTTTCCCAAGATTTCTTTGCGACACATGTTAAAGGATGTATCGTTGAAGGTGTGACCTAGTAACAGCCTGATCGGGTGATTGGTACAGAAATGAGGAGCGTTTCACATTTCGATGTGTCGGACGGCCGGGTTTTAGCATAGGCCTACCGCTCGGGTGAGCCGGCCATGCAGTGCACGACCGCGCGGACGGGCGCCCAGATCTCAGATAATTTTTTTCATCAAGATTTTTTTGCAAACACATGTTAAAGGATGTATCGTTGAGGCTGTGACCAAGTTCAAGTTCATCGCATCAAAATCACATCATCCTATGGCCCGTCGTCAGTATTTTAGCTGAGGGCATTTTCCACAATATTTTTACAATGATTTAGTCAGTATGTGCCCGGTTCGAAGCCAGGACAGACCGGTTCCATTCGATTTTCCCACCTCAGCCCACGGACCAGGGGATAGTTTGATTTTCACGCGGTTTTAAATGACGGCATCGTAGAAGACCAATCTACAAATGTTTGGGTTCAAAGGCTCGGACATCACGGGCTCTGCATCCGCAACTACGCGTTTTTTGTTGTTTTTTGTTGGATGGGAGTGGGGTATGACAAAGTGAATGATACAAGCAGGGAAACGATGGGCAGAGGTTCCACTGGATGGGCCAGCTCGCCCGAGCGGTAGGCCTATGCTAAAACCCGGCCGTCCGACACATCGAAATGTGAAACGCTCCTCATTTCTGTACCAATCACCCGATCAGGCTGTTACTAGGTCACAGCTTCAACGATACATCCTTTAACATGTGTCGCAAAGAAATCTTGGGAAAAAAAATTATCTGAGATCTGGGCGCCCGTCCGCGCAGTCGTGCACTGGCCGGCTCGCCCGAGCGGTATGGGCCTATGCTAAAACCCGGCCGTCTGACACATCGAAATGTGAAACGCTCCTCATTTCTACACCAATCACCCGATTAGGCTATATATTGGTCACAGCCTCAACGACACATCCTTTAACATGTGTTTGCAAAAAAATCTTGGTGAAAAAAATTATCTGAGATCTGGGCGCCCGTCCGCGCGGTCGTGCACTGGCCGGCTCACCCGAGCGGTAGGCCTATGCTAAAACCCGGCCGTCCGACACATCGAAATGTGAAACGCTCCTCATTTCTACACCAATCACCCGATTGGTCACAGCCTCAACGACACATCCCTTAACATGTGTTTGCAAAAAAATCTTGGTAAAAAAATTTCAAGAGAAATTCAAGAGATGAATACAAAGTCATTATGAAAACAATTCATGATGAGAAAGAAGAATTTATTTCATTCAAACTCATATTCAATCATTTACACTTGACACATTCAAATTGAACAAAATCAGTAATATTATATCATATTATTACACTCTCATTCACTAGATGATTATAACATCATAGAAGTTCATGGTTCATGTAATATCATGCATCCTTGCCGAGATTTTCGCGCCTGATCGACGGCAACCTGTGGTTGGTCGACTACGAGGCTTGTTTCAATTTTGTCCAACCAGAACGGAAGAAAATACGCGCGGAATTCGTATTCAAATCACTATGGAAAAATCGAAGCTACGTTACCATCACAGTTGTGGAGAAATGCCTTTCAACTATATTATTCAGAAATAATAGTACCACAGTGTTTGAGAACGTGATATTGGGAATTAGATAAGAATGTAAATAAAAGATGTGTAAAGATGGAATAATTTCACAACATACATATTCAGACCTTCATCATTCTTATAGGGGCAATTTTTTTGCCTCTTTGATGAAACAGACAGTGAAGAATTAAGAAGAGATATTGGAGTAGGCTACCCACCTAATGGATCGATTTTATCAATAACTTTCAGGACAGTTACAGATGAAAATGATTGTCTTCAAAATACGGTCACTCTTCATTTGATGATGATATAAGATTTAGCAACATCAACATCGTCAGCACCGGACATTTCTTATCTCTAAATTCATTCAAAATTGAGTCCAATCTAATCTTGATTCTGCATTGATTTTGACTCTTCATTCTGTTTCAATGATTCGATACATTCAGAATATTCGATTATTCAAATACAGTGGCGTAACTTCAATACGGAGTGCCCTTGGGTATGTATCACCTGGAGTGCCCCTCTCACATTTCCTAATCAATCCGTTTAAATGAATTAAATCAATTTGGGTGATAGGCCTATACTTAGTCAAGCACACTGCTCTGTGAAAATTGCTATGATAGT
>OZ023326.1:41751342-41821342 GCA_964007535.1 Brachyptera risi | reverse complement strand
CATTGACTCTGGTATTCTACACACCTTGACGCATATAAAAAATACTTCATTGTTGGTCAACTCTTGAATCTAGAAAGCAGTGAATCTTGACAACTTAATTCTGTCACAATTTTTATGATATATTTTATGAATATTATCAGTCATTTTATTTTTTTTTCTTCAAAACGACTGATCAGAATTGCTTAAAAATCGTAATGATGTGTCAAATCCATGTATACACATTCAGAGAGAATTTCATTCCATTTGGAGAGATTTTATTTTTCAACATTTTCTGCCCAGCCAAATCTTATGGGGTTTTTGGAAACTTTGAGATGATGATTCTCAAAATCGGTCCGACCGATTCATTCCAAAAACTATACAGTTCTAAGTTGGATGAGTTTGCGTGTGAAAAAAAGTTTCATGTTGATCAGTCAACCCTTGCGACCTGTGGAGTGCTTACAAACAAACAAACAAACAAACAAAAAAACACACACACAGACAAAGCCCTATAAGAGTGGGATGGAGACTTCGCTACGCTCATCAATTATTGGTCATGCCACAATTTAGAATTTATTCCCTTCTTTTCTTGAAACCTTGTTTGTTGTTCTGACAACCATTCAAGATTCATCAGTGGCAGTGACACATCATTTTCTCCATAGCTCTCAACGTTGATGACATCCTGATGGCCGTGCTCACATTTCAGACTTGCAGGACCCAAACATCTAAAAAATCCTAGAAATGAGAAATTTGCTCACAAAATCCATGCCAAAATACAATATGATGGAACACAAATGCCAGAACCACAGTTCAATGTCATAGAAACTCTGTGTGATCACCAAAGTCCATTTTACCCTAATGTCAGCCTTTCTTCTAGCCAGACCAGACGGCAGAATCTTGTATCTTGAGTATTTCACAAATTAACTGAAACTATCACTTTCCCTCATGTTCACTTGTATTGTGTTGCTCGAAGATCATATTGACATCCCCAATGAGTGTATTATCCACTTCGATAACTTCAAAACATCATTTATATACAGACAGATATATCTAAGAAATTGTTGGTATCCATGGTTGCCATGAAATCTCATGGATGAAACCAGAGAGACCCGTCATGTAAAATGAGCCTATTATCGAATGCACATCAGTGGGGAATGCGTAAATGAGAAGGGGATGCGGCTTCTCAGTGAGCAATCTCCTGAATGTAGGCCTATGCATGAGGAATGAGAAACTATCTCGGTTTTGGTCTGACGTTTTCACAGCCAACTGAAGAATGGATTACAGGAACAAAATATGAAACCTAATTGATGACTAGTGATTGACCCGCCCATAGACGTCACAAAACAGAACATCCAATCAAATGAGCTTTGTTATGTGGGAAATTTCACATTGACCCATCAGAGTATCTCCAAATTCCCACATGAAGTATAGATCCAGGTATCTTTGGTGATTAGCCACGCGTATCACTAGTGGTCAATTGATGTTTGCCGTTGGTTTTCCTTCGGTAATTTTAAATGTAATGGAAAGTTGTCCTGTGTTCTAATGATTGTGTTACGGAAAAAAATATGGAAAGTTTGTCCTGGGTCAGGATACGTCATTTTGGAAATGATTGGCGATGGCAAGCAGTCCAGCTGTTGAAACAATGGGAGTGTATGCGTGTCGTCATTCTTGACACACACAAACACAAACCTACACCACGATGTAGTGATACCAATCTATTTTATCATTATATAAAGAAGTTGACCCCCAACTTCCAGACTGATAAGCTGGAAGATGGTTTCTTGCGGTAATTGTAGAGTAAATCGTCTCGATTGCCTGTCGCGATTTAGCGGATTCCCTTGTAAACTATAAGTCAATAAGGGTGGCTACTGTACCGGTGGCATTGCTGATCAAAATCCATAATTTTTGTAATCTACTGGGCCGTGTATATAGCATCGTTGAGCATTTTCATTTTGAATAGTTCGATATAGAAGCGATAGTTGTGCCACAGGCAATCGGGTACATGGACTCAGATTCTGACCCCAGAAATATTTCACTCTCAAGACCCGAGTTGGGTCACCTTCTTTATATCATGATAAGAAAGGTTGGTATCTCTACATCGTGCACACACGTACAGACACACACACTGGGAAGCTATATGTATAAATACTGAAGTATTCACATTGGATCAGTTGATAGACCTATAAACAAACTTACAGGTATAGCGAGTATGTTTTGAAGTGACTCCATGGGCTGGCTTTCAAGTATACAGGATATCATCCGATAATGATTTCCTCAGCATCGGAACAATGTTCCAGGATTCACAGTTTGATGAAGTCGAGATCATTCAGAGATAAATCCGAGGTTTTCCGGTTTGGGTTCCGTAAAATGTCCATCATGTAACTTGTTGATGTTCGCGTGAGGTGTAGAATTTCATCATTCCATCATTCAAAACTCGGAAAGAAGAATCGTATAATTGTCGACCAATTATATTGAAGAATAACCAACTGTAACTCAATTGACCAGATGAACTCAGATCTGACCAACTGTTCTGGAAATCGACTGAATACAGAAAACCACCCACCACACACCCCTCCTAGATCCACACCCAGCTTCATATCTCCTTGAGAAACCTATGCAGATGTAGAAGTGAGGAAGTGGGGGTTGGTTTCTTCTCTCTATGAATTATAATCCCAATCGAATGTTTCATACTTTGTTCAAGATATGGGTGTAATAAAAAGAAATATATATAATTGTATGATACATATTCATTATATAATATAACGGTGGGTAAGGTTCATGTCAAATGAGATGTCTGAAGGAAAGGAGCCGAAACTCCATTCCGATTTTTGTGTTGGTTGCTTGCACGGGTACAAGTCAGGTCATCATACCAAAGTATTTGGTCTTAAGGACAGTTGAGTTTCATGTCGAATAATTTTCAGTATGGTTTGTACCTTCTCATGTCAGATTATAGGCAAGAATGATGAATTGTCATGATATAGCTTGAAGTCTGGACGCACACATTTCTGATGATCATTGTTATTCCATTGTTGTTCTGTATCTGCAGTATCCACTAACAAAATACGTTGGAATTGATATCATGGGAGTTGGATCGAGGGTAATTCCGTTGAAGCATATCTTTGATTATCTTTGCCTTGGACTTCGTTATTAAATTTTTTTCCGGAATAGTCATTCAAATACTTTGCTATTTTAGATAATGGTATATTGAAATAAATAATTGTATATAAGTATTTCAGACTACCTTTAACTACGTTGTTCATCCGGGGATTTGAAGCTAAGTTTCCGCATTCCGAAATATCAGAATGGAAACAAGAGAAAGGATTTTTATACACATATTATATAGCTCTATATTAACATGCATATTCATGAGCATCATTCTGCATGCTCAAACTGAGAGTTCGATCATTGATTCCGAGACGCGTGGCCGCTCGAGTGATACACTCTGAATCGTAATTCGGGAGACCGGGGTTCGATTCCCGCCATGGTCGACCATCCTGACAGGGTTTTTTCGTGGTTTCCCTCTGTCGTTCAGGTTGATACCAGGATGATTCCTTTCAAACAGGCCACAACCGACTCCTTCCCACCATCCCAAAAACCTAATAAAAATAACCCTTCATCTCATCATCCCATCACCTCGTTCATCATCTACCGTCGCCCATATATCGTAGCCATCAGTATAGTGCGTCGTTAAAACCCAGGATGTGTGACGATCATTGATTGCAGATGAGGCACCTCCACCTATGTCAATTTCATCCATAAATATAACGATATTAAAAATCGATGTTGGTACCGGAACGAATCAATGGCGGTAATACTTGTGGTGCAGTGGAAAAGTCTCGAAGGTGCCGGAGAGAACAGATGTTACTGTGTTATTCTAGGTGGAGGAGCGTTCAGCGTTCCAATCCATGTCGTCAGGGAGAACAGGAGTATCTATCCCTAGCAAATAACTTCTATCTGTTTCTCAAACTCCTGTGGGAAATATGGGACGTCAACCAATCATGGGCCGACGCCGCGACGCCCGAGCGACGCCAGCTGCCGTTGGAATAGCAAACAGTTTCTGCAATCGACGCTTCACGCTAGATACTGAATTATTCCACTGTTTCAAACAGTTGCCACTTTACTACGTATCAATAGACGAAGTACGTGGACTAAACGTATCAATACGCCAGCCATGTGGATAAACGTATGAATAGACAGGTTAGTGAAATAAACGTATCAATTGACGAACTACGTAGACCAAATGTTAGGTGTTACTTGATATATGACGACGTGGCAATTTCAATGCTGAAGATGGGTTCTAATTTTTCACATCAATAATAAATAACTGATGAATATATATCGAAATTGGAATATTGTCATTATTGGATGAGATGGAAAAAACATTAACATATTTCTGATATGCGGTATAGCCCTTTCAACTAGTACGTCTCTACCCGGGGTTGTTCTTCTTATGCTTGACTCTTTGAGACTATGCTGAAGACTGGACTACCAAACTATATCCCAACTTTTAGGGGACTCTTAATTGACTTGGAAGAAAATAATTTCAAGTATATCGGGTTTGAGACCAGCATTGAGGCTCAGTTCGAGGCTTCTGCCTCGATCTGCCGATTTATGCCGATTCTGCTGGATGCCGAGTCATCCATCGAGAGTGACATTATACTCACCTTGCTCGAGAATGTCTTTCCTTGAGGAATCAGCTGATGGCGACAAATACTAATGTACTAGTGTCATCTTGATGGCCATTGTGTCCCCGCCGACCATTTGGTTCTTCACTTCCTCAACCGTCGTTATTATCACTGATAGGGAGTGTAATGAAGCGTCGCTAGGTTGAAATAATTGCTACAATGAATCTGAGGATCGGAACGACTAACTTTTCTTACATCCCCATATGGATGCATGCTCAACTGAATCGGCCCAAGTATCATCGTTATGCTACATAGAGAAACAAATAATGCAATAGGTGAATTTCTTGATTATACACAGTCCTTATCGGTTCTACCCAATCCGATTGAGAGGTTCAGTGAAATGCTACTACCGAATATCTGTATCCAGTCATTTCGTCCTACACGATTGTAGGTATAGTACAATATAGTACGCAAGATGCCTGAAGGGTTGCGTTTGTTTGCGGCCGGGAGTGGGTGCCTTCCCTCATCTTGAAAACACGTACCATACCGTGAGGACATTTCTGTGTGATATGGATCGCTGCTCTATCTGGTGTGTTTTTGTAGAAACGGCTGATAGGCTGGCAAACCTAATGACAGCGAGCCGGTCTTGAACGTAAGGTTGGTTTCTCCCATCACCACTTATCTACGCATGGTCAATAGTACTTCGAAACGTGAACCGTGAATTGGAACATATTTTTAACATGGGAGGGATGGAAAGTGAAGACACTATCCCCAACGGGCAAACGCAACCCTCAATGCATCGTGATAGTACGATATGATACAGTGTAATGTTCATTCGAATATGCATACAGGAAACACGCGGTACGCTTTCTGATGATATGAATGGGAAGCAACAATGGAGTGCCCATGGAGTATCAGAGGAGTTCTCCTTCCACCCATAGTTTTTCACTGAATATTGAAATCATTTACAGTGCCAGAAAGCCCAGAAAATAACCATGGGAGAAATATGATAACAGCTGTGTCTGACGAGTTACTATGGGGCCCTTCATATATATATATATATATATATATATATATATATATATATATATATATATATATATATATATATATATACATATATATATATTTATATATATATAAATATATATATATATATATATATATATATATATATATATATATATATATATATATTTATATATATATATGCGCTTTTGTTGTTGTATTGTTGATATTTTTGAACACATTTTTTATTCCCCTGATGGAGGGAGTGATAGAACTCTGGAAACGTTAGGCAATCTTCATATTGAAACATTTCTATATTCGGATTCGTCTCTGTTATCATTATACGCGTTATAACCCCAAAACAATGTGTATTCATATATATATATATATATATATATATATATATATATATATATATATATATATATATATATATATATATATATATATATATGAATATATATATATATATATATATATATATATATATATATATATATTTATATATATATATATATATATATATATATTTATATATATATTGATATATTCATATGGATGTACGTTTCCAATGCTCCATGATAACTCAAATCTCTCTCATTTTTACTCCTCAATTCACGAATGAATGAGAGAGGAATGTTCACGTTTCAGTTGTCAGGAGAATATTTTTTGATATGAGATACAATCACGGTTTCTATAAATATTCATACAAGACCACTTGGCTGTATATTCGAAGAGATAAATTGATGATACCGCGGTCAAGATGAGTGGAGTGCCAACATTGCAAGGTGTGGGCAATTTTGTTCCCAGAATCCAGTTTGTATATCGACGTTTGACTAATTACAGAGTAACGTATAGCATCCTATAAGCCCCGAGAAAAATGGTTCATTGTATTAGTAATTGTCCTGAACTCTTTATTACACAGCTATAATTTAACGATCCATGCAATCTCTTGTACAACCCATGGACCTCGTGTAATAGCATTTCGCCTATACTTTTCCTTCTTAGCACACAAAACATGAGCCATGTTGCATTTATCGATAACATTTTACCCTCTAATAACTACAGCTCGCAAACTCTTGTTTACACGTACCCTTACTGACAATCCCGATCGACCGTCTGCCCTACACAATAACTGAATCGGGCAAGAGTTTCGATCAGTGACACGTGGTACCAAGTAAACGCCATAATTTATACCAACCAGACTCCATACAAACACATTCTCTCCTGGATTGATAATTCACCGGTTTCTGGGGGAAAAGTTTTATATTCATGTGTATTCGGTACCACTGTATATTATTATCCGTGTCGGATCAGTTTTAATACATCATGTTGACTTAGCTAAGCTGGCTGTTGGTTTCCAACTGTTGGCACCGCTGATAGGAATACATGAGGTAGAAAGGATGAAGAGGGGGGATAAGCTCACCAATCCCAGGACAATAAATCTGAATGTACAAACATTTGATAATAAATCTCAATCACAAAATATCACACGAGGGAAAATGAACTGAAATCACGGTACACGTTTATATCCATTATTGTTATTATTATCTAGAATGGTTGCATATTGGAATCATTTCAAGAGAATATTTAGTTGTTCGGATGAATAATCAGTCTGAAAAACGCTATAAGAGGCAACATGAGTTGAGAATACGTATATATAGAAGTGTCCGACATATCCATTTCCTCGTCCACTTTCATAATATTCCATGATACGTAATATTAAGATTCAGTTTCCAATTCATTTCTTCTCCATTTTTGTATGCTCTAATTTTCTTTCTGAGGTATGAGATTCAAAACTTCGCCTCTGTACAATGTATTGATGGAGATTAACAATTCATTCATAAATGTGCCAGCTCCAAACACTAACTTGATAAAGTCACGATATTACGCCATGTGCTTTCTGATCTTCACTGAAAAACTATTAGAACATGTTCACGCCCTCCCAAGTCTGGCGTATACAGAAATGAGTTTACCATCTCCTTCCATCTTCATCTTCGTTCTCCTAACGCGTTTTTCCTACGCGTGGGCGGGCTTCTTTGTTAAATGACATTATACGTATATATACGTGTCTTTTTCCCTCTCAGCATATTGCGTTGCTGCTAATGTGATTTTATTGCTCCTCTACGCCATCGATCACATATAGTAAGTCTGTGCGATCGGCAATGCGAGGAGAGGAAAAGATATCATACCTTACATAGCAGATGATAGAGTACAACCTTGATTTACTCCAAAGCTTGGCTAGAACGCGTATTCAAGATTGAAAATATGTCATGAATCTGAAATTTAGTATTTTTGGGGTATGCGTGAAAGTATGATCAGCTCTACATATACGGGATAGAAGTTCCTTGTTCATGGACTATGTTCTGCTCTACATTTTGAACGAAGTAACATCGGTTCGATATGAGAACGTAGCTTCATCGTTTCTGAGCAAACTCATTCATACAACGTTGAAGGGAACGATAATTCTACCAATTCGGATGGTAATCATAACTTCAGAAGTCAATAAGAAATTTAAATGATGGGAAAAATGATGTTACATTCCGAGAAACAGTTCACTAATTGTCCAGTATGGACAAAATACTAATAACTTCCATTCTAAAGTGTTTCTGCTGAATCACTCGATTCGTTTTGAAAAACGTTCAAGATTTTCAAACCTGCACCATTATCTTCAAATGGTTACTCATTCTTTTATTCCTGAAAAAAAGATATGAGGTTTGAACGTCATCGGTAACAATTTTTGTTGCTTCGTCAGTTCGCTGTGATGGTAACGATTAGCAGTTCTTCTTGGTCAGTCATTTGACGCTCAACGTTAGGAAGTGAAGCCTATTCGGGCGTGGATTCGAGTCACAATTGAAGCATGAGTACATATCGTACATATTGTACATATCGTATATATCGTATAACCATCTCCATGTATGGTTGTGGTCACATAAAATGGTTTTATACAGAATTGACATTTTAATTTATACTATCCACGCATGGACCACCATACGCACCTCGGTCCGTGGACTAATGGATTCACTGAATGTCATCAGAGAAAGATTAAGTGGTTGCTCCTTTGTTACGTCATTCACAACCATTCATCCGTCCTATATTTGAGTTCGCCTCTGTAATTTCAACACCTTTATTTCATCCTCATTTGAATCGCTACGCCTCACTAGAGAGAATAATATTCCGTAGAATTTCTCGTTTGTAACCTTGGACGGAGAATGAAGAAGTTCATAATTTAGTGTCTTCTCTGCCTCTTCCAGATCGTTTTCATGAGCTCCACCTGAATTGATTCGACAACATTATGAGTAACAATGATATCAACCTGCTCAACATCATTAAAGAACCTCACCACCTCTCTCGTAAACCTAAATTTGAATATCTCTTTCCTCATCAGTACACCGCTCCACCCCACCAGCATGTGAACTGCACTTCATTCAACATTCATCTTGTCTCGTCATATTGTACTATGGATATTAGAAAGTCTGGTTAAAGAAGGCATAGACAAATATTCTATGACCTTACAGTAGCCATCATGCTCTCGAGCTTGGGAATCAAAATACATAATGATGATAATAATAATAATACTAATCGTACACGTGTCAATGCTCATTCATATACGCATATCACCCATATTTTTGTGATTGATGCAGATTCGTTTTGTTCTCACCAACCAACTCGATGAAATAATCGCACTTGACTCAATTGCTCACCACCTCAATCATCATTAACCGACGCCAGTATATTTTGGTAATCGGTACAGTACATCGCTAGAGCCGATATAAATGAATGAGGAAACGATTGCTAGTGATTCACACCTTACAAAGAATCCATAGATGGTATGCACGCGTCTTCCATAGTGTACGTGAGTCCTAAGTGAGGAACGAGGCTTTGGGAGGAGAGATTTTATATGCACGAGATGCTGGCTGACGACTGTGAAGGATGCATATCTCCTCCACTGCTCCTCCTCCTCGCTCCTCTCCTTACACGAGAGATTATCACCGTTGTGTGTGTGTGTATATGTGTGCTAGCTCGTGAGGACGAAATAAAGATCTTGTCAAAGCCAATTTAGACGTCGTCTTATGAATAATAAATACGTCACGACGCTTTCTCTCAAGACGTCGGTGTGCTCTCAGTATAGGATCGGTGTTGGATTGCAGAGTAACGAGTCTGGGGACATACATATATGTTTCTCTCTCTCCTGTTATCTCTTCTTCTTCTCCTTCTCTCTCTCTCTATTTTTTTCTCAGTCTCTTTCTCCATCTCTCTCTTATTGATCTGATGAAGTGAGAAGTGAACATTCCAGAAGTAATATGCAGAAAAATAAAAGCCGAAATATAATTTGGTTATCATAATATATGTAAATATCCAGCTACATATATTCATATATGTATATATATATATATATATATATATATATATATATATATATATATATATATATATATATATATATATATATATATATAAATATTCATATATATTCATATATATATATATATATATATATATATATATATATATATATATATATATATATATATATAAATATATATGTGTTGTAGCGTAGACTTTGAGGGCTGGGAGATGATGATAGAATGTCACTTTTTGGAGATATGCCCTTCTTCAAAACAACTGGTGGCTCTGAAAAGAGCCTGGGGTTTCGACGTTTCGGCTGAAAACGTTCAACCATCTTCAAGAGTCGATGTAGGTATGGTAGCCGGCAATCGAGTGACTGAGTGCTCCCCGATGCCAGGCTTCATACATGATTTCAGGGAGAGCACGCGACCAGTGGCGCGGACCAGGATATATATATATATATATATATATATATATATATATATATATATATATATATATATATATATATATATATATATATATATATATATATATATATATAGAGAGAGAGAGAGAGAGAGAGAGAGAGAGAGAGATAGTAGATGCGTCGAACCTCTTTGCCACACCATATCATTCAACATGGAAGTATACACTCATTGAATATTATTATTCGGTTACTCATTCAAATGTAGACGCTACTATTGATATTGTCAATGTGGAATCATGAGTTATCAATATTTCATTTTTTTTCGTGGCGTGGCAAAATAACCTGAGAATACCGGAAATTCTGAATTCCTCATAAGCGCAATGTTGAATTGGATGACCGCTGGATCCGACACTGCGGAGTGAATATGAACTGAGATGAAAAACTGAGATCAAATTTTCATGGACCATTCATAGCGTGTGTGCTAATTCCACATGCAGTCTGATTCGAAATGATTTCACACATAGTGAGTGATAGCATCGGAACTATAATTCACGAATTCGAACATTTTTACGACGATACCTCAATACATGTGTACATTCTTCCATTTTTTCCTTTCGAACTCGCGACTTCCTTCGTATAGTTCAACCACTTCAAACCACGTGTGAGCAATATTATTCTCTGAGTCTGGGTCACGTGTCAAATGTTATAGGTCCGTGATGATAACATAACACTCCACACACATACACCCAACCACATGGAAGCAATAGTCAGGCTCCACGCGGCTATTTTCAGGCGGAAATGGAAAACCATTCCAATGAAAATCTACTTACGTTTTAAAAGTGGATGGTAGTTTATGGGTGTGTATCTCTCTGGTGACGTTTCTGTATCCACGGCTTGTGAACACAGTACATATTATAGGCTCATATGGATGATGACATCATTATGGGTTCTCGGAGGTGATAACTCAAACCAAAAGAATGGAGAAGGTCTACAACAGTTAGAATTTGTTTTTTCATTGGATGAGCGAAGCGAAAACTCAATTCCACCATACTCGAAAAAAGAGTGCCCGTTTTTTTCACGCTCCACAGGTCAAACAAAAAATCGAAATCAGTTGAAACTTGGCTCACATAAGTGTCCTCATCTGATTCGATACTGTATGGTTTTGAGGCACAATCGGTTGAACCACTTCTGAGAAAATTCATTACGAAGTTTTCAAAAATCCTGTAAGAATAACCCAGAGAAAAAAATCCGTTTGGAATATTTCATTCGAGAGAATTTGGAATTTTAATATGATGATGATATTTTCGATCTTTAATTCGATTTTTCACTTGAATCGGATCAGCCTCTTCTATGTGAGGAAATATACTATGCAATTTTTGTAAATCACTCAAAGCTATCAAGAAACCATAGATATATATACCCCTACGGGAGAGAGATGCATCTACGTGCTATTGTCGCGTACCCAGACCCGTCCAAAAAATGGCCGCTATTTTCATGACGTCACGCACTGTCCGCCATATTGAACATTGTCCAAACTTAACAGTTCACTTTCATCATTGCTTTTATTTAGCCTTAGAGCCCGAATAGGCCTACCTGTCTGTGTTCTGTTAGTATTGTATTGTATATATTTATTGTTTAGCTAAGAGCTATTACATTATTATTAGTTATTATGTTCGTATTTCAAGAACAGATTGATATTGTGTAATCTAAATGATGCAATTATATTCTTCGTGATAAACAATGCTAGGCCTACCCTCACGCGGTAAGAACTCTGGGGAACCTGAAAAGTGGTTGAGACGCATTTATTGCTTCTATATGGAACATGACCATGTGAGAGTAATACGAGAGATATTGACATCAATGTGGAACTGTGCTACCATTCCCGAAACCGTGCCCTAATTATACATCAAGTTTGGTCAACAAGTTTGTAAAACACGATATCAAGACTTGCATTGCCTGCACTAAATGTACACTTTGGATAGACTCGTGTACACTGTGTGTATAGGCCTAGCTATATTGGTTATATTGGGTATTACATATTGGATATTCATATATTTAGTCTTCACTTATTGAATAACTATATTACCATCCGAGGTGGATCTAGGCTTGACCAGGCCTACATTTCATGCATTTACGTGAAATTGCGCTATAATATTCGAATGGCCATGTTCAATATGGCCGCCGTGAGCCGCCGAGGCCGGTACCAGCTGTCACCAGCCTCGGTCGCTGGCGCTGTATAGTCATGCATCTCTTCCCGTAGGGTATATATCTCTATGAAGAAACCAATCAAATTAGAGCAACAGGTGTCACCAACTGATTGGAAACGATTAGAACAAAGCCTTCTTCATTATCATAGAAATCAATCATGAAATGGGAAAGCGATGACGAAATTGTTTGGATCTCAAGGTGGATTCATCATAACCAATCCAAAGATAAGTTGATATATTCCAGCTCATCCAACAACATAACGCGTCTCCTAGTTCTATGACAACACTCATAGGTGGTAAGTGCAAGAGTCAATATTTATACTGCATTCTTAGTGCGTCATTATAGATTATATATATATACGGTACTCATTCTCTCCTCTGGAATTATGATTCAAGAATAATCATACACCTTACTGTCATATCTCTAATTTTCAAACATCAATTTTCCCTCCTATTTTTCCTTTTTTCTCCATGAATATACACTGATTAATGAGAGAACCATTTCTCGCTCATGGAAAGGAAACTCGATATCATCGTTAGTTTAATCCACTTTCCATGTATATTTTATTATTCCTCTTGAAATCGTGAATATATTCACGATGGAACAAGGGCCTGCACAGGCCCCGAAGCAAGCCCGGCTTAATACAAGTCAATATTATGTTACTCGGTCGTGAGCAAACAACACAGCCAACCGGATAAAAATAAAATACTTTCCATTGAAACTTCAAACCCTAGCTTAAATGCAGTATACTTCAAAATATTCATTACCAGTTCAAATGGAATTTATCATTTCGTTCTATACGAGTTTTCATATTAACTTTTATTCTCTGATGCCGCCCTCGGTTTCCAAGTCAGCTGAGGTATCGCTTTGGTGACTCAAGTCACCGTTGGGCGTGGGTTCGAGTCCCGCACGAGGCAGGGTTTTTGTAAACGTACTTTCACCCATTATCATTTCAAAGTTTCATAATCATCTGCTCATTCGTACCCCCGCATAACCTAGCTGATGGTGGGGTCGTTATCGAGCCAACAATAATCATCATTAAATTCTCTGGAAATATTCTCAAGAGATGTGATTGAAAGATAATTGATGTATATTTGGAGTATCTCATTTCATGTCTCGGTACTTGATCATAATGAGACGAGAGGTGAAATGAGTTTCAGTATGAAGCAGAAAGTCAGAATCAATATAATTGAATCATATGTAATGAGCTCATTCCATTGGTATTGTTTCGTGTATCTATAGCTACATCACAACAAATTTCTGATGATGCGAATGAAAATTCAATGCTGAGAACTGTCCAAACAAGATTCACAGAGATAATGCAGATACTAATTACACCATGAAGCGAGAAGAAAGCAGCAATAAAATGTTTTTTTTATGGCATTGAGAGCATGGAACGAGTAATTCACGTATTCGTTCAATATTGATCAGGTCCCATGAATATGAAACGTGGGGTACATAAATGATATGTCAACTCCGATCTTTTTTCGGAATTATTTAAGAAGAATTTTGATACTTCACGAAAGCAAATGATATGTCGTTTGAAATGGTTATCTTACAATTTTTTTGATTCACTATGTAACAAAATTCCACAATTTTGACACTGCATATCAAATCATCATCATATTGTATTTTATTGTATTTATTAGCATTTCATAGGATACACCATTCATACTTGTGACATTCGAATCGTACATTGACTCAGTCACTCAGATGGATGGAACACTCCATTACGGATCAAGATAACTCGATAGTGATTTCCTCACCCTCATGAGTATTCATGGTTTCTAAAATCATTATTCATCCACTAATTTGCATACATCAGAAGGATTCAGTGGGCGGTGGCATCATTGAGTAAACAATAATCGTCACCATTGTTCTGTCCATCATTTATATATATATATATATATATATATACGCACCATAATGATGACTGAGATCCATTGGCGTCTAATGAAAGAATAATGAGAACAGGATGATTCGAGTTTCTTAGATAATGGGAAGCATAGTGAGAAGGAAGTGGTCTCGGCTTCCAGCATCAACCAGAAAAACCATGGAAAAAATGTGAAGATGGACGGTGGCGGGGATCGAACCGAGGTTCGATATGACCCTCACTTTCTGGATCACATGAAACGAGCGAGCGCGTAGCAAACTAAAGCTACATGTAGCGGTGTCATCATAGTATCAATGCCAATTATATTTGATTCCTATACTCACTAATGATGGTAGAGTTTTAATCTGTTCACGTCTGCTTCAAATTCATGTCAAGTCCCAGAACATCGATCTGTTCGATGTGGATCAGTCCACGAGTAGAAAGTTTGACATGTAATAAATGGCTGAACACAAGATCAAGAGCTTGTTACTCGGCTGTGAAATGCTTGTTTGAAATGTTCGGTCTTTCAGTCGTTGGCATGGTTCCAGCAGCCCCTTGGAGACCGCAGTTCGATGCCAGAACACGGTGACATTACACGGGGAATGAGTGTATAGCTTAATTCCTTCTCGAGATGAAGCGATACACTTAGGTAATTGTTATTGTGGCCATCAAGGCAGCCTGAAGAGTATGCAATAGCTTTCTACAGTCGACTAGACTCAGGACAAACATCACCAAAATAACCATCATCAATACTGAGCATGACTTGAATATATTTGAATTAAATTGAGGCGAATAGATCTAAATTTGTACGTCTCTCCAACGCTTTGATATGAAATTGAATGGGACATGGAGATATCATAGTATATATAGCTTTTTAAAATATGAAAATTTCAAGAAAACACTATTTCATCTAACATTGAGTGTTATTTGTATTTTGACGATATGAGATGGTTATGGATGGGCAGGGGCTGAGAAAATTCTTCGGCCAACAACTGTTTTTCCCGAATGAATTCCAATTCCAATTCTGGCTACAGTCTTCCAGCAATTTGTTCGCCATTATATGATACAATTTTTTCAACCTTCCTATTTCGAAAGAAATCATATTCAGAGAATAAGAACTCTAAATAATAGTTTTTGATGAATAATTTGTGTGATTCATTTTGGAAATCTGCCTCGCGGGTTTTTTCATGATCCATAGTTCGATCATACAATCAATATGCCTGAGAATGGCACATGAAGCGCTGTGGTCAACGCACTCGCTTCATGAGAGCCGGTAAGTAATGATAATTTCCGACCTGGTTCGATCCCCGCCACGGTCCATCCCCACAATTATCTCTGTGGTTCTCTTTCAAGGTCTGGGTTGATACTTGGATGATTCCTACAATATAGGCCATGACCGTTACACTTTCTCTCTCATCACTCAAGAAAGCTTCTGAATAAAATCTCACCATCTCATTATCAGTCATCCGATGCCAATGGATATCAGTTATCATAACAATGCAGTGCGTCGTTGAACCCAATATGAAGAAAAAAATATGCTCGAACTCCACTTATACGTTCAGTCATTGTGTGTTTTTTTTTAATTTTATCCTTAGTTCGATCATACAATCAATATGCCTGAGAATGGCACATGAAGCGCTGTGGTCAACGCACTCGCTTCATGAGAGCCGGTAAGTAATGATAATTTCCGAATTTTATCCTTATTTTACTCATAGCAAAAGTGGTTATTCGAATGTCGAGGATTATTTTGATATCGATTGTTGTGATGCTCCAAGCGATATACAAGCGAACGCTCGAGTGAATTTGTGTGCTCTGAACTCAAATTCACTCTCACCGAACTCCATGGTCACTCTCAGTGACTGCGCAAACAGCGGGCACTGCCACCAAGTCTTGAGTCAAGTGTAGAATGCCATTATCACAAGTTCTCTATCAGCTCTCATAATGAACCTCGTTGTATTGCTAACTTCCGTTGAAATATAGCAATGCATTATCACTTCCGAATTTCTCAGGTGTTTATTCAATCAGTTACATCTCTCTCTCTAATGTGAGCTTTCTGAAAAAAAGTTGTGAACTTTGAAACATGGAAAGGATCACTTACGTCTCATGACGCCCTCTGGAATGATGGAAGATACAAGTGACCATTATTTCGAATTTTACGGCAAAAAAGTGTGATACAGAATGAGATTGATGGTTTGAAATTTTTTTTTCAATTTTTTTTCAATATGAAGTAACTTCAGGAATACCACTATTGAATTTGGTTATATCCATAATCATATCATAAGTGAGAGTGAATTGAATCCCAGAAGAAGATTTTTCAGAAAACTTCTCAGATAATTCATGTATTACTTTGTTAACACCCTGGAGATAAGCAGCATGACTCGAGTAATCCCTCCTATAGGTCTTATTAGACATATGGATGTTTACCGAATATCTCAGCGTTATTGCTCATTCCTATCAACATTTAATCTGTTGAAGTTAATATAACATGCATTACCTTTCGCCGGCCATTTCTCACCACAATGTATGTTCAAGACCAACACATGCCCTTTAGATACGAATCTCTATACTAACATATTCACGGAGCCCACCATTATTTCAACAGAATAAGTTTAAACGAACAAGCAATCTTTAACTCTCCCGTGTGTGTGTTCGGGCCGGCTACCGTACCTTGCCGTTATCAGTTGGCACTGACTTATGACTCCTGATCAAACCTGGCGGCGTTGCCATTGTAACGTCGTGCTGAAGCCCTGGAGTATTAATAGCAGGCATCTGAACAAGAACGTGCAACAATGTGAGGCGAGATAAGGAAGTAGATGAAAGAGAGCTTACAAGTTGTGCGAAAATGTACGAGGAAATTTCCACAGTATCGATTAGAATGAATATTGAAGATGGTTTCATTGAACTATAGGTATAGATGTCAACTCATTAAAAATTGTGATGTTCATTGCTAGCTCACTACAACGATACTTGGACTAAGATTTGTTATAACCTCATCATTCTTGTTACAATGACACTTCATGAGTTCCATGAGTTCTGGAATCAATTCTATCACCACGGGTTTTGGTGTGTGAGCCATTGTTGCTAAATACAGGTCTACCAAACTAGAAAACAAAGCCTTAACAAATCGCTACCGATATTTCATCGTTTCTCCGTTGGCATCAGTGCATGGAGATAGGACTTATCTCCTCTTGAGATCTCAGCCAATAAGAACTAACGAGCTACCACTAGCACAACATTGTGAAACTCTGAGCTAACGATTCGCGTCCCACGTCCCATTGGTAGCAACAAAACATACAAACTACCTAGTCGATGGAAGAAAGCGTTATTTACTACCTCTATCAGGCCTTTCAGTAATCAAAGTTGTGTAGTATCCAATACAATCAAATATCTTCATGAGAGCTCGTCATCAAATATTTGAAACGGACTGATTTTTTGAGCATATTTTTATATCGCAGGTGCAATGAACAAGCTCCTAACGAGAAACAATCCGCACGATAACAATTTCATGGAGTTCTCCTATGGAATTAATATTATTCTCAGTATCATTATTATCATCAGACTTAATTCATCTCTGTGTGGTACAGTAGGTGACATGAGATCGATCACAGAAATCACAATTGAAATCATAATTCGACAATAGGACAATTATTTACCAAAACTGAAACGTCCAGGCTCAGATATATGAGCATCTGCTCTTTCACCTGAACTAATTTCTAGTGTATGAATGAGTATTGGATAGAATAAAATATAATTTCACGAATGCAGAAGGAAATGGAACAGAAAGACCCAACTGCAGATTGAAAATGGATCGAACATGATTATTTGAATCATCTCCGAATTTGGCTTCGCCAGAATTTGTTTTCATATGATTATTTGAATAGTCTTTGATAACATTGGTAGCTCATTCTATCTTCTTGGACCATCGTTGAGAATGAGGATGAAGATTTGAGAGTGATGATGTTGATGTTCCAGATTATGATAGAACATTACTCCGAATACCAGAAGGAACTGTCGTGGTAAACATCACCTTGAATGGAGAACAGTGAATCCCTATATCTGACTGCAGAAAATTAATGAACACAATGACTTTTTCCGAATGAATCTCAAACTACTCAGCAAATCGGAAGAAATTATTAAAATGGGTAAAAATACGTCTCCTGCTTCCGCTGAGTTATCTTTGGCGAGGTCACAGCATCCATTTGTCTTCGCACTGACAGTTTGCGTGAGCTGGCGTTGGGTGACACATGCACACACGGACACACCCACAGACATGAACACGGGCACATACACTGAACTAGGTAATTCCATGTATAATAATAACTCTAGAAAATCCAATAGAAATGATGATATATCGAACATATGACGTATTTATTGATACAACTTGTGATTATTAAACTTGTTGTAACATGTTTTGCATTTGCTAGGTTATGGAAATGGCTGGTCGAATGACAAGCTCTCTACATACCGTTGATTGAATGTTCCTCACATGAGCTATTCACAAACAATATGGATATGGAAATGTCATCATATGACATGTGAGCATGAACAATAGAAATTATCATCACACCGAATACCAAATTCAATTAAAACTTCAATTATGTATATGATGTGTTGATTACACCGTCGGAATCGAATGTATATTTTAATCTTGATACGAGCAATTAGGTAGTGTACCTGGTGAGTATATGCAGTTCATAGCTGTTCGACCCAATTGGTATCAGAGTATGCGATGAATTAAAAGGTGCACTGCGGTGGATGTTTTGGGAGAGTCAAAGTTGCGTTGAAAGAAAAAGTCATGACGGAGTGAAAAAACTATTGCAATATTGATTTAATATGCGATAATGAATTGTTGTGGAGGTGAGAAAAAGCGGTGAGAAATAAATGTGTTTCTGAATGTAACAGATTTCATTTGACGTTTCTCCAAGTGAATTGATATATTTCTCAATTTTGTAGGATGACCTATAGTTGTATTATGCTGCATGAGTGTCACCAAGTTCAAGTCACGTTTTGTTCGCGTTTACGCTTGTCATTCGATACCATACGGCTTTTTTCACGATTCTTTTCGTTTATTTTTCACCTAACAATTGATGAAACTCTAATCCATGTTAGCGGTTGAAAACCACTCATGGTTCAGAACAAGTTCAAGAGCGCATGATAGTCAATTTGGTATGATGTCAATTTGTATGGTTGATTATAAACGGTGAGATATATCAAATTTCCAATATAAATTGAAAGTATCCCTCAAATTGCTTCCAAGTGAAATGAATGACAACAGTCCATCACTCATCGGGAGCATAAAATTCGTACAGGTATTCCCTCGAATGAGAAATCATGTACTCACCTGTATACTGTGAGAGATAATTATATGATATCAGTTGAATAGTTCCTTTATACAATCAGAATGTCCACATCTCATACTTTTCGAAAATTATCACAGAAAACTGCTATTTCCCAAAATCGACTCCTATGTGCTGGTGAATCGTAACTGGAACGTCGAGGACATCCTGTCAAGTTTTAATGAGCCTCGGTTTGGACTTTTTGATGGATTACTAATCGGATGTTTCAAAAAACAGGTGAACTTGAGTCTTATTAAGAACTAAAGTCGTTCGACACACAAGTTTTATGGAACATTTGCTCGCCCCTCGTTCATTCAGCCAAATTCACAAGGGAAACTTCAACATTACACAGAAAAAATACTTTTTTAATGTTCGTCAAGTTTACTCAGTGAATTAATGAAGTGTGTTCTGCTGGAAAGTTAATATTACGTTTATTGACACAATGTTATTGTAGTAGGAGACGCAAAAGTGAGGAAATTACGATTCACACTGTTCAATTCCTCAACTTCATCACAACTCTTCAAAAATATCAGAGATGGTTTGAACGTTTGAAATTAATTTCAAAGTTTGCGATCATTAATTTGTGGTGAACACACACTATATACCTCATACAGTATTATGAAAACTCTGCAGATTCGGCAACTCCATTTTTCAGTCATATTCGTGAATATTATTTTAATTCAGTTAATCAATATGAAAAAATACACACTCTCTATGCTCGTCGGCACAGCCCGAGTCGTAAAACTTCACAGCGCGCACAAACGCACTGGTAGTAATTCGTTTCTTAAAATTACGTTGATGATTTCGTCGCTATAGCTATCCAGATGCAACCTTCAGAGTGACCGAGGAATGAATATATTCTTCACAAAAAATGGTATGCTCAACTTATAATTCCTCTCACGAAATCGGTGCATCATCGGGACATTTGTTCGGATATATTTTCATTGATTTAAGAGGATTCAATTCCACTGAATTCTGACCTCACCGATGGCTTCAGTGTCAGATATTATTTCTCTCATTTCAATTGATTCAATTGATTCGGATAATTATGTGCATTTAATATATTGAACAATTGTTTCCACAAAACACCATGATGAAATCAACGTCTAATCTGAATAGCTGTGGCGAGTTGAGTGGTCAGTTTTCCAGTATTATACTCATGATGAGTAACACAACAAGATATTTCTTTCAGAAGCATCGAATTGATGGAATTTGAGTGAAATATCATGCCCCAAAAAGCGAGAATTGAATGAATGAATGTCATTACCCCAAAACACGAACTCATCGAGCATAGGCAAGTTGCGATATAGAGGTTTATGGCAAGCATGGAATGGAAAATTTGATTCAATATATAATTCACAGAAGAAAAATGGAATCAATGTGTTTTTAAATTCGAAACATCAACTCAGACGTCGGGGGATCATCCCATAGAGCATTATGAAATGGAATCAACGTGAAAACAAAACGGAAGAGGTTGGAATTAATTGACTCAAAATGTTGAATAACGTACTAAATGTTGTTTTGTTAGAAAAGTTTCTGTTAGAATGGAAACGGGTGATTAAAACGTTGAACAAATAATTAGAGAAAAACCAAATCTAGTTCACAAGCCGAGAAAATATCAACCTCACAAATTGCGTGCTGTTTCTAATTATAAGCTCTTCAAACGTTCTGAAATTATAGTCAATTGCACGGTGATTCTGAAAAGAGAAAGAGAAGAGTGAAGAAAAACTCACGAGGAAGAAGGATGAATGAATTCTGTTCAATGATTACGGACGTCCATGTTTGCTTGTTCAAAACATTTTAACGTGGAGAAAATCCTACTTTCACCACTTTTTTTTAGCGGAAGCCACTTTTCTTGAAGTTTAATTAGTAATTACCTGGAAAATGCTCTGCTCAGCATTGGTCTATAATCGGATTTCTCCTTTCGATTGATGAAAGTAGTTTGGAAATTCACGTTAATTTACTATAAATCAGTTTCAAGTTCTCTTATTTTTATTTCAATTATAGTTTCACTGATTCATATAATTATATGTTGAACTTGTATTCACAGAAGAGAATAGTCAATTTCTACCTTCATGAGAGAACCATCCTTCGTATATTCTATATAGCTGTGATATTTTCAAGGTGTGATCGCTTTCTAATACGAGACTTATACGATGGGAAACGGAATTGCGTGATCATTTGAAAATTGTTAATCCAGAAAAATGCAACTGGATTATGTAATGACCAATACTTCTACATGAATATCCAGTTGGTAACGCCTTCATTCATTCGTGGATCCAAGTGTTTTCACAAAATAACTCAATATGTGTGATAATTGTGATACGTGAGAAAACAGTCGTGTATATACCAGCATGGAAAACAAAAAATCACCATACTGTTTGTATAGCTGAGGTATTTTTTCGGGTATAAGGACTTTCCACGACTCTGTTTACAATGGGGAATGCAACTACAACGAGATGGTATCAATCGAAAGTTCTTCGAGTCGTCTCATCAAAGACAACTCAGTCTGAAACTGAGTTGTCAGTCAACTCTCATCTTACGTGATTGAAAGTACGCTTGCATCCACGAAAGAGCACGGGCAGAACCAACCGTTCCTCTATTCTACACAACTAGTTTGCTGGTGGTTTGCTCACTTATCTTTATTGAAACGTTGACTGTCATTTTTGTATTCACGAGAAAAAGGTTGTCTGCACTCGTAACTATGCGAAAGAAGGAGCACATCTGCCGACTGAATAATTTTAAAAACTTTGATAATTACATAATCTATAGATGAAACTTGAGGGATTCGGCGCATTTGGAAAATGCAGTTTCCTCTCGCCCTGGGAATTTTAATACCGTAGAAATACAACAAATAAGTACTCATACATGATTATAACTTTGATTTCTGTGTTTGTATGATATTATACGTTCACTTATTGAATGGACACAGGTATAATACAAATTTCTGATAACGACGTGATATCAATCATGTCAACTCATGATCAAGTATGCCCTGTATATATAAATCCTCAAAGAAGACTATCATGTCATATATATATATATATATATATATATATATATATATATATATATATATATATATATATATATATATATATATATATCATGGCACACATGATTGCCGTTCGATGGTGTACTGGCACTCATACGAGAGACGTTTAGGCGACGCACACTTAGGCGATCTTCTTTCATCCACTTTATCATTGGACACTTGGGCGACGGACACATAGGCGATGGCCAATTTAACATGATCAAAGGCTTAGTAGAAAAAATTGATAAAATTTTGTACTGGATGTGAAAAACGCAATTGTCTATCATTTTGGAAATTTTCAATTTTTCCAGCACAGCCATTTTGAAGAAAAAAATTAAAAGTGACCCTCTTAACATTTTTTTAACTTCGCGATCATCTATCAACGCGTTCATATAGCATTTTCCTAGTTAGCACTGGTTCAGAACACAAAACGCCATGAATGTGAAAAGGAAAAAACGTCATAGAAGGTAATACCAGTAGTATATGGAGTGATTACGCCTATAAATAGAATGGAAAGAAACGCAATATAAATATTGAAACACTCCACAGATTCAAATCAAATCACGGGTCATGTTGGGAAAATGTTCTGTTTTGAAACCATCAGATTATTCGTTATTTTTCATTTATCTATCAAATTTTCAATTCCAATTTTAAGTTTCGTAACATTCTTCCTGCTTTTGCCATTTTGTAAACATTAATTATTCGATTCGAATTCTCAAACACTAGACCAAAGACCTGCATTTGACCAACACAATCAATTTCTCTCACGAAGAAATGTTAAGTGAATATTGATATCTGTCTTGATTTCAACATCATTATAAACACATTTTCTGTGGTGTAGAACTTGCAATTCTAATTACTATAGCACAGGGAATCAGTAGAAAGATGAAGAGCACCCTTAATCAGAAGCTCCAACTCAATAATATGTTCTTTATTTTTAATGAACCCGCACGCACATATTGTTATTTCAATTGACCCTCAATCCAGAATGACGTAAACTCGGACGGAATAACAACACCTGCACGACCCAAGTGCACGTGCAGAGATGTTTGGGCACATAGATTGATTATCTTGAAAGATGCACTTTTTCTCTGTTAGAGAAAATAAATCCACTGAATTAATAAATATTATGATTTGGTTCATTATGATTCTTTCAAATTTCATGGTAGAAACTTCAAAACTTAACGCAAGAACACTGTTTTCAACAATATATTCTTTGAGCATTTCATTCCTACAATATTAGAAAAAACATGCACATGTCAATAGCTCACAATCATATTGAATTGCATATCATAAATATATATCATTGTAACGACATCTTCATGATAGGCAAGTACATGCTTTTAACATGCATCAAAATCGGACACTTTGGCGAGACGGGGGGACACTTAGGCGAAAAGGGAGGACAGATTTGAAAAGTGACAAAAAATGCTTCGAAACAGCGGATTAATATTTTTAGTATGTGGATTATTTTTTCGAAGTCATTCTTCATTCTCACAATTTCCCCAAAGCTACATATTTATAAATTAAACAACTTTCGTCGCCCAAGTGTACGGCGTTTTTCGCCCAAGTGTCCACCCGTTTTGAAATCTGAAGTTTTTTTTGCCTATAAGTGTCCGTCGCCTATGTGTCCGTCGCCTAAGTGTCAGTGAATCCCATTCGACACCCAATAATGATAAATTAATGAAGTGGGAAAAACACACAATAATTGATGAGCGTAGCGAAGTCTCCATCCCACTCTTATAGGGCTTTGTCTGTGTTTTTTTTTTTTTTTGTAAGCACTCCACAGGTCGTAAGGGTTGACTGATCAACATGAAACTTTTTTTTTACACGCAAACGTATCCAACTTAAAACTGTATAGTTTTTGGGATGAATCGGTCGGACCGATTTTGAGAATCATCATCTCAAAGTTTCTAAAAACCCCATAAGATTTGGCTGGGCAGAAAATGTTGAAAAATAAAATCTTTCCAAATGGAATGAAATTTTCTCTAAATGTGTATACATTGATTTTACACATTATTACGATTTTTTAAGCAATTCTGAACAGTCGTTTTGGAGAAAAAAAATAAAATGACTGATAATATTCATAAAATATATCATACAAATTATGACAGAATTAAGTTGTCGAGATTCACTGCTTTCTAGATTCAAGAGTTGACCAACAATGAAGTATTTTTGTATATGCGTCAAGGTGTGTAGAATACCAGAGTCAATGAAGTGGCAAGAGTAGAACTTCTTTAACGACTTTTAAAGCTTATTCAGATATCAAGGTGTGTAGAATACCAAAGTCGATAAAGTAGCAAGGGTAAAACTATTTCAAGGACTTTCATACCTTATTCAGATATCTCGCTCATCTTACAACGCATATTTCGCGTTTGACTAGTAATAAATCAAACATGAATGATTGATGAAAAAATGATTGTGGAAAATAATGAGAGAGTAATGAACAGTGGCCCAATATGAAAAAGTATAAGTTCAAACAGAGATATGAAAATAATATTCAAATAATACAAAGAATACGAATAATTATGCTGTGGATGTGAGAACAAATGGTTTCTCTATATAGCAATAAACCTCAAGTAGACCTAGATTTGGACAGTATAGACATACAGCCTCATGCACAAAGATCTATCGGCGCAAAGTTACAGGTCGTTAAAGATGGCGGACTTGCGGCCAGCGATAAAGTTGCAGAAATCCGTATGCACAAACAATCTTACAGCCGTCCGCAAGTCGGCCATCTTTGCCCTGTAACTTTGCGGACGCAACTCATTTATCGACAGGCTCTTACATCAGATGCGTTTACCCCCTCTTATATTAACCAATGAAAGGTGCTGAAATTGATGACGTCACATTCATTCAAAAATTTATAAGAACTCATGACAGAATTTATCCAGCTTATTCATTTCGAATTATTATCAATAATAAAATTCGATGAATTACAATGAACTGATAAACTGAATTCATTTATATTAATTATCAATACTGATATATATATATATATATATATATATATATATATATATATATATATATATATATATATATATATATATATATATATATATACGTATATATATATATATATATATATATATATATATATATATATATATATATATATATATATATAATTCATTTAATTTGTTATATTTGATGAAAATATTATTACATCATTATTAATAATTGTGAATTTCATCTTGATGGATGAATATTGGTTTTTATTGATAGTAAACTTGATTATAATGAATGGAATAATGTTGAATATATCTGAATACAACATATTATTATAGTTTCCAACATTGAGAGGTTGCTGGGTATGTAAAAAAAAGGGTATCAAATTATTTTTTGGATTTTCATTTCTCTTCTCGTTTTTTCAATAGTTTCAATGACACAAACCACAGCTAGGCTGGGGGTACGAATGAGTTAATAAAACAATGAAGTGATGATAAATGGAAGGTGATGATAGGTGAATCCCATGCCTACAGCGGGACTCGAACTCACACGGCTCCAGAATTCAAAGCCGCTTGCCTCAATTATCTTAGCCAAACGGTCGACCGTTTTATTATAATATAGAACAATATACCAGTACTGACCTCTGGCGCATGCTTGACTAGACGAACGATTGAGTTTGTCTCGGAACGCCTGCTCGATCTTCAGTATTATCAAATTTGATCTATTGAATAAATATAAGGTATCGCATGCAGAACTTTCCAATATAAATTGACTTACAGAAAATTAATTCGAATGAAGGAAGCAGAGTTGGATCTTTTTAGTGAATTGATCTCAAGTAATCCCTCTATCTATATGCTTTATCCGTGGCGATACCAGAAAGGAGCGACCACCAGCTTACCTTGACAAATTAAGTTTGAGTTCTACCGATACAATGGGAATTGTTAATCCATTCTTGATGTACAAAATGAGCAGATGATACTGAAACAATGAGGTGATGATAGGTGACTGACACAACGTTTACAAAAACCCACGTCTTATGTGGGACTCGAACCCACGACCAACCTGATTTCAGTTTCTATACCGTAGTACGATAGTTGACGGAGCCACGGGGGCGGCTATGGGCATTGTCTTCATACTTTTATTCAAGTATCAATGTCTTAGTTCAAAATAGCTCAATCGAATAATATCAAAGCATCATATAACTATCTTAAAAGTCGGTAAGTAATGTAATTCCATTCAATCGAGTATTTATTCCTCTGTCTGTTAACTCAATTAGGTCTATACTAACAATGGACAACAATAACATCACGTCATTTATTAAATCATAAATTGAAACTGATAAATTGGTCCATGAGAATAATAGGAAAGTACATTGTTGTTAATTTTGCCAGATGGTCAACAAATACAATTTTATGAAACATCAACCAAATGATATAATTCAGACCCACTTACTTACAACAATTAAACTCACCAATCTTCCAACAAAAATATGTTGAACATTTTAAATGTTATATACTAAATAATTCATAGTTCTAATGCTCTCTCATGACTTTCTTGCGTGGATACAGCAAACTTATTGTAGTAAATTACCTGGTTATGGACGTATGGTACTAAAAAACTGATGGCATATGAATTATAGAATTTTATTTAGTTCATGCAGGACAATTACACATGGGCCTATACTTAGGCCTACACCTTCAGGAAATGAAATAATTATCAATTTGACCTGATGCAAATATATATAGCTCTACCAGTATATGCTATCAATTCATCAAAGTTGGACGAAGTTGAAACACAGTTAACGATTAACGAAGTTGAAATGATCTGTCTTGTTGGTTTCTTTGGCGCTGTGAGAGTCATCGATACAGGCAAAGAGAACGAAGTTATGAGCGTTGTTGATTCAACATTTAATTTATTAATTGTTCCAAATGTTGATGAGAACTCGATGTACTCGGGTTGAGGTGTATGTCGGCACATTCCATTGGAGAGTCGGCAGCGACTGTTCGACTGACAGATGACTTATGAACAACTTGAGAATAGATTTGTCCAAAACAGTACTGTTTCCCAACTTCCAGTAGCTGGTAGCTGCTAGTAGTAGGCGTGACAGCGTAGAACCTAGTAACATTATATCATAAGTTGAATTTAAGATGAAAATGTCAAGATTACTTTGTATACCAGTAGGGCCTATTATTCAGAAGTACGTTTACACAAAGGCAATGTAGTCAGTATGTAGGAATGGGTCCATCTATTATGTAGGCATAGGCCTAGGCCTACTACGATTAGGAGGCTCAGGCCCTCAGCTAAAATACGAACAGGTATTTCTTCTGGGCGTAGGCAAGTCTAGAGTCTGTCTAGCTAGGGCCTATTAAGGCTAGGGACGTATTGGCCTACCAAACTACTGTGAAGCGTAGGCTATGACTTTGGGTCTAGATTATAACTTGACTTGGATAAGTTTGCCTATACGAAGTCCAGCAAGAAGCCGTAGATGAAATAGCGTTCTCATGGCATTGCTAAATCCTTGTATTTTATTCTGAGCATAGGCCTAGAGTCTATGTAGGCCTACATCGATGTCTGGGTCTGCAGCAAGGTTAGGGCTGGGCCCAGTTCTAGCTTTGTCACTTGGCCTACTCTAGGCTTTTGTGGCACCTTTAGGAGCACTATGTGAGTTTCTTACTTATTATTTCAAATAGCCAAGGGCCAGCATACATCATTAAAATCCTTAGATCGAAGCTAAGTCTTGGCAAAACTAGAAATAAATCAAATAAACCAACCTGAATTTCAACGAAAATGACATGACGTTCGGTCGGTCTTGGTAAAATCTGATCGCAAATCTTCAGTCAATAGACATGGACCTATAATAAAGACTTCGACAAACGATAATCAATCCTTGGAACATCATCCTGTAGTTTGACAGCGCTTTCAGCATCCCTGAACACTCTTTCGGATAGATTTAACTGATGTCTGTCTCTGGCAGCAATTATTTCGTCCGCCATTTTATCTTCCGTTAACTGACTTGCGGGAGGTTCAAATCAGCCGCAAGTTTACATCGAAAGTTGCGTCGCTAGGCAAGTTTGCGCTGTTATTTATCTTTGTGCATACCGTTTCAGCTAGTTACCGACGCAGATAGCTACTTGCGTCCGCAACTAGCTTTGTGCATGAGGCTGCTAGACAGTAGAGTCAGTAGACCTTGCTACTCGTCAGGTCGACATGTACTGATCATTCATAACACATCTATTATCCCCCTTACCCCCTTCAACCTTGCAATTAACACGTGGTGCATCACCCTGCTAGACGGATCATTGAGTTGATTATATTCCTCCGATGATCGGGCACGTACCACGCTATTCAGACCTTCCGATCATTCGTCTCTCGTATACCATAATATTATCGAACAAGAGTGTCGACCCTCAGATACTTACACTCGTTCTCTTAGCGTGTTTCTTCAGGTTCTGATCGACCGTTTCCCATAGGACCTAACAATAGCGAACAGTCGTGTCGAAGCTGCAGCATGACGGTACTATTGTCTAGTGTTATGATAGTGAAATAACTGCCGTGTTAATTGCAGGTTGCGACGTGAACTCAGCACTAAGAGTCCAACACAAAGCCTTAATAAGGTTCGAGAAGGTCACATTCACGATGGGAGCCCAGGATAATTGCTCTGATTTCGGTCACTGAAAGGGTTATCATGACTTGCAGATTCTTGATTAAAAGTGCTCAGCTTATCTGATTTGGGCCCAAACAAGTGAGAAAAGACTGAAATGTGTTTGCGATATTCATAGTATTTGACGAGAGAATATGATGGTGAAAATTTTTGATATAAATATAAATGTATTGGATGTGAATTTTCAATAATGCAGTTCCACTTATGCCAATCGGGTGAAAAGTTATCCGTTGTGCGAGTTTCTGTATCCTCTGTACATACTGAACTCAAGGATGAACCGATGAAACTAAAAATATTCATAATATTTTTCAAATACGTCAATTTGAGAGACGTGAACTACGTCAAATCCAAAAATGATTTGACACTGCTGAAAAAATGGTAGGCCTATGTATATCACAATTTGAAGGAACACTGATGTGTAAATAATATCACAAGAATAACTCTTGAGTTAGCGATATCGTTATTTTGTTACTCAGCAATTGAGTCCCTCAATGAATTGAAGAATAATTCAGTTTTCGATTTCTCGAAATTAAAACATCATATTTTGAGAAAATCATCAACTTGTACAATTTCACTCTTCACTCAAAATGATGACAACGCTTATGGCGTTTTGTATCACATTGCTCCAGGCTTGGTGACATATCTTATTCGTACTGATATAAGTATAATGCTTGCTGCTTGCACCTCGCTCAAGCCTTAAACTACAGTCAGTATCTTCCATCTGTTTAATGAGCAAAGCAACATCCCAATGTATTAAACTCCCGCGAAATAGATGGAATGCTCCTTTGATAGGACTGTGATCAGCTCGGAGAAGAAAATGACGGAAAACTGTGAGGAATGATGAAATGAATGGAAACATTGAATGTATTCACAATTCTGTACACACAAATAAGTGAACGATTATGCATATGACATCTATTCTAATTAGTAACTCATCACACCTCACAGCTTCCATTTCAGCGGCTCATTGAACGTAGAAGAACTTTAATTCTTCATGACATCATTTCACTGAATAACTTGAGATGTGAGAAGTGTGTTGAAACATGATAACATCATAGGACTAAATATTCATTGGATGAATATTGTTCCATTCATCAAAGCTTTCATTCAACGACATGATGTTTCTCAGACAAATTGTGAGCCGCTTCAATTCCGTGATACAGCATTTTACAATCATTGGGAAATAATATCAATATTATCCGAACTTTTCTGAGCATATCAGTCTTTGTTGAAACGGCACGTTGTGTGAAACTAGTTTTGCAATGAGGCCAATTGAATCCCCAGCAATTACCTTTAGCTCCAGCCACTGGAGTGCGCTGGTTCACTGTTAAGTGATCTATTGAATTCATTAAATAGTTGAGTCAGGTTCTAACCAAGTTAGAGATCAGTTAAAGTGATAAGACTCAGTTGTTCTAGTTCCAATGCGGCCCGCAGCGACGCGCCATGGGTCAAGGAAACCAAAAGACGTTAGCAACCAACCATAGTAACTTGTTTCATTACTAACCTCAAGCAAGGTGATTAGATAGTGTGGAGACTGGTGTGGGCTCTAATTTTAACACCATTGACAGACTTTCAATGAGATACTGTGTGTAATACTGACAGGTTCTATTCATGGCACATTCAACAAAATATATAGCAAAAAACACTGTGTGTCTATTGAGAAAAGAGAAAACATTTCAAATTCCTATTTGAATACCAATGCACCATGATGAATTGTGGACGATGGGGAAAAAGAATTCCGCATGCTAGGAATCAATAATTTTCAAGAATTTTCATTCTCACAACTGCCAGCTCCATTCTCAATTTTGTATCCTCCTTGAGTATTCACAAACATTTTTTTTTTCATTTTTCTAGTTGCATTGAAATTGATTTCAACCAACAATAATGGACCCATATATCTCTAAGAATCTTCAAGCTTTCATGCTTTCGGATGAAATGAGTGATGAAAACCGGCAAACCTCAATCATTCATTTGTATTCCTCACTTTTGGATACCTTCTCCGCCTTTTTTTCTGGAACCACCGTGGAAGCTACTCGGAAATAGCACCGGTTTGTTCTGTGTTCTGACTTGCTTACACAAAACACGTCTGTCTTCTCCATGTATACGATGCATAAGACAAAGAAAGTCGTGAGATGCATAAGGCAAGGAAGACAAGAACAGATCTGTACAGAAGAAAGCTGGAGAAAGCAGCGACGTGGAATATTACAATTGAGTGTAACTCTCTGCATTGGAAACCACATCGAAAACAAAGCGTTGTTGAATTCGAGACCGTGGTTTAATTATTACAACAATGTTGTTGCTATAGAGAGATAGTTTTTCTATTCTTGTAGCTATGGAATATACAGATGCTCACAAGTGTGCTAGACAGATAACTACTCAAGACTAATAAAGATAGATGATATGTACGTACGAGGTGCACGGAAATGTGGGTTTACGCTCAAATAGATTGAGTCCCTATCATAGTACACTGGAACAAAGTTATGAAATGTTTTCAAAGCCATGAATCGCATATCAGATTAGGACTATATATATATATATATATATATATATATATATATATATATATATATATATATATATATATACATATATTTATATATATATATATATACATATATTTATATATATATATATATATATATATATATATATATATATGTATATATATATATATATTGAAATATATATATATATATATATATATATATACATATATTTATATATATATGTATATATATATATTGAAATTCATATATATATATATATATATATATATATATATATATATATATATATATATATATATATATAAATATATATATATATATATATATATATATATATATATATATATATATATATATATAAATATATATATATATATATATATATATATATATATATATATATATATATATATATATATATGTGTATATTATTGTTCACCACTATTCGTTTGTGTCTGCTAAATTCGGTATTTTATTTTCTATCATTCTACAGACAAGCCTTTAAAGGCTTTGTTGATCTTATTAAGAGTGATGTATGCATTGATATTCTCTTCAGGTGACCAAATTCTGATCAATTGTCTGGACGATGCATGATATAAATCAACCACATTCCTGTATGGTGCTAAAATAACACATATATCTTTCGCGCTCCAAGAATAGCTTCAGCTATCTCATTTTATTCCCACTAACCCATTCAGTTTATCTTTCACTAGTGAAACGGTGAAAACTGTATGAACCAATTGTGAATTCTTATTCGAACATTGTGGGAGTATATAGGCCTACACGTAGGAGGAGCTTGTTGAATTCAAAAAATATTACATCTTCAATATTTACACTTTTCTCTGTATAATATGAATCAAACCCTCTTCATATTCGAGAAAATGTTCAATTTGAGTACATTAATGAGAAATTCTTGAATTTGACAATCAATTAAATGGAAATTGTTGCATTTTATTCTCATATTCACGAGAGAAGTACGTTGTCCAACAACCTAACAGACACAAACATCACCTCGAAGCTGTGGTGTATTTTTTTAGTATAATGATGCTTCGAGCATGGGTTTAAGATTGAAAAATATGGAGCTACATATTAAATCACGTTGAATCATTAAAGGTGCAGTCATACTTTGTGATTGCCGAAGATTCTATAATTATTCTATTATGATTCTATTATTCATTTCTATGATTGATTATTTCAGCCTTCTCTATTGTGGATGACTTGAGTTTATTGATTGAACGCTATCGAATAGAGTGAGTGAAAATCTAAACTGGTAATTTGAAAATGTTAATAAGTATTGAAATTATAATTGTCATTCGAACAATGGAATGATGAAAAATTGAGAACAAATATTGAGATCAATATTTTGATCGTTCATCTGGAAATCATTATGACGCACATTATCAAGGTTCTTCAATCAACATGGGTTCAGAAGGGATGAATATTTGTGATCAATTGAGGTCTTCACAGCAATCCTATACAAAACATTATCAGCTTTATTCGGGGAAATTTGTATCTTTTTTTTTCTGCATCTCCGTTCAACAAAATATGGGTAGATTATCGAATAAGTTGCATCTATATCGATGTTTTCGAACGGTTTCAGAGAGTAAGCTAATATTTCCACTGAAAATGTATCTGAAAGTACATAATTGGATATATTAAATATCATTAAACCTATGTGAAAGTCACTGACTGATACAAATATGGTCACCATTCATGTATTTTTATTAGCAATAATAATAATTTGATGTTTTCACAACGCGGTGATAACATCGATAGTTCCATAGAATAATAATAGGTTGGTTGAGAGTAATTTAGCGTCAGCATGCGGTAATTCTCAGGCTTTAAAACTTGTTGCCAACCTTTACACCGCACTACCAACCTGACGAGAGAAGTTTGTGCGGTTAGGTTGGCAAGTGTGTGACATTGTTCGCTCGTTAAGATGACGTCATGCACGCTGGATCTGGCGGTGACGTCATTGTTCTCGAGGCAATTGTCTAATTAACCTCACCCCGTCGTGTGACAGTAGCGCCATCTGCGATTCAGCCGACGCAATACTCGGGTGACATGAACAAGCCCAGGAAGCAAACTTTATTTATGTCTTGAAGAGGCTACTCTGATCACAACTGATTTAACGTCGATTCTCTATATAATACGTCGCAACTCCCACCATCTTTGCATTCAATGAGCGTTCACCAACCAATCATAAATTTCGAGAGCAAATTAAAATACTGCGGTGAGTCACTCACGCTGTGTCGTTCTTAAATCCTGATATGTCACCGTATGGAAAATAATTGATTTTGCACATTGATTCCGAGGTTGATATAGTATTCGAACAGAATTACTTTGCGATAATTCCAAGAAATACAGTATTTTCTCCTGACATTTCGATAATAAATCTTATATATGTATATTTATTGTGATACTGTTTGACAACTCCCCCATATATGGAGCTACGTTCGAAACGATGAAGTGAAGATAGGTGAGAGGACGTTTCCAGAAATATTTGCCTTATGCGGGTCTCGAACCCACGCCTGACTTTGACCTCAATTTCTATCACTCATATCTACGATAGTTGATTGAGTGCCGGAATTATCAACGTGAAAGTTGATCTAACTGGCAGTTTCATGTTGTTATCACCATGGTTACTCAAACTACTTGTTCTAACCAACTCTCAGTTGAAGGCTGACTTGTGTTGGTAATACTGGACCTGAGCAGCATGAGTGGTTGGCTCGGTAACGCTCGGAGTCTAACGGAATGCTCCGAATCAGATAAGTATTTGATCGAGACTACTCAGCGATGTATACAAGTTACCCAGTTTACAGCTATTTTCAATCACCGTATATGATATTATTCTCTTCCTCTTCCTTTATGAGGAGTTAGAAGCAAAACCCACAGTCGTCAATGGTGAATGATTGGTGTAACGCTGATGAGTTGGCGTTGATGAATTATCAAATCCGACCACACATTTTCTCGCTTGTATTTCTATCAATACGCTCGGGACTGAATATAGAAAGTTTACTCATTCGTTCACTTTTCGTCTGTGCAGTGTTCTGTTCAACTAACAACTTGGAATATGTTACTCCAACCTCACGGTTTTCCAATAGTTTCTCCCAAAAATAGCTCGTTAAGCCCACGTCATCATACAAATTTTCAGTTCTGACCACTAGTTGGGGCTCATAGCAACAGCTCAGATGCGTGACGTCACTTGGACGATATCAGATATTCCTCCTTCAAAATCGATAACATCAACCGATAGCAGGCGAAATAACTTTTCAGTGAACCTAACTAGGACTTGACATAGGGTTCACAATGAAGAATTATATATTGTTCGATTCTGATTAGAATGGAAATTTTTAGCACGATTAATTCATGCTACGATTCTGGGATAGGCCCACGCCAGATTAATGATCATTCAGATCGACCAGTGGGCCTAAATTACAGGTGAGATCCGACATTTCATTTCTCGTTCGAGAGAACCAATCTCAATGCTGTTGTATATATATATATATATATATATATATATATATATATATATATATATATATATATATATATATATATATATATAAGTATATATATATATATATATATATATATATATATATATATATATATATATATATATATATATACATATATATATATAAATATATATATATATATATATATATATATATATATATATATATATATATATACGAATATATATTCACATATATATACATATATGAATATATACATATATTTATATATATATATATATATATATATATATATATATATATATATATATATATATTTATATATATATATATATATATATATATATATATATATATATATATATATATATATATATATATATATATGAATATATATATATATGAATATATATATATATATATATATATATATATATATATATATATATATATACATATAAATATATTCATATATATATATATATATATATATATATATATATATATATATATATATATATATATATTTATATATATATATATATATATATATATATATATATATACATATAAATATATATTCATATATCTATCTATATATATATATATATATATATATATATATATATATATATATATATATAAATATATATATATATATATATATATATATATATATATATATGTATATATATATATATATATATAAATATATATATATATATATATATATATATATATATATATATATATATATATATATATATATATATATAGTACGGTATTGGATATAGTGGGGACAGATTTAACTACACCTCAAGTTACGACAAATTGGAGCAATTTGGGTTCGATATTTTTTGTTGTTACGAAACAAACTTGTAGCGAATCTCATCAAACTACTTGAATGAGAGGACAATTTTATCGATGATTGGAGCACCTCCCCATCCCATCCTGCCCCCTCAAACCTTCACCATCCTTCAGAGCTGTCTTTCAAGACGATACCACGAGATGTACTCTCATCGACATAGAAAGTGACACAAGTCGGAGAAACCATCACTACATTCTACTCCATTCGATCGTACTTGAAAAACGAGTGTTCTTTGTGTTTTTTTTCTGTGCGCCCCACAAGAGAAATCAACCACAAATGTTGGTCGTCCTTGGCATCCTTTTTGGAATGAATGAATGAATATTAGGGTTTTAAGGCGCATCGACAGCGAGGTCATTTAGCGCCTGATCCCTTTTGGGCTGTCATCACTTATTCGGCTATGTTAAGGTTCGAGACGCAACCTCTCCTGAGAAAAATTATCCCGATTTTTTGGCAACCCTCAGAGGAATAATCCGGTTGGGATCAATGAATTCTAATATTTTTGGGGAAATTCAAATTTCTACTGAGTTTGAACACACGCATCAAACATATTATTATTTCAAAGTTCCATCTGGATTGAAACAGCCGTTCCAAAATGAAATCCCAGTGTGATTTTCTAAATCATGAAGGAATTCTTTATCATGAATAAACATCAACAAGCAAAACTATGGAGTTTTAGATTAATCCAATTGAAATAATCAGCTGAAAATCACTCGAAGCAGGAAGTCAATAGCCCAGTAATTTCAGAATGAACGTGTGATGTGTTCAGCCTTTCATTGAATCAAATCAACATTTCCAGCTGATCTTATCATGTTTGTCATTTTCTCCCCGTATATTGAACGTATACGTGAGTTACTGAAGTAATTGGACTGGTATTTTCAAAATCAAGTGAGGGAAGAATATTTGAATTTGAGATTACTGTCATCTGAAATCGTTCAATCTCTTTTCGGAATTGAAAATGATGGAATGATGCTTATCATCATATTCCATGAAAACGCAGCATGTAAGTTTTGAAAATAGTGAGACATTCGAGAGGAATGCAATAGAAATCTACACCTCAATTTTTGAGCGGCAACTCGAAACTTATACAGATTCTCGTATACAATTTTGCCATTGTATTCCCCTCAAATTCTATGAATTTAGTTTTGATCGGTTAGTATCATACTACACTTTTTTGTGATGTAATTTTGAAGTTTATCCCCAAAAATTTATTTCATAAATTATTCAAAATATACTGTTCCGTTCGTTACCAAGAATTGTTACCGGTTCCGAATTGATATACGAATAATGCTCGGAGGAGTTATATGTAAATCAGGTTTTCCTTGCCTTGCGACGTGTGGAACAAAAAAAAAACGAACAAGCAAACAAACTGTGTAGGACCCGATATGAACCGGATGGATATATTCACTCTGATGCATCCCGTCAAATATCATTTTGTTGTAAAATTTCTTCTTCCGAATAGAAATGAAAGCTTGTTTGTCAACGAGTGTACCAGGTGGAGAAAGACGAGAAAGAGAAAGATTTACAATGGCAGAAGTCGGGGTAATGTAATTATTGCTGAGAACCATTGAATTGATGCCTGATTTCGAACTTATCTTTCCTTTGTTCACTTCAAAACGGAAGTAATAATAATCACTGAAGAGAAGAAAATAATCATTTTCTTTCGGTTGTAATGACGCTTTTCTTCGATCACACTTGACTCTATGTGCATCATTCTCTCAATTTTATACCAGTGTACATCCTGACGTTGTAAGCTCTAGTCCTCATCCGAGGATCCATTTGATGGGAATAAAATGTTCAGACTTCAATGTTAAACACATTTTGAAACGTTCAGAAATTATTTCTACAATTTGCTTTCATCCTATCGTATCCCTCCCCCCCTCCCCGCCCATCCCTGCCGCCACTCTCTGGAATGCCGTTTAAAGTCAATTATGTTCAAACAATTTTGATAGAATCTCACTCCAGAATTTCTAGATGTTGAAACATAAAACGTTATGCGTCGTAATTGAGTTTTTCCGTTCAATCGTTTGACCTCTGCTGCCTTCAAATTAAACTTTTATTCCAGGGTCACGACTTTCATACGTCACAGCAATCACATATTGTATATCATTATTTCTCCTACATGACTCGTCAATAGGTATTACTCATCATTGTAATATAAATGGAGTCTATATGTCCGTCAGCAGACGAGCTAAATGATGTTCGAGAAAATTTTCACGATGTGATGATGATTAATTCAGACGTCCAGGGAGCCTCACTCTAAGATCGAAATGATCAGTAGCTTCATTTCTCAAACTGGAAGAAAATCTATATATACTTCTTGATTCAATATTTCGAAATATGGAGTATCTCATCTCGAGCATTGAGAAAATTACCAGATCATGAAGTATAATTGAATACGTCAATGTTATCAATGCATTGCTTTGGAGAATTGTTTTTCCTAATTGAACTCAAGTATTGTTCTAATAAAACATTTTCTGCTGGAACACAAACGGAGAAGCAAAGACAAAGCGATGAGACGCGCGAATCCTTGTGAAACCCAACCACGCCAACAATCTGTCTCACCCTCGCTTTATCTTCGTCGTGCAAAGCGATGGGTGTACGAGCGAGCAAGAAAAGCGGCAAAAAAGAATCTCTTCTACTTGTCAGAACGAACGAAGACAAAGACAGAGAGAGGGTTTAAGTTATATCTCCTAGCAGCACTGGATGGCTGTGAACCTGGCTGATCGAAGTGTGGGAGAGAAGGGGTCGTAAGAAGGTAATGAGCGATAGAAGAAAATAGTTGAAGGAGAGGGAGTGAAATTAAAAAAAAAAAGATGATATGTATGATGATTCATCACAACTCTACTAATAGGCTTATCATGACCCGTCATCTTCTCGTAATGGCAAGCCATGAGTGAAATTTAGGTTCTCATGATTTCCAAGACATCAGTGCTCACGTGATGTGGTTAATCAAGAAACGATCGGCTCACTTGACTGAAAAATCTCACGGATGTGAATAAAGAGTTGCTGCCTTTCTAGTGATGTGTCATATCGATCGCTCTGAGCAACACGGCACCCCCAACTTGCGATTTCACGAAAAACGAGTGCTTGTTCACTCAAATACTTTTTTGATGATGACGCAACTTTGTTGCCATCTCTACTCGTTATTCAAAAGGAGTAATTGAGAAACATCAACAAAGGTCATCCGATTTTCCGAAATGGCAGAATTCCAATAATTGGAGGAACAATTTCTTTAATTATCAAAATTCACCAATGCGAAGAATTTCCATCATGAAGCCAGCCCTATAATGGAACTACATATTCAAAGTAAGGTCTGTGAGTATTATTTGACATTCCAGCTCTCCAACTAAAGAGTAATTGAGAGGAAACTAATTATCCATCTAATTCATCTTGGAGAGTATTCAAATTCGTATCGAACCTTATCCATTTTATTAATCGGTTCATCGTTCAATTCTGCCACGTGTTCGATGGATAATGGCCTATAAGTGAGTGGAATGAAACATCTAATCGATGATCCACTGAAAAGCCCACAAAAGTGAATCATTTCGAGGTATTTTATCTCCATCGTTTAGTTTTGTTTTGTTTCCCCAAACCAATCACTCGTATGAAAAGCTTTCGCAACAGTTTTAAATTAACTGTTCCTATACATTCAACGTCGCAAAGCCACTGGTTTTCCATTTCGAATCAATTTGTTCAGCGTTGGTTCATATTAAAGCGCATGCGTATATTCCAATACATTCACAATGGAAGTCGGTGAAACAACGGAATACTTTGTACAGCTAATTGGTGAAAAATAAGGTGAGATTAATGTAAATATAATCAAATGGTTGAAACCTTTTTGACGCGGTAGTTTGCTATGGAACAAATATGACTGAACGTCACAACGTAATCTGGTGAAAATCTTTCAAAAATATTATATTGTTTCTTTTTGTTTCTTCTATTCGTTCTTGTTTTTTTGTGATAAAGTCACTGTTCGGAATAATTTCGAAAGATATATGCTCTCATTTCAATTTTATTGGATTGACAGTCCAGATAATTTGTCCAAACATGTACAGATTGTGAGATTGTCCTACAATAAGTTTTCAAAATTTCCTCTAAACTAGTAGATTCGTCTGAATCGACAATTTGCATGATACAATTACTGCATAATGAAAACAACATGACTCTATGATAATACGTCGATATTGAGTGAGAATATACTCATGGGAATTGGCGAATAATACTTCTTTCTTAATCTTCAACAAGACCGTCTAAGGCTTCAGAAACGATAAGGAGGTGCCGTTTCAGAACGGTCTCACCGAATCATCCTTGACCTCAAATAGGGAACAATGGTTGTTCATCAAGATTTCAATGTTGAAATAAAAACAAGAATTTTTGAATTGTTATTATTTATTTCAAAGCACAAACCATTCTCAGAATAATATCTCATTGATATTATCATGTTCGCTCAGTCTTGTGAAGGTACTTGGAAAACATACAACTGCATCATGATGTGTGTTGATCATGATTGGAGATTCATCTCTGATACACTGAACAATTTGCATCAGAAATTGTTGATTTCACTTGTTTGAATTCCACATCAAAAAAATATTCATCAAATTCCCAGAGAATGAAAATACACACTCATCTTTGTTTACCGCAAAAATCCTTTTTTTCTCAATCAAATTACAAAAAACAGATTCATTCTGAAAAAAGTCATAAAATGTTCAACAGTAGCTGGGGCCTCAATGATGAATATAGATGTTATGATGAACGATTGAATCAAACACCCTGAGATTGAACCAGATGTGTTTATATCACTGGAGTAGTCCATCAGAAATATGGATGGTTGAATTCATTTTATATTTCTCGCTAGCCTTCAAACATTGTTTTGAATCACCAAATGTGTTATAATTCTCTCGAGAAAGAAGAATGCATCACAATAGAGAATGATTTTTGATTCACGATGGTTAAAATCACTGTTTTCGAATCACTTCCAACCTTGATATGTAGCACTTCACCACAGTGTCACTCAATCTGTGAGCTCAAATGTATATGCATCACGGCATTAGGATCAAAACCTAACGAACTAACGATATATTGTCTATCCCGAGCGAAAAACAAACAAACAACAATAATTGCCCATCTCGATCGAACGTTTTCACAATGTGAATAGCACAAAACCTCGGATGTTCCGACCCATCATCTTTTGATGAAATAGAATGGAAATTAGTCAAAACTTTTCAGTTCATAAAACTGAAAAACATTGACAATCATTGTAGCCGAGTCTAAATTGTATATTCATGGATCTTCTCATGCGTGATATATTGTCTAGCCATAGCGTGACGGGACGAAACACACGATCGCCAATGTTAGGGCGTAGAGAAGACATACGTTTTATACCACGTGGACAGATCGTTGATTGAAGTTCTTTTCCAGTCAACGTAATCAAGTATTGTGAAACATTCGAATGTAATTATGTATTGAAAACCAATAGAGAGAACTAATCAACGTTTACTCCGTGCTGTGTGTTTGTATTTCAATTGGAAGTATACTGATGCGGTTCCAGTTCAACAGACAGAATAAACAAACTTCCATGAATTGCCTTGTCTAAAAAAATAAAACCGATCATTTGGATTCAATTCTTCTCACACCTCGCCATGAAACTGGTATCTATGATTATTGGTGATGAAATGTATTGCATCGTTGATCTCATCAAATTTCTCAACATTTCCACACAATTGAAGGGAACAAGAAAAACATCGAATATATATGAATAAGCTTCCTGGTTGTGAATCAGAATCATTCCAAATATGAGTATATCTCTTTATCTGCATACATATCATATGATGCTATGCTCATGTAAATAGTAACAAGGGAAAATCAAGGAAGTTCAATAGAATCAGGTTACTAATTCAAGTAGGGCTATGTGAGAAAATTAGATTTGAGATAAACATCGATTTTGATGTTGTGATTTTTTCAAACTGAAGGAGATCGAAAAATGTGATCAATTTTCATGTTTGAAATATTCATATGGTAGCCCTATGTTATGCATGCTCTCATGTTTACAACAACTTGTATAACATCACGAATTATCGTGCCATAAAAAAAAACCAACTAAAAATTATTGATACATAATCAGAATGTGATCACCAAAAAATGATATATCATATTATTCCTCTCTTCTGGGATGTTAACTCCGGAGATTCTGAGGTTGAAAGTCATCAGATATATTTCATTTTCCATTATATATCATCATCTGACCAGCGATTCCAAGTTGACTTCTTCCGGTCTTAATAAGTTACACCCTTGCTGATTTCTTCTTGAAAATGCCAAACATTTCCATTGTTGTCCTCACCATTTCATGGCCAGACATAGGGTATATTTCTAAAACTGTTTATTTAACGAAGTGGTCAGTATACAATGAAGCTGGTACATTAGTTTCTATGGAATAGTTTGTTTGGCCGCATAATAAAACCGACCTCATATACCCACCTCCTCGCACAACTGTGGTGGGAATGACGGTATAACGGTCTAATGGTGCAAGGTGAAAATATCGTATAATAGACCAGTTAAATTAGAACAAACCACCTTCAGCTTGGTTCATTCGAGCAAAAGTCATCAAACCTCGAATGCAATGAAGGTAAAACGCAATGACCTATTTATATGTATAGCATAATTTTATTGCCATACCAGCATGAACGCTGTTTGAGAGTAACTGGACCGATGTAAAACATGTAAATGAATAGGTATAGAATGACACCATAATTTGAGTTTGTGATATTGCAGAGATTCATGCAAGGAAATTTGAAAATACGTTCAAATATGAAAAGTGCGAAAGCTATATTCATCTACTGGGCATTAAATTATCAAAAAGATGATGAACAATATAAGTTTTTGATCCATGTTTTTGGTTCAATACACAAGTTTCTGTTCGATTCATTGAAATGATGTGTTTCTCTCAAATACACAAACTCAATACAGCAATAAATCAATATACTGAATATAATCGGAATCTCAATCATATATCAGATATCCAATTAAATGAGTTATATGTTATAATTACATTATATAATTTGAATATTCTTCTCTATGCAGAAATGAAAAATATGTTCGTTTTTAAGGTGACGAGAGTTGGCCTTGATGTTCGTTCAGATAAACAAGTGGAAAATTTTCACAATCATTCCATGTTGTAATTTACTCAAATAGCGATTCACAATGATGTATGATTTTCCTCGTTGGAAAATCGCATAACCATTTAGTGTGGTTTCAGCGAGCAATCGATATAGTGTACAACCAATAGAACAATTTTGATTCCACTCAATCGTAACAATGGGATTGAGTTGATTGAATGTCAATCGTATGACGCAAATATCAACGCTACGTTGAGATTGAATCTTTGTGTTCAGACTGTATGAAGTGATATGATCCTTCTGATATGATCGATATGACCGATATTGAAAATAAAGATATCTCAGATTTTATTTCGTCACCAAATCTTCTCTCTCTTTTTTGAGAGTCTATGAGAGTCGATTTCGCAAAATATCAGTTTTTTGGTGATAAATTTTGAACAATATGTGATATCAAAATTGAAAAACGAAGGAAACATCATTTCTAATAACTTAAAGATGCTATGAGCTTCAACTATCCAACTCATCGCATGATTGTCGAGCGTAAACGCCGGGGGAAAGTGTTTTTCTCAGTCGTATATGCTTAACAATATCATACCACATGAGTCCTATGATCATATTTTATTGCATCTCGAAAGTATTGAAAAAAGCTGTGTTTGCATCATATTGGAATTGTGATATCTCATATAGTTCAGAAGTTATTATCACCAAACAACTGATATTCTTCAGAATCGACTCTCATGGACTCGATAAAACTCCTTCCAGTTCTATACGTATATCCTGGAGCGAGCACTTGCGTTTCAGATTTGACATATGATTACAAAAATACACCCCCGGAACAGTAGCTAATTCAGAGCCAGACTGTATAGAAACTAAGTCAACGAATACATAAATGTGCTGATTTCTGCGATTACAGTGTGAGTGGTGTGTCACAGGTTCATACATGACATCAATGCTCATGATGTGGTTGAGAATATTATTATCATTATTATTGGTATTATTTTATTTTCTTCCAAAGGACATATACATTGATGACATAATGTAACATATATGGAACGTCAATCAGTCAATAAAATACAGTTGACAGTTGAAAATAAAATTCAATTCTACAATTTCACATATACAATCATTCATACAGTTTCATATACACACAGTCATACATAAATTTTCACATAGTCAGTTTCCTATGAAAGTGTCTTACGGCCTAGTAAAAATATGGCTAGATTAATTGATAGAATAATGTTCATGTCAAGAACGCTCACCTTGTCACAATATATATATCTTTGAGTCGAATTTCAACCAAATAACTATTTGATGTCTCAAGTGTGGAGTTAAGGTCATTTTTTCCCCCCAATTTGACCGTAGAAACGATAATACCTGAGAAAATGTTGTGATTTTCAATGTTGTGATTTTTTTCAGTTACATTCGGAAATCGTCTGGCAGAATGAAATCAAAATGAGGTAGGGGGGCTTGTCCACGATAGTCGCGTGAGTGATGGTTATGATTTTCCTGAAAATCCTGTAGATAGCCGAGCTCACGTGGTATATTATCGAAGAGAATGAAACATCTCTGAAAACTTATCTGCTATTGTGTTTGTACAGCCACTGCAAATACATTCACTCGCGGCACAAGAAAACAAAATTCAATACTTTACGTGAATTATTCGCCAATCGAAAATTTTGTTCATTTCGCAGAATCGGGATGAGTGTTTTTCTCGAAATATGTTTTCAGTACACCGGGACAATCCCGGCTTTTCACTCGAACATATGCACTGGCAGTTCAATATACACATAGCTTCAGACCACTGCCTTCAATATATACCAAAAGTTGAGGTGATATATTGAATACCAGAATACCGAATGCTTCAATTCGGCAATTTGTTGCGCTAAGCGAAGATTCAATATTCCCCTTCTCGAAAACAACGAATATATTTTTCACTCGTATTTTTGCACTCCATGGTCGAATGAGAGCATTTCCACTGAACTTGGTGAACACATGTTTTTAACTCGATTTGATATAGTTTCGAGGTCCAATCGATTACAAAACTGCCGACAAAAAAAAATCGGAATGTTAAAAAAACCTCAAGAGAATTATGAAAAATTTTTCCCTTCGGATAAATCGAAATTTGCACAAAGTATAAGAATGATACACATGATTGATGACTCTCACATGGGTTGGATCAGACATTTCGATGAAAGTAATCATTGAGTAGTTCTTTATATACATTCAAAAACCAACCAAATTCAACCAATCAGCTCGTGAAACTTCCAAAGAAATCAGCAAAAAGTTGAACAAGACTACCGTGAACATATGAGTTTCGAAGTCTAAGTTCAATATTTTCAGATTTGCCTTATATTTCACATCAATATACTTATATCTCTCAACTCACAACACCCATCTTCTTCCTTGAATGAATGTATACATCATCAGTACCAGGACGTGCTTTGATCTTTCCTAAGCTATTTTCATTCATTGTAGAACAAAGAATTTAGTTTTTCTTTCCATAAAAGCAAACAAACAAAAAACCCCAACGTTCTGAGCGAGATATTCAGAGTAAAGATCGCTGAAGCTTATATCATGTAATTTGATGGTTTTTGTCCGAACCATAGTTTGACGCTTAAGGTTAATATGAACGTGATATAGATTGTCCCCAGCTTTGGTATGGGTAGCGTTTCATTAGGCCAGTTGAGAGCTGAGATTAGCTCGGAGCGTGGCGAGCGGAGAGATCGGAGAGAAGGCACCCTCATAACATGCTCGGTTCTACTAACTAGACGCCACGAATAACTGCCAAGCAAATTATAAAATACGATCCACGACGAAATGAAATTTCAGTGGGTTTTCCCCTAGAATGTGATACTACTCGCGTTGCATGAGTGTGTTGCTAGTGGCCTGCATGATGGGACACCGCACAGTATGGAATAAAACGATGTGACCACAAAACAGTCCTGAACACAAGGAACTTGTGAAATATATTTGGTTGAAACTGAATAGTTTGAATTGAAATGGCACTTCTAGCCGCTACGTAACAGGGCTTGGTATAAGAACACAAGAATGCAGACGATATCGATTCATTTTCATCAATTCTTGCGATATTGTGACCCTGATATACAAATGCTCTCAGAATAAGATCGGATGAAGATATAAGTTGGAGTCTTGTGTTGATTTCAAGCGATCATCTCACATCAATATGATGTAATCACACCTCATACAATTTACTTCTCTCGATACCACAAAAATATCAGCACATTTATTTTCTCTTGTGGACCTAAGCTGTTGTGAAACATTCCAGAACATTGTTGAGTTTCAGAGACCGTACTGGAAGTAAGCCGCATTGCGTTGGTCAGAGCAAAAACGTTAGTTTCGAAGCTAGAAATCTACGCGAATAAATAGTGAAACCCAGAATAACTCGTGTTGAAATCGTTAGCTAATACAGCGTCATAGATTTCTGATAACCAGCCAGCCCCGCTTGACAGCTATGCACCTCCCGCCTGTGGTTTCCAGCAAGCACAAGTTTCAAGTCGTTCATCTTTCTTCCTCGCGCCAAGACGTATAGCCGTGTCTCAAGAAACTTTCTGAAAACACTAAATATCTCGTAAGCCTCCAGACTAATACACCCGTAGTTGCAACGCGCGTCCGCAAGGTTATACTCGTTCCATATTACACTAATACACCAACTTGACTTGATGAATTTCATTAAACAACACATCGTAGGCTGAGATGTGATGAGATAAAGAGAGAGTGACAGAGAGAGAGAGAGAGAGAGAGAGAGAGAGAGAGAGAGAGAGAGAGAGAGAGAGAAGTAAGAGTGAGAGAGAGAGAGAGAGGAGAGAGGAGAGAGAGAGAGAGAGAGAGAGAGAAGGAAAGGGTCGAAAGAGAGAGAAATGAAGATAGTTGAAAATTGAGATATACTTCAGGGTAATAAATGAGTTCCTTCCTGGTTAATGATTATACCTTCCTGTTCATCTTTGATAACTGAAATATCCCCTATACCAGATATTGTTCCCTGGGGTGAATTAGCTCTCTGAAATAACCCTCCTATATGTTCTGAGAGGGGCATGAGGATTCTCAAAAATAGCTCCCTATTTTTCAACTATTCGTTCAACTATCAGTGAAACTAATTTTCTCATAATTGAATTCAATTTATGACTTCAATTCGAGGATTTGAATTCAAGAAGTGAACAAAATCATAGGAAGTATTGAGTTGAGTTGAGGTTGAACTCTTCTCGTTCCAAATCTTGTTCCAATTCCATTAAAGAATGAACGAGACTGACCAATTAAAATGATGACTGGAAAACTCCTGCTCTCATCCAGCTGCATGTCAGTTTCAACTATCCTCAAAATTGTACTCAACCTACAGAATGTAATGCGAGACCATCCAACCACAGTTCGACCCTGGTTCTTCGTCGTCCGTCAAAAATATGTCTTTCCTCAAATAGATTGGAGTCAAGTGTGTAACTCAATAAATTTGATGAGAAATAATTGGCTGAATGAAGTGAAGGCTGAATTCGAACGCATTCAATTTTCACGTATGTCAAAGTGCTTGTCAGCTTATAATACATAAATACATGATCTTGTTAGTTTTGTTCGTCTTTCAATCTATAACAGCCACAAGTATTGATCAATTTATATTTATTTTTTCCTCATTTTCCTGCCAGCTTGTGTTTACTACACGGAAACTTCATCCTGTTTTTGTCCTACTTCACGATTGGTGCTGCTGTTGTGAGGCATGACACGTTCACCAATCAAATCGTTACATGGTTACTGTACTTATCCTGACATCCAATCATTGAGCTTTCAAGACAAGCAATGATCCTCAGCAGTTGTCAGAGCGACTTCGGTGATTATATGAATGACATAATAATATGTGATTGAATAATGTGATATGATCATATTAAAAATGATTGATGAGGATATGATTCTCGAACTGAAATTGCCAATTCAAAATCATGAAGTACATTTTTCTCTGGCTTTGAGAAATTTCTAGAGAAAATATGAATTGATTGATAATCATCGAACAATTATTATCACTGTATTCGATGAGCTTTTTTTTTTTGTTCGGTAACTCATGATATGGAATGATGATGAAAGAAAGATACGGACAAAATCGTTGAAGTGTTGTCAACAGTGAAGCTAATACTAATATATATTGCTTACTCATACTCAGGTCATTAAAATCATGCATATGATACATAACTTGAACAAGTTATTACAGTTTCAATAGAATGTTGAATCATCTATCCAGTTTGAACGCTCGTAATGTATTCGAGCATCAACAATGATCATCAATTTCGAGTAACAACAATTGCCATAACAAGTTTTATTCGACGACATTATGAAGTCGTAGCAAACATTTGTTATTCAGAAAGAGGGGGAGAGCAAATTGTTGGCCTCGCGGGAAAATGCGAGAACTTTTCGGCGATCTAATTTCCTCAAATTGATGAATATTCAAGCCACGTTACGAGTTGTTTTATACTTCAGAACAGTTTTCTTTTTCTTCTAAAAGATCGTAAAAGTGACTTTATTCCGTCTTCAAATCTAAATATAGGAGTTGTTCAGTTCGTGTTGTTACTGCTTGTTGTCGATGTTTTTCTCTCCATTGGCTGAGGTATTCGGCTTTTTTTATTCTGTTGTGAAGTTGATGTCAGCACACTTTGTGGCAGACACTGAAGTTAATGTGATCATTCATTACGGTGTTTGTTATCCGATGGTTTTTAAATATGATCAGTGTAAGGGGAGGGGGGTATACAATGTAAATGGGGGTAAAATGGTAATTCTTAAATGAGTTGGCACTTAGAAGCAGGGTGGCCAACCTCGAACCACACACACAAACCAAGATTTCATGACCAAATCTGCTGGCAATAGTTTTTGCTGCGTGAATATCAATATTTTGCAATTAAAAGTAACTGTTCACATTGAGAGTATGATGTTTTCATTCATCAACTATCATATCATGTTTTTTTATGATAATTATATCATTCTAATCTGTCTCATTTTCTCTTTTCAAAGGTGTAACCGAAGATAACCTGGAAGAAGCATGCTCATCTAGGCTGGACATAATAATTGAACATTATGTGTTTGGGGGATCAATGTCTGTAAGTGAGGGAAGGAACTATGTTATGTGTATAATAACACTATAATTGTTCAGTTTATCAAATAACTCCTCAAATCAAATAAACTCCTCAACACTTGAATAATACTCTTCATTCCTGAAAGAAATGAGGTTCCTATTTTCACCAAGGAATACTTGATTTATTCCTTATTTTATGTAGGCTCTGAATGGTATCCCAATTACTATGTTAACATTGTACCCCCACACCATTAACATTGTTCTCCCACTGGGGGGGAGGGGGGGGGGGGGGGGCACAATGTTATGAATGCATTCAATTTGTTTTTTATTTTTTATTCCCAATTTATTCAAGTAAGCATACTTATATATCCTTATTTTGAGAGCTGAATGATCATCTTTGATGGTGATACAGAGAAAAAATGTATTTTTAATCACAGTGCCAGTCAAAAATATTTGAACAAAAACTCAGACACTGTACCTCCCTCTCCCCTAAGCCTATATTGAGTGATGTTTCGATCGTTTTCTCATTTTTGTGACAATTCTCATTTTGATATATTCACGGAATCATAATTATAGAGAAGACAGAAAAGAATTGGAGAAAATAAGAGAATCACAATTGAATAAGTTCGACGATTCGTTCTTCCCGCCGCCCTTCGTAGTTCAATCAACTAAAATGCACCGCTTCAGGAACTGGCGTAACAGATGATAATGATAATGACGATAATAATAATAATAATAATGATCAGTTTCATTTCCACTTGATGACACATGAACAGAGCAGATCCCAATCACAATGTTGAAAGTCTCTTCAAGTTGTGAAATTAAAATAAGAGTGTAATAAAAAGGCTTTGACACAATAATTCATGATTTCACTCGAATATTATCGTGACATGAAGCTCTTCCACATCACGAGTGAATACCAGCACAAATGAAAGAAGCATACAAAATACCTGTGAAAAAATAGAAACTTCAATATATTGACTGAAATAACTATAGACTGATCAATGATAGTGATAACAATAATCATTAAAATCAATTCGCGATGAAGAATGATAGTACGTTGACGAATGCAGATAGGCGTGTGAGTTCGAGTTCCACATCAGGCATGAGATTGAATATTTGTTTTATCACTGATAACCACTTCAGAGTTTCATCATCACCCACTCATACGTGACCTAGCTGTTGATGGGGTCATATTGGAAACAACAATTAATCTTTCTCCCCAACCCAAATGGTGAAATTGAAAATTGATCGAAATACTAATACAAATACAATAACCCATGATATTAAACAGAATATTCACAGTTTGGTGGAAGAGCCAAATCCCAGTAATTTGTTCTGGAGCTGTCAGAACAATATTATTTTATCAGTCATGCTCAGTTTCAATAGGCAAATAATTGTCACTCCACTTCCCATTTTTTTTGTGTATCAGTAACTATAGGAAAGCACAGTGTGCGTTGTAAGATAAGCGGGGTATTCTCATGAATGATCACTCCGAAGCTGAATAAATACCTTTTTGGGGGGATTATCGGAATACAACCTTCTGAATATGGAGCACTATGACAGGCCTGTTCATAGTTAGAATCGATTCACGGTGCAATTGGTTTTACCTGTAGTTCTTCGATGGATTCATATTTTGATTCAAAAACATTATACACTATGAGGTTTGTCTCCAAATAGGCTGATCCGATGTATGTGAAACTCCGAGTCCGAAATGATTATTATGTAATCTCATTCAACGAGTTATTCTAATCACGGTATACAAAATTTCTGATTAATTTTTCTTGAAACTCTGGATGAACTGAAACCACACAGTATCGAGTTTGATGGTGCAATGTGTGCTTGCCAAGTTGAATCAACATTCATGTTTCCGTTTGACATGTGCAATACGAACACGACATCAAAATGAGAAGAACGTTTTGTGGAGCACAATAAAATTGAGTCTTCGCTTCGCAGCCATCTGTGAAAAGTCGAGCTTGTACGCTTCTTTCATAATGCAATTATTTCAACGTTTTCCCTGTTGTATACAATCGATGAAAATGAACCCCCACTGCGAATACAACAACGTTTTTCCATCAAAGTATAATAACATTCACATGTTCAGCTCCAATTGTTCTGACCGCTGCCCAGAATCGTGAAGTTGGAGACTCGAAGTCATGAAAGGGGACTAACCAACGAAATAATGAGTACACGTTTCCGTACATTTGTTATTAGGGGATTTTTTCCTCCAATGGCACATCGGAGTCGATTTGATCACCATTTTATGTGTGATAATTATGGATCGGTAGATATGAATCAACAATCTTCTGGAACAGAAAAACACATCACTTCAAAAACCTTCAGAATGATGAACATCAGAATCAACAAGATTCGATCATGACAAATTTTGACATGTGAGCAGTGCTGAGAATAAAAGCTTGACTGATTTTTTATGAATATTGGAGGATGTTATCTGAGAAGAAACGTTGTTGCCAGAAATGTATGTGCTTCTGTTTCATAAAAATGTTGGTAACTCAAATATACCGGTTCATATATATATATATATATATATATATATATATATATATATATATATATATATATATATATATATATATAAATATATATATATATATATATATATATATATATATATATATATATATATGTATGTATATATATATATATATATAAATATATATATATATATATATATATATATATATATATACATATATATATATATATATATATATATATATATATATATATATATATATATATATATATATATATATATATATATATATATATATATACATACCATATATCGTCTCCCAAGTGATCGTTACCTCCACGTTGTCCTGTATTGGTTATTCGATGTTATCTTTTCGAAGTGTTGACAAAATCGAAAATCCTGTTTAGCAGTGCTTTCGGCATGGACAAAGGGTTGATCGAATCGCACTGGGCTACTGATGTTTGAGTTGTTTTGTGTTTCGCTTAGTTCAATAGCCGGAGTGCAGCATGAAATTGAACCGGCGTCTCTTAGCTTATCAACACATTCCACTCGACGTGTTGACGTGTGTATAGGCTACTCAAGGGTTAAGTTTAACGTCTGAAGATATGACATATCGTTCAGTGTATAGTAATACTCAGTCATTCATACGCTTCAAACAGATATTCATTCGACTGTTATATAACCCACGAGTTATATAAGGGAGATAATGATTTGATTATGATGAAAGTTCATCTGAATGATGAATGACCACGAACTTCGGAGGTTCAGCTCACTATACATCTGAAATAATAGCCGAAAGTGAAAAAGAGATATAATTCAATGTTATTCAAATGGAAAACTCGAGTGTGGTATTTATGAAGTGATGATGATGAATGAGGAAATTGAAGAAACACTGTGAAGATGGTTATGGATGATATGAGAATATTTCGTTGGGACCATTTTTGATGGAGTGATTCAAATGGAATTGTATGATTCGATGAAATCATCAAGAAACGTGAGAATTATTACACGCTCATCGCTACAAGAAGTTCTTCAATGTTTCGGTATTCGTTCGAAGCTCCATAACATTCCGTGAGGTCAGAAATACAGGGATGATGAAGATTATCCGTTTTTGTATCCAACTTCTCCACCTGTTGTCAACCCCTTACGAATCGAATAGTGGAGTAAGAACCTGTTTTTTGTGTTTCCATATGGCAATAATATCGACTTGACGGCTCGAACCGGTAACATTGTTAGTGAGTAACATGCAGTTCTTCGTGCACCTCTCAATGATTCTTCGATCGAATCTGCCCGGCGATCATTATTGTGATGATGTGATGGTTGTTATTGCGCAGCATTTCGCCTTTCCGGCACGACCGGAGGACGTGAGTGGTCTCTATCTCGATGCAGCCTGGATGGTGGCAACGGTTGTCTTCGATGATCGTCCGGTATATCTGTCATTGTTTGACATAATTGTATTCTCATCATCTGGTCTGATGAAGGATTCGAATGGCTCATTGGAACTACAAATACGATCATTGGATACAAGCATTATAATTTCCGATTTCGACTTGAGATAAAAAAAAATATCTCATTCTATCCACATTGCTGAAAGCTGTATGTAGACGTTGTTGTTCTGGATAGGCTCTCGATTTGTGTATATTCATGCTCAAATATCCTATAATAACCACGATTAGGACTTTCAGTCTTATCAACCTCAGTTGAGCCTGGGAAAGTATTCTGGCCATATTCAAATATATAGTCCCACATTCATTTGAGAATATTGAAATTTCATCATGATCCTTGCAACTCAACTTCGAAATGGTCAAAGAATAAAAAAGACTCATCTGGTGGACGATCTCAATTTCTGCTGACACGTAATGCTATATTTTCAGTTTGTATGAGTTGATCAGTCACATCGTGAATTTGTCATTCGAATCACCATTTCGAAAAATGAGGCTTTAATATTGTGATATACCATGTAAAAATATGCAGGTGATGAGATGTATTATTTCTTGGTTCCATTCATTTATCGAATGAATACAAAATTGATAACAAATATGGCATATCCATTCAGCATGATTAGCAGCCAATGCAATCTTTCTCACTCTCGGAAGAGCGTTATTCGTTGGAAGATTTGAGATTCAATTCGATTTGATATCAACATAATATAATATCCGAGAGGAAACCAAGAAGTTGAATAAAAAATATTCTGATAGCTAACATTATGTCATTCTTCTTTCAATTCTCAACTTCAGAGTCAATCTGACTCCAAGTTGATGATCTGGTTGAATCCTATTCACAGGGGAAATCATCTCAGCGAACTAGATCATATAAGATAGCTTGTTCGTTTGTTTGTGAAGACAATAATTACTGATGAGACACCAAACTCGTCTCGTCAAAACTAACTTATTGGGGTGAAAACAGTTTATAAGTTTTCCACCCTGAAATTGATTAATCTCCTCCCTTAATTGTTCGAGATGTAATCTCATTCTGCAGTTCTATCAACTCATTCGATAATCACCACCCCAAGTGACATTAGGTTCTGTGATCTCATTACTATACTTGTTACAAGAGCTTAACTTTATACTAATCCTGTAGCTTCACTCGGGTGTCGGTGGCACCAACCGAGCACTGTAGGATCACGTCGGTGTCGTAGGTACCTGCCAAAATCGCTAGTACCACGTCGTTGTGGTTTCAACCGAACACACGCTTGGATTACGTCGGTGGATGGTACCAACCGAATACACTAGTACCACAATCGGTGTGGTACTAACCGAATACGCCAGTATACCTTATTGATGTGGTACCAACCGAACATACTCGTACCACGTCAGTGTGTTACCAACCGAACGCTCTTTGCTTAAGTGATCCCACATGGCATAATAATGTGCCGGTGTTACTCACCAAAAACGCTAGTGCAAATGCTAGCTGACGTGATATAAACAAGAATCATCACTTTGGCAGTCATTGAGATTAATTATGACGCAATTAGTTCAATTAAATGAATTATTCAGCATTACAATATCATAACATATTTTAGTGGTATGGCAATATAACGACTGTGAATAGAACAACATCCAAATAGAACAACATTCAATTAACATTGCGGTGTTACTTTGGTAACAAATTACATAGAAGTGCGTATGACGTCATTATACGTCATTAATTCACGTTATATGAATATGACTCAAGCGATTAGTAATTGTGTGATATGTCACTTCATTCCCTCAGCTCTGGAGATTCTTGTACGTAGTTTTCACATTTGTTCATGTTCCAATTTATATAACGGTTGAATATTATGAACATCTCGTTCAATTACATTCATCATGGGTATAACAATATCATCTGCTAGATAATGTATTCTACGAAAACGCCATACATGTTTGAATGGCATATTTGAATGGCAACAGCTCTGCAAAAGAGAGGGAACATATTTCATACTCCTGATAACTTCTGATGAGGAAGCTCGGAAACAAGAACGTGTCAGTAAAAACTGACATCAGTAAAAGTGACAGTTCACATAAAATACTGACAAATATAAGGATGAGAGAAATCAGTAAAACATCAATTATTATCTCGAATGTATGTTCTCCTCTCGAATGCTTTCTGTCTTCATTGAAAGCTCCAATCAAAGTTGCTTTTTGCCGAGCTTTGATTGTCAGTAATGTTTACCATAGATTGGAACGTCAAGATGAGAGGCGCACGGCAAAGAAGACTGCTTTAATATTGTCGAGTGACATGTTATAGTGACGAGGGACAATCTCACCAGTTGCAGTGATCAATGACTTATGGTGATTGAATTGTAAGTTCAAAGTGAGCTGGAAAGTTACTATTTCATTCTCGAATTGAATACTATATACATTAGAGGGAGATGGAAAGCCTCACACCTACAATGTTGAACTTACTCTCATTAAGGTACAATCTGAAAAATATCTGTCAGACTGACATCACTGATTTTGTTATTGTCATTGTGGAAGTCTCGACACACATTTGAAACCAAATTTGTTCCATTTCAGTGCCTCAATTTTCTCATGCAATTTAGAATTTACACTTTTCCAAGGTGACAAAACGCATAATTTGTTCCTACATCTTTCAGATTTTTTTCTCTCGAGGATATCCACACAAATTCAGTCCAACATTGGAGATATATCGTCAGCATCTCCATGAGAATATCACAACTCCTGGTGAAATGGTTCCTCAACAGAATTTACATTCGTAAAAGATTATCAAATCAAATTATCGATATCAAATTGAACATATCAAGGCATCAAATTCAGATGGTCAAACTGACCATTACAATGCTTGGAGTTCAATTTAAAAAAAGTTGGAATTGCTCCCAAATATATTATCAATCTGAAAAAGAAGGGGAAAAATGTCGACTGTTATCAGTTTGTGATGGGGAAGGAGAAAGGAAGGGGGTTGAGAAGTGCGCGAAATAGTTGGCATTGTTGAACCTAAATGTTTTTGGAAAATATTTCCGAAATATAATGATCGAATATAACTTCAGAATGGCAAGAAGAAATGTATAACATATTCAATTACAGACTGGAAAAAATGATTATTCTGATTCTCATCTTCCCTCAGCGCAGAAGGTATTCAATTCATCCATTTGTGTGTCATCTCTCTGCATACATAATATATGAGCTCCACAGCTCAGATGAATTGACTGATCGAGTTATCATACTTGTATTCAAGAAGAAAAAGATCGTCTAACAATGGAGTAATTAAGTTTCGGAACTTGTTCAACTGTAGACAAACTCACTGTAGCTTGGAATATTAATTATCTCTTACATATGAAATTGTGTTTTCAATCCTCAATCTCATATTCGGAAGTCTCTGATTCACAATCAACAACAAATATTCGAAAATATCGATTCTACTCGGGAAATTCATTTCTATGTATATTTCCTCACATTTGTGTGTGAGAATCGAATGATGATTCTAGTTCACAAAGTTGATATACAATCAGTGTCAGGTGTAATATAATATCAATATGCTTAATATTGTTTCATTGTAATGATACGGTCATTTATTGTGTTCGTGCGAGGAGGACAGGCGGACCATTCAGAAACATTCCGTGAAGTTTCTGACTGCTTCATGGTGACCTACAAAGAAGGAAAAACTATGCAACCAAAGTTGTAACAATATACATTCAACAAGACGGCATTGGAAAGCGTTTTCTCAGTTGCTACTATTTCTTGAAATGTTAGTGAAAGTTCAATGGTTGACCAGCTGATCTCATTTTTGATATCAACAGGGAGTTTCGACCATTCAGAGTATTCAAGCATACCAACCAATTATTTCTTATTATAATCATAACTTGATCCAATTTCTCAACTGGTGAGATTAGCTAGGAGACTAAACTGAAGATATGCATGCACATCTGTTCGGAACGTTTCTGAGGAAGCCGGAAATAGGAGATGCACATCCCATGAAGTCCGAAATGGGGGTTCTATTTCTGATTGGTTCACTCTACATTGGACTGAATGACTTGATCACTCATAAATTAGAGCAGCGTATTCTGATCTCAATGAATGATGGATTCGACGTTTGGTAAAAATAAGATTGGATGTTATTTCATCAAGTGTTTTCAGGCAGCGGCAAGAAAACGGTCGCTTACTGACTATGAATAAAAATTACAGAATACTCATTTCAACGAACGATATGTGAAAACCACAAAAGCCTGTGTCAGTCTGGGCGATCATAACGACAATCATATCCCATATTTTTCCTCGAATGACGTTTCAATCATATAGCGATTAAAACTTTCATCTCGGCAAAGTTTCATCAAAACGATGATGTTTTATGGAAGAAAAATAGTGTCATTCAATATAATATGCGCATAATTAAACATTTTTTCTGCACTGGCGATAGATGCACAATCAATCATAACATAGCTGTGTGGTTACTCTCCGATCATAATTGCTGAACGTCCCAATTCTATATCAGTCTCAATTCAAGTTCGAAGTGGGACAATGTTAATCATTTTCAACACGTGACAAATTCATCAACTGACTGGAATAAAATACCAACTCATTCAAACTTGATTTCACGAGTGCATGATACAACTTGTTATCGGATTATCAGATATCTTCGACGAGTGAATACCGAGTCATTTCCATCGAGCCATTTTCATTTCATTCGAATAATGACGTGAAGTAATCATAATTTGAAAACTGGTTAATGACTCAAATAATTCGCTGATGATACATTGATCGGAGTTCAATTGTGAATACCCGTTCGGTTGGCTGTGGAAAAGAATCTGATACCTGTATGGTTTTCTCTGGAATAAATACTTCACACAGATGAATTTAAAGATTCAAGACAATGTTCGATTGTGGGCGTATTTTTATTCATGATCAAGCTCGATTCAGATTCCATGAACAGTTGAAACGTGACTTTTTCACTAGCATTCTTTGTTTTCATACTCACAATTGACCACCAGTTGTGAGTATAACTCATCAGTAAGCCACATGGACAATACATCATATGTGGCAATTCTGTGACACCTCGAAGTCATCGATTGGTATTGTCACATAAGAATATGGACACATTTTATTTTCCTGAATAATATCACTCAATTAACTGACAACACAACTGCCATAAGCATATAAAAAAGCTTTGTTGGAGCTTTTACAGCTTTAGTGATGCACCGGATATACCAATTTTGCTTCTAGCTTCCTCTCTCTCTCTCGCTCTTTCTCTCTCTCTCTCTCTCTCTCTCTCTCTCTCTCTCTCTCTCTCTCTCTTTCTCTCTCTCGTTCTATTTCTCTTCCTTTTTTTCTCTGTCTCTCTCTCTTTCTCTTTCTACTTTGTATCTCATGCTCTATTACTCAGCATCAATTAAGGCGTTGCAATTCACAACAAAAAGCAGTGAGCTTTGACGAACAAAGTGTTGCCTTCAGAAACGACGCTCGAACACACCGTATCGTCTATGTTAAATATATATCAGACATGGGTGGTCGACCCGTCATTGATTCGAACAATGGGATATTGCTTGGGCGTCGCGACGCCTCCGGACGACATGTGTGCGAGACAAGTGTGAAGAGAGCCCGGAGTGCAGTGGGTAGAAAGAGGGGTTGTTTCTGGCGGGGTAGTTCGACGTTTTCATCAGCGCTGCGTGAAGTTTGAGAAAAAGGGATTTAAAGAGTTTCGAATATGGGAGAAAAGTGATTGCGAGTGATGATTTATGATTGATGAACTTTTGTCACTATTCATTAATACAACTTCGAGTTTGACAGTGAGTTCAAGGCTGGAAGTCTCACGTCTTCAAAATTCATCAGAATTGATAAATTTCGCCGGTTCCGGATCATCATTCATCTATCTAGATCTATATTTATTGCTCTCTGTGTATTTATATATATCTTGTTACGATGTCTTGACTGTGTCAACCCAATATTGATATGTTTCTTTTCCTGGAATTGCCAGACTGAAAAGACGGTGATGCATAGAGTGGATATAGGTAGTCTCTGGACCGGAGTTGGAAGTTGAACTGGGGACTCGGTCAAGTACTAACCTGCCTATTAGATTGCATCGCTGAAGTTTGAGTTTCGGAATACCTGAGTTATAACTGGCCAAAGAGTGCTCTACCCAACACTTTCATACCCCTTCACACTTCAATATTGATGGAAATGTATGTTTTGTACTGAACGCGGAAGTTCGAAGAACTCAATATGAATATATATATATATATATATATATATATATATATATATATATATATCTATATATATATATATATATATAAATATATGAATATATATATATATATATATATATATATATATATATATATATATATTCATATATATATATATATATATGAATATATATAAATATATATATATATATATATATATATATATATATATATATATTTTTATATATATATATATATATATATATTCATATATATGTATATATTTATATTTATATACATACAGCTGATTTGATGAAAAGAATGGATTTCTCAACATGATTTCTCGTGAAAGAGATACTTAACCAGATCATATTTGAAGTCAGTAAGAAATTGACGCAAGTTAAAAGAAATCAGAATCCAATTCAAACGAAACTCGAGAGCCAGATTGGGTGAAAGTTTTTTCCCTTTATTATCATCTCATCTTCATTCACAAATGTACTTCTGAATTTGATCACTGTCATTTGTTCATCTGATGAAATCATCGCTGAATGCTTTCTGTTAATTGGATGAACCTGGACGATAAACACATCAAGTCAGATGAGTATTCGTTCAAGTCGATGGAATCAAGCAATAAAAGACGAAACGACAATAATCCAGCTGAGATTTTATACAGCTTGATTCATTTGTCCCCAGCCGTTTACGCATGGAGTATTGCTCAGTGAGTCAAGTAACATAATCAAGTTGGTAACCGTCCCTTCTCTGGATTGCCAACACAATATAGCGGAAAAACTTCACGTTTCCAAATAGAAAAGTCGCAAATAATATCTGAAATGTCCACATTAATTTTTGCTCATGAATTATGATACATCAGCCAATTTGCATGATTATTTTCTATTTTCATCACGATTTATTCACTTTCCATACCCTCGGGTTGAGTGTTCAATTGATATTTCTACTTCATTTCATCCTTGTTCACCCTGTTTGTAACTTGTTTCAATCCTGTTCTGATATATATTTATTCTCGTGATAATAACTGGCATGTGGTATGTTTGTTATGTTGTAACAATATTGAATACAAATATCATTTCAGCGATGAACCAACCATCATGTATACCGGACAATGGCGAATGGTAATCAACAATTTACATATTAACTGTTGTTTCGCAGTTTAAGTACATGCCAATGAGTATTGGACATGGATACAATCCATATACATTCGACCATATCTTACTGGTGTGTTGAATACTTATAGGAGAATTGTTCACCTCTTTTTTTCTCACATTATTCCCATCAGTTTTGGGATATATTCATACTATGTCTAGGACATGGAAAGTTGCGTCTTTTCCGTTCCATTGAAAATCAACGATTTTTTTTTGTGAATGTGACTCCACCAACAATACGGTTATGCAGGGCTACGACTGAGCAGCTTGTAATGACACGATGAAGTGATCTTACGTTGACCATGGACACTCACAAAAACTCATGCCTTATGCTGGTCTCGAACTCACGCCCGACTTGACTTCAGTTTCGAGCGAAATACGATTGTTGACTCAGCTACGGGGGTGGTCAACAATCGATGATGAGATTTGTTACTAAAAGTACAAAATTTTGCAAGTTTATTATTGAATGTGAAGAATTGATATCGAGAGGAAATATTCCGTCAGACTCTATAATGGAAGTCATCCACAAACTCGTTCATTTATACATCCTATAACGAAAGTTCGAAATCTTGAGAACAATCATTTCAAAGAACAAACACAAATAACAATTCTCCAATAATTGAACTTTCTACCCTGAAACCATTTCGAACGGACTCAAAAATGTTCTCTGCTTTGTCAGCTCTTTCCCGCGCAATCTATTGACTTGTTACTGCGTTACATCTGACTGAGCTGCTGTGCCGGATAGCCCCTTCCTTGTTGTTGTTGTTGTTGGTATTATTGTTTGTTTGTTTGACTTTACACACACGTCGTGCGATTGTTATATTTTCATTAGCAGCGGAGCGGAGTAATCTGGAGAGTCAACAACAAAGCAAGGCAAGATATTGTCGATCGAATGAAAGTCACTGGAGAATCAAGCAGAAGATTGTTGTTCACAACCCTTGAGACTCAACATGGTGGCGTAGTGAGCGAATCCTTTCATCAATTTCCTGTAATTATTCGAGTTGCCTTGTAATTAATCTTATCTATTGAAGTGTATTCGATGCAGGCCCCAGCGTTCTGCTATCATGATTCTCAAATTACAAATTTAATATCATCATAATAATACAGCATTTAATGATGAAATACTCGAGATAAATCTGAGAACAATCATACAGTGTTCATCAGAAAATATATTATGGGACAGAACTTGAATCCATCCGACTCAGAACATCTGGAACAATTCCCTCGAATTACATTTCTGAAATTTTAGTGAAATATCTATCAATTTGAATATTGAAAATTGATGAACCACTTCATATGAAATAGTGCATAGTGCGTAAAATGAGTGAGTTCATATTCTCACTTCTGACCATCGTATCTCCTTATGATGGTATACAGTTGGCACTTGGAGCCGATTTCTCCACTTCAGTTATGTAATCTGAATGAACATATGATTATGTGGTTGTGCAAGTGAAGAAATTCTGATTTCATTCAGAAAATTATTCCATTTCAGTTGTCATTTCTCATTGAGAATCCATTCACGTTCGATGGGTTATAACATTTCCTTGACGAAAATGTCAGAGTCAGAAGCAAGACACTATTTTCTGAGAGAAACAGTTTGAATCGAATGAAGAAACCGAAACATCTCGATCTGATCTTGTCAATACGAACTTCGTGAAACTTCTCGGTCATTATTAGACGTCGAAACGGGATTAATAGGTGGCTAGAGATATATCGATCCATAGGCGTCAATGGGTCATGCCTCAGATATATTGATAATCGGATGTCGATAATTTTGAAATGTAGCAAGATGAAGAAACAGAATGAATGAAGAAGTGAAATGTGTGTTTATATATCAACAATAATTCAAAAGTTTAATTCATTAGTGTCAACAGTATGAATGAACACCAGAATAACAACTTACAATAACATTTTTTCAATGATTTCGAAATTTCCCGTAATACCCAGAAATGATAACGATGAACCACACCCTGAATTCCATTCTGTTTGAAACGGTATGATGAATGTTCATTGTGAGAATGATAAAATTATGTAAAAGCTCGCAGAAGAGAGATTATTCTGTGTGAGCTGAACAAAGTCAAATAACATAAGACATTTGAAAAAAAAAGTCTGAAAAAAAATCAAATGTCTGACAATGACAATTTTGTCTTCAGGAAGTGAACAGACAAAAGTGAACCGAATACGAGTGGATGATATTTGAAGAATGAAGTGTGTAAGAATGTGAGAAATGTCGACTGATATCCTGTAACCACTCACCAACGCCTCGTCTAAATGGAGTTGTATACTTTTGATGATCCAATATGCATAATTATTCCATTGGAGAAGTGAGGGTCATGATAGAATGAGGTAGCATGAAATAGATGACAGCATGCTGTTGTCTGATCATTTTTCTCTCACAAATCCTTCCAATCCGAGTATTGTATGTCAAAAAAATATAATTCGCCGCGGATAAACCAATGTATTCATTGTTGTTGTCCATTGTCCATTCGAATCATCAATTTCACTCCCCCCCCTCCCCTCTCCCCCACCCCTCCTTCATATATGAAGGTTCTTCATAATACTCACCTATACATGATTTGATAACAAATACATTATTTCAGTACCTCACAACTTAATTCAGGTTTTTGCTATGTGAATTCAGAATTACCGGTAGTCAATTTTTCTCGATCCATCGCCATTCTTCCATCATTAAATCTTTTGATCAACTATTCCGTGGTAATTGTTGCAGCCATTGTATGTGAATGGTGGAGTCTCTGATGAATATACATGTATCTGAAATGTGAATGAATAACGTCTTGAAATATAGTTGTTTCAAATCGAGTGTATTCGGAATTTGGTGAGATAAATTGGATGAAAATTGTGAAGTTTTATCATAACTTTTGAGAGGGCTCTCAAAATCATTGGCAGCATTCGTTTGATGTTGGTTCCATTCAGTTAATCCATGACGATCGATCATGTTTTTGGATGAGCAAAGTGAAAACTCCCATTGGGGTAGAGATGTATCATCCTCCATTCATCTTCTTTTTCGTCCGCGATTCACACTCCGGAATGTTTGATTGATCAATATGATTTTTTTTGTGAACGCAAATACTTGACCAACTCAGATCTGTGAAGTTTTGAAGAGAAGTCGATTCTGTCACTTTCGGAAAGATAGCATTGAATAATGTTTTTGGACCAAAATGCGATGAAATGCACTCCACAGGTCGGATGGTTTGAACGATCGTCTGATTTGTGTGTGTTGTTTCGTGTTATTTTGGTATTGTGTATTCGTTCCGGTGTACCGATGGGTTTGTTGACCTCATCTGTTACTACTCAAGGTGAAACTATGAGCTTTCAGCATACATGAGAAGAGTTTTTTTAGCGTGGCAACGATTGAAGACATTATTTAAGGAAACTATTTTCGAGGAAAAAAATCCAAATTTTTTCCCGGGACATAATTCTCACGTGAACCTTTGAATTTTGATCATTTTTCGACAATCCCTGGAAACATCAGGAAAGACGTGAATGAACATAATTTCCACCAAACATCCTACACATTTCTCCCAATAACATCCTTCAATATTTTTTGATGAGTTCAATAATATATTGACTGCAATTTTTTTATAAAGCGTTGCAACAGGTGAAAACGACATGACTCGTATTTCATTATTGTCATGGAATTATTTTAATTTTGCTGAAGAAGGTTGCTGAACACATGACAAGGAATGTCTCTGGCAATTTTGGTGTTTTTAAAACATATGGTTCAGAAGCAACACCTGACATTCTGAATTCTCCATAGGAGTAATGTTGAATTTGATGACCGCTTCATGTGCCACAGCGGAAAAAGTAAAACGCTTCATAAAAAAAAATCACAGTCAATATATCATTGAACTTATAAAAAAAAATTCTGAAAGAGGTTATTGGGATTAATGTGTAGGATGTATGGTGAAAATTATGTTCATTCACGTCTTTCCTGACGTTTCCAGTGATTGTAGAAAAATGATCAAAATTGATAGGTTGAAGTGAGAATCATGTCCCGGGAAAAAATTTGGATTTTTTTTTCATCGAAATAGTTTTTTTAAATAATGTCTTCAATCATTGCCATGCTGAAAAAAATATTTTTATGTTATGCTGAAAACTCATAGATCCACCTTAACCGATAACCATGCGAGTACGAATGTATCACACTACAATTAAATGGCATTTCCGTGGAATGCCTAGTAGGCCTACAATTCCAAGCGATTCGAGGGAATTCCCACATTAGGTTACGCTTGTACAAAAACTGCTCGTGCATCATCTTTTATACGTGAATGAGGAAATCTTTGTATTATTTCTCTCCCGCAATATATTAGCTGATCATCAAGAAGTAGGATCTGCATGCATTAATTAATAGTCGAAAAGCAAACCGAAAACTTTTTACAAATCATATGTTACAGTGGTTTCGACTTTTGACCATGTATGCTCTTTGTGCACCAGCAGAAGGACCAACATCACTTGACAAGCATAATATGGATCGGATACATCAGAATAGATATGGCGAACACATAGTACTTATTGGATATCGTTCACCCACAATACAAATCCATACTAAATACACGTGTGAATGAGGGCTTCAGAAATACATGGCTCATAGCGTGTGCACGTCAGTGCAAGCGCATAAGTGAAGCATGTGTAGATAATGACATGAAACGTACATGGCTAATTGAGGTATGGTCTACAATTATTCAAACGTAGGCTCACACATAGCAAATTTATGTCAATAGGAGCATGAAACTTAAATCCCTAGTGTGATCCACATCAGATTGGATGGAAAAGTGGATCATGTTTCGATAAGTATTTGTGAAGTACTACATTGCTAATTGGATGTGATCTGGAGGATAACTCGGAAATATGGATAGCACTGTATTTGTGCCCTCGCTATCGATGCGTTTTGAAACCCTAATATGCATACATTCAAATGGTCTGTACAGTGATTCCAATGCGTGTGCTGGTCGTGACTTTTGTGCCATCGGCAGTGAGGGCTGAGTATAATATTTTGTTGTAGACCACGAGGCATGGCAAATTGATTCAAATCATTTATATTCCATGCACCTTATTATTCCTGGATTCACAATTCTTCCTCGGCACAAGGTAACACGTATCCTGAAAAAAGGTGATTGATCAGTGCAAGCTTGTCTGTTTTTTCAATCGATCATCACAAACTCGTCGACCGTTACAGACACTATTCGGCTCGATTTCAAGTCGTTAAAACAACTCACTCTATTACCGACGTCCAAGAATGCTGAGGTCGGTGAAAATGTGAGTGTATCGGTGGTGGTAGCATGATAATGAGAGAGTGAGTGTGTGAGAGAGAAAGATAGATAGAGAGAGAGAGAGAGAGAGAGAGAGAGAGAGAGAGAGAGATAGAAAGAGAGAGAGAGAGAGAGAGAGACAGAGAGAGCGAGAGAGATAGAGAGATGAGAGAGAGAGAGAGAAAGAGAGAGGGATAGCCAGAGAAGACAGTTGATGGAACATAAAATGTATGTTGATGACTTCATATGGTTCCCCCGAAAAATTTGTTGGTTTGAAATAATTTAATTTGATATTTTCCTTCCACTTACGATATTTTTCATCGCTCTATCTGATGATCTTCTTTGAATCCCGACTCAGATACGACTGTATATATATATATATATATATATATATATATATATATATATATATATATATATATATATATATATATATATATATATATATATATATATATATATATGGGATTTTATAGTTATGTCGAAAAAGATACGCCTCGACCGGGATTCGAGCCCGGGACCTTCTGCTAACCGTGCAGGTGCTCTACCACTAAGCTACCGAGGTGGTGGAGCACATGCCCGGCAAGCAGAAGGTACCAGGCTTGAATCCCGGTCGAGGCGTATCTTTTTCGACATAACTATAAAATCCCATATATCTCGATATTGGATCGTATCCAAGAAGTTTAATTATCATACATATATATATATATATATATATATATATATATATATATATATATATATATATATATATATATATATATATATTTATATATATATAAATATATATATATATATATATATATATATATATATATATACATATATATATATATAAATATATATATATATATATATATATATATATATATATATATATATATATATATATATTTATAAATATATTCATATATATATGAATATATATATATATATATATATATATATATATATATATATATTTATGAATATATTCATATATATATATATATATATATATATATATATATATATATATTTATGAGGAGAGAGACAAAAATGAATGAGTCGAACTAGTTTGACGCACTTCTACCATGCACACGGACAAAGCCTAATCTCACACCGATAACTAGTGACTTCCAGTACGAGTTCCAGGAATCGCTACCGTGCTTTATGGGAACAAATATTCCCTCAGGACACTCTGGCACATTCGAAACTCATTGCTTTTCCTACCGGTTCCATCAAGATGTACGGAAGGCAAGGCAGTGTGTAAAGCCGGACAGATATTGCGTCCTGATGAAACAAATGGTGATAGAAGACTGTATTCTGGAGTTCGGACAATGGAAAACATGTTTTGTTCAATGTTCATGAGAAAAAAATAGTTCGTGTTCCAATAACACCAAGCTACTAATGATCCAGCTTCTTTGATCAATGTGTTGTATCAAAATGATCCGAAACTAACAAAATATTTGGAATTGAGAACGGGTTTGTGGTGAATTATGAGCACCTCGATCATGAATTTTCAAATGCTTCACACATTATTACATTTTCAAATATATACTGAGAAATCCAGCATATGACTTAGTTGTGAGATTAAAGAATCAATAATATGTGCTCTGACAAAAATCTACACACCTTGTTCTGGGAGCTGTCTCAATTCCTAATCATTCACTCCTTGAGGTTCTACTTGTGAAAGTATCAGCCCCGAGTAGCCCCGATAGCCGGAGATCTGTAATATAACAAAACTGTGAAATATTGAGAAATAATCTTGATGAATAATACTATTTGTAATTCGCGTGCGCTTCTTTCCCGCCAGTTCTCATAAGTTCCACAATTGACCAACTCTATCACGTTTTCTGCAACTCATACTGTCGAGTTGTATGGAAAGCAGCTCTCGCTCGAGAATCAGTTATTAGATGAGCGTAGCGAAGTTTCCATTCTATATACCGAAGAAAAGTGGGCTTGATTTTCATTTATTTATTTTTATTTGTGCTCGGCATACAGGTCAGGAAAAAATACCTATCGAATTGAAACTTTTCTACATATTTCTGTCATACCAGAATAGGCTGAGATTATTATTCAGAGAAATCGTTCGAGAGGTTTTTCCTGAAAATAATCGGAAAGTTTGAAAAATCTTCATAAGAATAACCAGGAGGAAAAAAACTTGAAAACAAGAATTCTTCAAAAGCTCTCAAATTCCCACCGAATATGGACAGTACTAATATACACATTTTCGGAGATTTTCGCAACAATCAATGAGAAATAACAAAGAAAACGCAATAGAAATTTTAATTTTATTGAATATTTGGATCAATTGGATTTGCAAAGTGTATATGCGACAGGTTGCAGCAGTATGAAATATCGATGAGTTGCAGGCAAGGTTTTTGAACGTTCGAAGTAATCCAAGGTCCGTGGACGTAAATTGAGTTGACAAGTTATTTTTCATTCCAGATTTCCACACTTCTAAGCTCATTTCACAACGCGAATCCCGCGTTTTTCTAGTCTAATATCAAATTGACATGATGATACCTGCTTGATTTGGTTGATTCTGTATATATACATCGTTAATTTTCTGCTGATAGTCACGGTAAAGACATGGATCATTTCATAAATCGAATTTATGATTCGGTGCCATCTGGATATCTGGATATCTTATTATTCGTGATACCTCTAAAAAAGTGGTACTTTCGATGATTTCCAAACTGTTGATTCCGATTGTTGATGATGATAGTTGATATCCAGAACTTAGTTGATTTCGATTCATATTTGCTATGGAGAATCAATATCGATTTTCTCCTTCCAAATGATTTATTTGATCCATGTTCAACTCCGTGATGAATTGCATCCATAATTTGAACAAATTTGAGGATAATGAATTCCTTCCAAGTTTTACAATTTCCTAGATCTCCATATGATTTTTAAGAAGTTCTTTCTAATTTTGAACAATGCTCTTCCACAATAGTGAACTATTATTTCTGTTCTCAAGTTGAACCCAATTTTTTTATATGATGCGTCAACGGCAGATGTGCGTGACATGTTGCATCCCAATTTGGTTCTTCTTTCGACCTGCGGAGCGCGATTTGCTTCCATATGGTACGATGAAATGGAATGATCTCATGCTATGGCAGATGCAATATTTTTCTCATATACTCTCAAAATATTCAGCACGATGGCAGTAGAATTGGTTTATCGTATACAACGTGGATACTGGCCTGTGTAGGTGCTTACACAGTTCCACTTTAACGCATCTAAAATCAACTTTAAACATAACTCGAACTTGACTCAACTTCTAGTTATCGATTCAAGATCATGCATGTGTTCACCAAAACCATCGTATCCTACATTCTAAATGTGTTCTCTTTTTGCATCTCAAACCCGCGTTTCCTCATCCAACTATAAAGTTACTAGTTTTCGAGTATCTCCCTCTTCTCTGTCTTTCCTATATACTAATCTTGTCGACCGTGAGTTTCGAGTCAGCCTGGAACGAGTGGTTGAATTATTCATTGCTATGAATGCCAAGTACTTGTAAGGTAGTTATCTACGCTGTCAGGTGTGAAGATTGAGACGAGGTGTTAAATATTATGCTAATTTGTCAGCTCGTCTTCATTTACATGTAACTACACATTATACACTTCGAATGAGATTATTATACAATGTATAGTTTTGGAATCGTAAATCATATCCATATTCGAAGAAAAATTACAGATGGAGCTTTATTGATGCGATGTGAAAGAAGAATAATCGCTCTCACAATAATATACAAGTAGGTCGTACTACAAGTAGGTCGGAATGTCAGCTGTGAATCAAATTCTTGCTTGGTGCGAAAATAATGATTCATTTTTATTAATAAGAAAACATTGGTGATGCAATTCGTTCCCAGTCGCAAACAAGCTGACCAGCTCTTTGATCCATCTTGAAGTAGAATGTTCAGTAACCCGCAATGATACAAAGTGTTAGGGAGTATTCATTGATAATAAATTGAACTGCATGGTCAAGCCATATAGTTGA
>OZ023326.1:41718842-41748842 GCA_964007535.1 Brachyptera risi | reverse complement strand
CATAACATGAAAGTTGCAACAATGAGCAATGGACAAAAATCGTTCAGGGTGAATTCTGACATTTTTTACTGGGGTAGAATCAACCTCGAAGACACGATTTTGAGACTGAAAACACCATCATCTTATTGAGATCATGTTCTCGATTCTGATAGGACAAAAAAAATCCCAAATAGTTATGGATGTCAAAAAAAATCGATGTTTGAGCCCTGCTCGAGGCTGGAAATGATCAGTAATACCGTCAAGAAGCGGCACTTCTTCTTGGTCGGATGTTTGACTTCTTTGGGTCGGTTTTGTCACTAATGTGTTGATTCTCATGATGAAATTTGAAGTATTTCTGATATAATCCGACATTTTCACATCAATCTCATCAAATTTGGCCAATGTTGAACCTTGATGATCTGAATCGCTTGAAAAACTTATATGAATGCATCGTGAAGCGAACGTCGGGCGCAAGTTCGAGTCCCAAGTAAGGCATAGGTTTTCGTGCATTTTTCTTCACGCATCGTCACTCAACAGTTCCATTATCATTCGCAAATAATCCATCTGTCAGTGAGATCGTTAAGAAAACAATGATTATTGATAATAACTATGAACCTGCTACATCAAAATGAAAATTACGAAACACTGCCTGTTCTGAACACTCGCCTCTGATCAGTTTTCATTCTTAATCTGCACATGCAGCACAGTGGTCACCACGCTCGATTCTGTGATCCAGTTGGTCTTGGGCACATCGGAACTGGTTATCGTTGAACCCAATATACATCATACATATTGTTACCCAGTTTTGTGTAGGTGTGTGTGTGTGTTTCTGTCCTTGATTGGTTGTGTTTATGTATGTGGATGTATGTGCAACCCAACGCCGGCTCACGAAAATTGTCAGTGCTAACAAATGAAGGGTGTGACCTCGCCAAAGGTGACCAATCTCAAGTGGAAGAGGTGATTCCAGACATTATAATCATGACTTCTGATGTTGATGAATACTTTATGAATCATTTACAATCACGAATGGGCTGATTGTTGAAGTATCTCATCTTTTTTCCATTCATTTTTATTGTATTAATCGACTCTCTGCCGTCAGACATCGGTATTTGCTATTCTCCACTCAATATCATGTTTTGCATGGCGGGTCTCTCTTATGAATCAATAAATGAACAGTTTTAATTCTTCATCGTCTGGTCACTGTGTAAAATAACCACGTCATTGACTTGATATGAAACTCGAATATTTACATTCTGATCAAGATTTCATCGACAGCTCTCTCCATGTCCGACCAAGTCGTCATACAAGAGTCACTGAGTGGTTCGAAAAAAGAACTCAAATTAAGTGTGATTATTCCTAGATAGTCTATTCCGAAGACTCAATTGACAGATGGAGCATAAAAAGCATGCAGTGAAAAGCTTGGACATCTCTCGGGTCAGACGAGAATAATATTCCATGATGGACATGAAACATCAACATGAGGTATACTTTGGAAGAATGAAACCTTTATAAATAATTCAGAGAGCCAACTTCACAATCCTCTTGTTCACATACGCTCGACGATAAGCTACCTCTCAGAACCGAAACAGAATCTCTTCTACATTCTTCATTTAGAAAAATAACTCATGTTTTATTTTCACGATAATGATTTGAAATCACAACAATGTCGAATGTGCATGATTATTCTTACTCATCTAAATAATCAATGTCATTTTCAACCATGAGAAGAGTTTGTTGAGGATCGTATATTGACAAGTCGTTTTGATTACCTTCAGTCTTTAATATGACAAAAATCATTCGTTTTGTCAAGGCAATTCAGGAAATATTCAAGCGTCACGAATGAACAAATCTTACGAAACGGAGAGTATGATTATAGTGGGCAATAGATCGGATTTCATCTTGGCACCCAAATAAGGAAGGAACAAGTTCTATATCGAGCAGTAATCATTACGAGTGATTTAATAGTGATAGTTATTTAATCAAGTTTGCGACGTTATGGATGAGTTGGGTAATATTAGTCAGATTAGACAGGAAGTTCATGACTCATATATGTACTTTTATTCTATGATCGCCACAGTAAATGGTGGTAGAAGTCCAAAGACACACGTCTTTCTTCTAACCCCACCTCACAACGACTGCCTATAGGGCAGCAAAGTAGGCTGTGGCGCGGAAGGATAGTGTTCTAATGTAGGTTCACTCTTATGGGTAATAGCACGCACATGATTTTAAAACTGTCATAACTTCTAAACTATTGATACTACAGCTAAACCAGTCAGCCTACAATGTTCAGTAAATTGTCATCTTTACGATGAGACACATACATTGTATCAAACGCCTGGTTAATTTGAACGATTGGATGATAAAAAACATGTTGCAATTGCAACGTCGAAAACTAACGATAGCCGTGCGCGTAGGAGTGCACCCGCATGACGGTCAAAGCTTAATGTTGCAACATCTGTTTTGCGATGATGCCAAGCGATACCTAGCAAGCAGCCAGCAAGTTTCTTGAGAACACGGCCACTGTGAGAATTCCGATGCAACTATCTCTCTCTTTCATTCGCTTGGCGACATCGCAATTACAGCATGTTTCTTATCATCCAATTGTTCAAATTTACCAGGCGTCTGATACAATGTATGTGTATCATCGTGAAGATAACAGTTTACTGAACATTGTAAGCTAACTGGTTTAGCTGTAGTAATAATAGTTTAGAAGTTATGACAGTTTTAAAATCATGTACGTGCTATTACCCATAATAATGAACCTACATTAGAACCCCATCCTTCCGCGCCACAGTCTACTTTGCTGCCCTATTCACAGCAAATATATTTGTTTATAGTTACATGTTCCGTCCACCAGCTCGACATGCGATGACCCTGCAACCATAAGGGTAGGACGCGTATGCGCGATACAACTCCGATCAGCTGCTTCTTGGCCTTGGTTCAGATACATAATATAGTATACTTTATGGCATAGCAATATACTCCGCTCAAATAAGAGAGACATTGCCCTTCTTGAACACCATTTACTAATTGCTTTCACAATCTTAGTACTACAGTTACTGTTTTCAAAACTATACGAATGAAACTCCAAGGTGTGTACACTATATTGTCCGTCTCCCCTTCACACTAACACACCTTCTGAATTAAAAATCCCATGAATGAAACTCTAAGGTTCATACACTTTGAATTGTACGTTTTCCCGTAAAACTGATACATCTGCTATATTTGAAATTATATGAATGGATACAAGGTGTGTACTCTATATTGTCCGTCTTTCCGTATAGCACTAACACACATTCTTAATTTGAAATAATATGAATGAAACTATAGGAACTGTGTGGGCCTATACACTATATTGTCCGTCTTCCCGTAACACTTATATTTCGCTCTACTGATGTAAACCTGAATACACCCACTATACAACCACCAGGCTGATTTTGGCGGACACACCAAGCCACTCTCTTCGCTCTCGTTACCTCCTAGCAGCACTTCTTCTTGGTCCCAACTCAACAACAGGTCCGAATCCTCGCCAATTTCTTGCACCGCGTCGCCGATCGTAGAGAACGGGTATGGTAATGCCAATCCCCTTGACCCGGCACCACCACCCACTACTGGCTCCTCCACCATCGTCACGGCTGCCGTAAGTACTTTGCTTAATTTGCTTGCAAAAGTGCTTTGCTTGTCTTTCGTGTATCGTGTTTGTTTCTACCGCATTTTCCGGTTGATTCTGTGGCACTTTCTAGACCGCTTCAGCTGACCTCTGGCGCACCCAACCTCTCGGGTCAATTGGATAGTGGACTTCCCCGGTATGGGCCTCAACTGGAATGACATTGTAGATGTTGATGGTTCTGTATCGGCTGACTGACTGAATGGTACTAGGATTGTGTGACTTCAAAAATATTAGTAGCATAAAATGAGGATGTGTTTGGTGCTTGGTGTATCATATTACTTCTGCTTCGAACTACGTAGGTTGTAGGAATGAGAGTGTATCACTGTTCGTTTCTTGACCGCATTCGGTTGACGATCTGCGATGTCAAGCGGTTCAACCTCCTCATCTCACTTGATCGAACTATCACTCACATGCACTTTCATTCCATAATACCTACAGTGAATGGTGATATAGATCCCGAGACACAAGCCCTTATTCTAACCCCGCGTTACGACTGCCTCTTTACACGTCGATCAGCTCGCCCTCGGAATCCGATGGCTCTCCAACCATGAGGGTAGGACACGCATGCGCAATACAACTCCGGTCAGCTACGTCTTGGCCTTGGAAACATAATACGGTACTATACTTGTAACCGTAGCATATAGCAAGTTAGATTGAATCTCAAGCTGCTTTTTGTTGTGAAGTAAATACTGAACAGTCGTGTTAAACATATTCGTTTTTTCCCCAAGACTTTACGGCGTTATCTTCATGGATGGGAAATACGTCAAACAAGAAACCCACAAACTTTTATAATCGTGGATTTCCATTCAGTCATTGTTCTCAGTTAGAGTTTTTATCGGTTTCGAATAAACTTCGCGGAGAGTTGTTATAAAAAGCAATTTGAGACTCGATTTAATCGTGAATATTTTCTGAAGTTATTGATGACTGAACAGTTTAACTTCACTCCATTCGATGGAGGTATAGATAGAGAGAGACTAGAGAGAGATATACTAGAGAGATATATACTAGAGAGAGAGAGAGAGAGAGAGAGAGAGAGAGAGAGAGAGAGAGAGAGAGAGAGAGAGAGAGAGAGAGAGAGAGAGAGAGAGAGAGAGAGAGAGAGAGAGAGAGAGAGAGAGAGAGAGAGAGAGAAGTTGAAACATAAGATGTGCCCGGGGAAAGACCTTCAGAGTAAAACATAAAATTTTCCATGTTTGTTGACTAACATGATTCAGGATTTGCTCTATACATTCCAAAAATATGCAGGATATCCACAATGATTGTGAGACGTGGTGGTATGCTGATTATATGATAACAATCCATTGTAATAGTTGATTCAACAGTGAGATTTCATCTCACGATGGAAATATTGATAGTTTCCTAATGCATGAAATACGTAGTATACAAGAATTCAAATTACATTATGGTATTTTGTGATTCAATGATTGAATGACTTACACTTCTCACTTGTTTTTATTTTATACTGCATTTTCAAAGGTTGTTTATATCCTTCCATGTTCAACCATGTCTTGTACATCAAATTGATTTTGAAGACAAAAATTACTCACTCATAAGATATTTGTAATAAACACTCATTTTCATAGTTTGTTTTCGGGCTTGTTGATCTCATTTGAATTCTGGCAGACTGTAATTCGGAGTGAAAAATGATTTTCCGAGTGAATTTATACCCTCCACCAATCATAAATTTTATTGATTCTGATTCCGGTCAATTTTTTTCTCACTCTTTCCCACAGATTATGAAGGATGACTACCGACGCAAAATCTGTAAATTCACTTGAATTGACTTAGACCCTGACTATACAATGCAGCTATAGCTGCAGTTATGGGAAATCACAATCATTGAAATGTCCAAATGTGTGTTGCTAAATAGCATTGTGCTCATTGTTTTGACCAAGAACCTTGTCTTGTATGTTTGATGACACACCAGCTGCAATATTCATGTACTCATTCATTCATTTACCACTGCGTACTTCTTCCAGTCAGCCCAAAAAGAAGAGTTCCTCTCTTTCGCGGGTTTCTTGATGTATCATTATTGAACCTAAATCATATTCATCTACAGCTCCAACTCTCGTCTAGACATCATCCGGTTTCATCACGTATTGCATCATGTGAATTATGTTTTGAAACAAGAATGAAATTATTCAAAATTTGTGTTTCTCATCAATATTTGCGTCCTGAAATATGTTGTCCCTCATTATACCGCAGCTACGACCTCAAAACTATGATTGTGATATTTGTGTTCAATATGTTCGTGAATTACCTACAAGCAGATCATACGATATACGATATCATACGATACGGTATGATATGTATCATACGATAATGTGGCCCTACACTGATTCATTTTTGGCCAAAAAATGATCGCCACTTCTTTAATACCCATTCTTTCCCCTGTTTTTGTTATGCACATGCAAATGATAACGAATTATGTAATCATCATAATTCCAACATAGAAAGAGTGATCAAACTCTGTTTCAACTACGATCAAGGTAAGTTCCAATGGCAAAAACATGTCCATCGTTGCCTTTATGACCGCACTTCTCTGTATATAGGTTCCCTGATATTTCTGATCATCGTAACTATACAACTACATATGAGCCTGACTATGGTATATATTCTCATATTACTTCTTTGTACATGGTCATATTTTCCTATTTTTTCAAACATTCATTATTATCATTTTCGATACAATGTGAATCAATCACCGCCTGATATAACATTCATGAACATCAACATAAATTATACACAATAAGTTGGATGAATAGTTCGCGCAAGAGAACGAGAATAATTCCACACGTACATAGTAGTTCACTGCGGTAATTGATTGATTATTGAAGTTGGAGAGCGAAAAATATTGATAAAATATCTGGCGAAAATCTGTCACGATATCTCCGAACCTATTCTTTCAGGATTCATGCCTAATCACTATAGTTGCATCCATGTTTCCTCGCCTCCCATCAACTTCATTCACAAGTAACACTTGGCACATCACACGCCTGGTATCTCCATCGTGTTGTGTGATGTCTACCATCAGCATAATCTCATTCCATAGATGACCATCAATAATCTTTTGATGGATGACTTGCTATTGGTCAACATAGCTCCTTGTCTACCATTAGAGGCTTGTTATTGGTAAACATAGCTCCTTGTTCACTATACGAGACATGCAAGGCTGAATTGTTGTGCATACAATGTCATCTGTCAGCCTCACATTGAATCCGGGTCAGCGTCAGTCGCGTCAATCATATTCAATTCAAATATTCACTCAGATATAGAATCCTTTGATGCATTCTTGTGAGAACTCATGTAGTGAAGTACGTCGTTCAGTATCAAAATAGGCCTATCAAAATGGTGTGAAACATAACCTTCCAAGTTGATGAACGAAATTTCAAATCAGTTTATTGATGAGCGTAGCGGAGTCTCCATCCCACTCTTATAGGGCTTTGTCTGTTCTTTTTTTTTTTTTTTTGTAAGCACTCCACAGGTCGCAAGGGTTGACTGATCAACATGAAACTTTTTTTGTACACCCAAACTCATCCAACTTAGAACTGTATAGTTTTTGGGATGCCCCGTTCGGACCGATTTTGAGAATCATCATCTCAAAGTTTCTAAAACTCCATAAGATTTGGCTGGGCGGAAAATGTTGAAAAATAAAATCTCTCCAAATGGAATGAAATTCTCTCTGATTGTGTATACATGGACTTTACACATTATTACGATTTTTTAAGCAATTCTGATCTTCCGTTTTGAAAGAAAAAAATGTAATGACTGATAATATTCATAGAATATATCATAAAAATTGTAACAGAATCAAGTTGTCAAGATGCATTGCTTTCTAGATTCAAGAGTTGACCAACAATGAAGTATTTTGTATATGCGTCAAGGTGTGTTGAATACCAGAGTCAATGAAGTTGCTAGAGTAGAACTACTTTGACGACTTTTATAGCTTATTCAGATATCAAGGTGTGTAGAATACCAGAGTCGATAAAGTAGCAAGGGTAGAACTACTTCAACGACTTTTATACCTCATTGGGATATCTCATTCATCTTACAACGCATATTTAGCGTTTGACTAGCGTATATTCATTTGTACATATATATATTATATATATATATATATATATATATATATATATATATATATATATATATATATATATATATATATATATATATATATATATATATATATATATATATATATATATATTCATATATACATATATATGAGAATGTATATATATTTAAATATATATATATATATATATATATATATATATATATATATATATATATATATATATATATACATATATATATATATATATATATGGATGACTGAATGAATGAATATCAGGGTTTAAAGGCGCATCGACAGCAAGGTCATTTAGCGCCTGTTTTTCATATATATATATATATATATATATATATATATATATATATATATATATATATATATATATATATATATATATATATATATATATATATATATATATATATATATATATATATATTTAAATATATTTATATAAGATTCTTCAAACTTTCGCGTTCAATATCATGAATACACATTGTTTTGGGGTTATAACGCGTATAATGAAAACAGAGACAAAGCCAAATATAATGTTTTCTCATTATATTAATGAAATTTGAATGTGAAAATAATGATACTGTGAATGATGAAATAATGTTCATGAATGCTACAATAATATACTATGGATGTAATGTATGAAATGTAATGTGATAATAATAATGAATGATGTGAAAATGTGAGCACATTTTTTATTCCTCTGATGAAGGGAGTGACAGAACTCCGGAAACGTTAGGCAATCTTCATAATAAAACATTTGTATATTTGGATTTGTCTCTGTTCTTATTATACGCGTTATAACCCCAAAACAATGTGTATTCATATATATATATATATATATATATATATATATATATATATATATATATATATATATATATATATATATATATATATATATATATATATATATATATATATATATATATAGATAGATAGATATATATTTAACACCTCAACTAAAATATGAAAATAACAGCTGAAAATTGTGTAATAGAGTTCAAAGTGTATTTCTGATGTCCTTCCGTACACGCCCATTCGTCTGTGATAGATTGAGATTGTCAACAGTACTCTATCAACAAACGAAAGTGGAATGGGGATGAGTGCTGTTGGTATTTCCTTGTTTCTTATGAATTAGGTATCTTCTCAGAATAGTCGATATGTGAATCATTACGACACTAAAATTGTATCACGACGTGCCGAAACTTGAATGAATAGGTTATGTAGTATACCTCAATATTTCATGTATTCTCGAGACTCAGGGTCTTCTGGAGATCAATCACTGAAGAATAATAGCAAATGAGTTGAACAAATGCTTACTTTTCATGTGTCAACGTCAAAAACGTTGGTAAAAATTCCAACTATTCACATACTCGATAACTGAATCTGTAGAGAGTATGTGATGACTCCACATTCTTCGTTCTATAAATTCATACACCCTTACTTTCATTTTTGCCTGTTGATATTATACGAGAAAGTCAGAAAGAACCCGTTAGTTATCATAGTTCACTTCATGACTGTCTTTCTCCGTCAGCTTCAATATAAGTCAGATGCTATACTGAGAATGATTTCCTGACGCTTTATTCACACGCCTTATAACACAGGTGCATCGAGGTAGCATCATATAGACTTAACCCAGTTCCATGTTTGCTATCATAATGCAGCACTTGCTTCATTCACTTGACACCAAGGGATGTATTCTCTCTAGATGTATGTATTATAAGGTTACATATCCAAGAGAGATATACGATATAGTGAAATGCAGTGCAAGCAAGATGGAAATTTTCATTCTCATTCCGTCAGCTATATATCACACATGAATACCATGAAGATACAATACAGAACTTCATATTCATTTTTTTCGATTTCTTTCTATGTTGAACCTTCATCTATATATTATTTGTTGGAGTCAATCATGAGACAGTAAGTGATGATGTCAGACTAAGATTGTGATACCTTACCATCATTTTCATTCGCTCATGTTTATTGGGTTCGACGACGCACTGTAACGAAAAATAGAATATATTGGCGATAGATGAATCATTATTGAGATTATTTGAGATTATTATTATAGGGTGATGATATTATGAAGGTTTCTTTGGTGATGGGATGGACAGTGGGACGAATGTGTTATTCACCTATATTTTAAGAGCCATCCTGGTATTATATAGAATAATACAGAGGTAACCCACACAAAAAAATGCCAAGATGGACACGAGATTGGACACGAGAAAAAATTGTCAGGATGGACGGTGGTGGGGAGCAAGTCGAAGTTCGATGAGTCCCTCACCTTCCGGATCACATAGAACAAGCGCGTCAGCAACTGAGTTACATGTGCTGGTCCTTATCGTTTTATATTTTCCGTAATGATTATATACTCATACACCCAATTAATTTGATATTGACAATTTGAGCTACGCCACGTTCAACAATAATCAAGGAAGAGTCGTAAGCCTTCAATATATTGGCTTTTATGTACCAACCGGTTAGTGTTCATACGTAGAGTAGGCCTATTTTGAAGTTCATCGTGAGTACTGAAATCCTGCACTGTTTCCATGAAATCATCCCATTTGTATTTTCACTTCAATGCTTGCATCTGATCAGATTCAAATAACAATTCATATTTGAATGTGTCATCAACTACTTGTTCTGATCCATAGCAGAGTGATAAAATGACCATGAATGGTGAACTATTTCCGTATACAATATTCGTAATTGCGTTGTATTCACTTTAATTCAATCATTTTATATTCTCTATTGAATCAAGCTTACTTCCCTATTCAACTCTCTCCCTCAAAAACAATAACATCTCTCAACAACAAACACGTGCCTCACACTTCCAACACACTTCCTCTTAGTTTATCAAATGAAAGATTCCTTCCATTTTTATTGTTCCGACAGACGACAGGAATGAGAATTAAACTGAATTCGAAGTTCCTCTCGATTCACTCATTGATTCGAAATTGCAATTGTTTTTATGTGACCCGTAACACCCTGTTATATTATTGTTTCTCAATCCAAATGTCTTCGTTGCGTTGTCGCTGGGAGAAGATTGTATTTATGCCAGTGAAATTGGTTTTTGCAACGTCTACGTATTTTCACTGGGAAGAAGTAAACACAATTGATACAAATAACAGACTTTTTGTGGACGTGATGAAAATGGCAATGCATCTTTAGGGACGAGATGTAAGCAAGAACAACAGAGAAAATATTTTTGGATATTGGACCGGGGAATATATAATATTATAGACCAGAGAATTTCTTGATATAGACAGAATAATTCATGATCAAGGAATCAATAATATACATACTTTAATGAATAATTCTCGTTCACTATCGAGGATTGGTTACGTCATGTACTATCAAATGATTATCGTTCATATATTCGCATCATTCCAAAGAATATATATATATCAATATATATATATATATATATATATATATGAATATATATATATATAAATATATATGAATTTATATATATATATATATATATATATAAATATCTATATATCTATATATATATATATATATATATATATATATATATATATATATATATATATATATATATATATATATATATATATATATATATATATATATGTATATATATATATGAATATATATATATATATATATATATATATGTATATATATATATATATATATATGTATATATATATATATATATATATATATATATAAATATATATACATATTTTATATATATATATATATATATATATATATATATATATATATATATATATATATGAATGTATTCATAAATGAATATATATATATATATATATATATATATATATATATATATATATATATATATATATATATATATTCAAATATATATATATATATATATATATATATATATATATATATATATATATATATATATGAATATGTATATATATATAAATATATTCATGAATACACATATATATATATATATATATATATATATATATATATATATATATATATATATATATATATATATACCGGTGTAAATATGTAGCCTATCACTGATGGAGTATCGAAAGACCATGAAAATTGCTTTCACACCTCATGGCTCAAAAATCGGGAGTTTAATGAGTATATACTGCATCATCTTCATGTTACGACATCTTGACTGATTTAATCATAGACTGGAGTTGTTGGTTAGCTTCAATTTTGTTCCTCTATTACTTGAAATTCATTGAAAGTGTGAAAACATACTTTCAACCCGACAATTGAATCAGAGACTGTCACAAAGATCGAAAACGAACATTTTCGAAATAATTCTGAGTTATACCATTTCTTAGATGAACACCAATGTAGGCCCATACTATTTCCGCTTAGTTTTATGTCATACAATTTGTTCTTTGAATAGAGAATTCCAGAACTTATTAGGTGGAAATGAAAAATGACCATTATTCTCTCGATTATGATGGAGAGGAAACAACGAATTGATCACTCATTTCACAATGGAGTTCTTTTTGGCGTCATCCCATCGTAATATCGAATTCCTTGAATGTAGCATCACTGAATTTGACCCAGTACATGCAGGGACGGTACCTCATAACAAACTCCCAGAAAAATTGAAAAGTTTCGCTAGCAATAGAACGTCTTTTAAGCTTAATGTCAAGAAGTTTCTAATTCACCATGGCTTTTATAATGTGAGTTGATATTTATCGAACGACAGAGAGTAGTTGTAGCTGTATATAGTCAATTATTGAAATTTTATTGAAATATTATATTTAAAAGCATCACCTACATGTATTATTGTCAATTCAACTCAAACTTGTCACAATCCTATATGTCCATCAATCTTTTCATTCCAATGATTCCAATATTTTATTTTATATTTTGTTAATTAAAGTCACCCATTATTATCATCGTCAGTTTAATCCAGACAACTTTCAAGACCTGCTTGCTATGTTAATGATATTAATTATAACTCGTAGATAACGGTATGAACAAAAAAGCTAATAAATGGAATGAAATGAAATCAATTATCGTATCGTATACATATACATGAACTGTACAGCCTCATACCACGAAGTTCAATTGGTTTCACAGAAATCTTCTCTCAGGAGTTTTGTTCTCAAGTTTGTATAGAAGTATTTGAACCAAGAAGTGTCGACTTTCCCCAAGAGCCGCTTTCCGAGGCTGAATAAAACATGCCTGTCGCTACACACACCTGGTTGACACTGACCGAACGGTAGTTCCTACTGCCAAGTGACGTCATGTTCAGCCAACTTCCCATTATAACAGTGTTTTCATTACTTGATAGCAATACTGAGACTAGATTAAATGAAGCGAATTCCCTGAAACTTTCAATAGAATTTAGATTTTCACGATGAAACATGATTTACATATCATCCATGTGATGATATATTTTCACAATATTTGCATATCTGAAGTATTATGCAGCAATTTCAAGACATTTTTTCATGAACATTCTTAATGTTTTTTCGTTTTTAAGTTTTTTCTCTCCATTTTGGATTTTTTTTCTATGTTTTTCACCAATTAAAATGCAATTGTGTACTTTCACATTGTGACACCCCTTACGCAGTATCATGCATCTTCCGACTATATTACATATCAATAGTAGAGCCTATATCATGAAACTGCTCAATAATGAAGAAATAATAATCGGTATTAGAACCACAAATTCCTTTGAAAATTCGATATCGATTCTGCATTTTCATACCCCATCGAACCTTTCTTTCGTCACACTATAACTTTTGACCATTGAGTGTTTCTAGATGATAATTACGTGGTCCCTCTCAAAAACACAGATGATGGGCGTACATTTCGGAAAATCCGAGAATCATTTCAATTTATTCAATCATATGGGCAAAAACGAGTAGCTATATGAAATGAACATATCGGAATCAGAGTTTGTCCGATGATTATTTGAATATTTCGGTACATTCAAATTCGATTTTGTCCACTCGATCGACGGATCAAACCAAAGTGTTCAGATGAATTGGGTGTGAATTGGGAATTGAGAATTGATGTGACGATAATATTGAACTTTGGTTTTTCATCTTCTTGTTTTGTACTTCTGTTGTGTTTGTTGCATTTTCCTCAATTTCGAACAAGTGAATGAATATTCAAGAAGATTGGCCTGAATAACACTTTTGAAGTGCAATTGGAATGAATACATGCAACTGGCTTCCTAATCATATTGTGAGGGTGAATGCATTAATATTCAACATGGCTACGTACTATTTGAACAGATTCTCAATAGAACTCATCCATAGAAAGCAGTTAAAAGCTGAAAATGTGTTCAGCTGGGAAAGAGGTCTACTAGGAATCGAGTCAAATAAGAATCGAGTCAAACGGGACGAACGTTTTGGCGCGCTTTTGCTGATGAGAGATTAAACGAATGCGTTCTATTAGGAATGACACGAAACAATAATCTGTTCAATCTGGACTACTTTATTTCGGTATTTTCTGATAGAAATGAGTTATATAGAGAATCTGATCTATGTAGAATGAGGTCTACAAAGAAAGAGTTCTACGGAGAATCGTGTCAATCTGGACAACCAATAGTTTAACGGCCATTTCAGATGAGTTCTATTAAGAATCGTGTCAACTGAGAAAGAGAGATGTGGAGAATGGGCTCTTCCGGCTAAAACTATGAATCTCAAAAGAACAGATTCTCAATAGAACTCATATTTTGTTACCGCCTGTGACCACACCCCTCAACCAATGAAAGTGAAGGGATACTTATCAAAGGTTTGTCTATTGGTTACTTAATCTCACACAAAAACAGATTTCACAGCCTACCTAAGACAGTTCTCAACCAATCAGATCACAACCACTTTTCTATTGTAATATTTGCAGGTATAAATCTATAGAAATGACCTACTGCGTGGGCATTGATCGAAGGTGCATTTTTCAATGAATGTGTGAATCATTCTATAAAATGTTAATAATTGGATTTTACTTGTGTTGGAACATTTCGAATCTCAGTCATACGATTAAAAATGGCCGAGATACAAGTGAGATATGCAAATGTTATAATGAATGGTATAATTTCTATAATCAACAGTTTCTGGGTTAAGAACTTCAATCAAAAAAACGTTTAATCACTGCAATCGAAGTAACAGTGATTGATTATGAAATACCAGAGGTACGCGAGAAGATAAAATATGTATAGAGCGGTGGATTTTATTGCAATTCTCGTGACAAGGGTTGCCATGTACTCCTGACAGCTACTGCCAATTTGTTCCTCATGAGGTAAACCCAGCGGCTCATTCCTAACTGTATAGGAAGAATCAAAACTTATCACAATACCACGGTTGTCTGTGACAATACCAAACGTTTCTATATTGTCACTCAAGAAAATATATGTTTTCCTAATATTGAACATGATCAATTCAAGTATTTATGCATTATACAGCTCTCTGTGAATTGACAGACTGCACTTTAGTGGTGATGAAAAACTAGCGGAATATTAAATTACTGGGGCAAGGAAATTATTTGCTCAGAAAGGCGGAAGTGAATATTTTATGTGCTTGAAATGGTGAAAATATGTGCTCAGGATCACATTTCATGAAGACAAAATATTCGCTCTAAACTCGTGATTCTCTTGTCTCAGGGTCCAATTAATTTCATTTTGTTCATAATAATAATATAAAATATATCAGTTACTCATGGAATTTGTATTGAATTCACAATCACGATCAATTCACGTTTTATCCATCACGTATTATACTATAACAATTTGTATATATCGTAAAACGATTTATAACGACTATAATAATGGAATGTGGGAGTAGAGAACGTATATAAAGAGCGGTCACAAGGGCTGCGGGGGCCACAACATTGTCACTTGAGTCTTCCCGTTACTCACTCACTCGAATATCTCATTACAAGTTCAAAACGTGAAATTATCGTCCATTCAGTGCGTTTGAATTCTTCTAGAAGGCAGTGGTCGTGTAAAATGAATTACGAATATTAATATTATTATTAACTATGAATATTAACTATAACGTTGATCAACTAGTTACGTAATTATTGATAGTCGCGGATAAAATCAATGAATTAGTGTGAATCATGCTGGAATTATGCAACTTCCGGCAAAAAAATAATGTCCAAATCTTACAATTAATAATAGCAAGGTATGAGCATTTCAGAGAAATTATTTTTCAAAAATACATATAATCATTCAGGGGGGAAATGATCTTCCTATATTATCACTTTCTGTTTACTAAGTCGTTCCGTTTCAGACATAAAGGAGGTATCTTTTTCAATGAATACTTATCAGCCTCTGATAGCTTTGTTGTAGTAGTTCTCCCTCGCAACCGTCCATTTTTACAGTTTTATTTTCGAGGTTTCCCTCTGTAGTCTATGCTAATTTCGGGATGGTTCCTACAATAAGTTGGTCATGACATATTCCTTCCCACTATCCTTTCCATCACATGGCACTTGTGGGACCTTCTCCCCTTCGTTCATAAATAATAAATGAAAATAAAATGAACATAACCTATGCCATGCTTCAGATCAACCTAACTGATTGACAGAGATGTATGTACAAGCAAGAAAATACGATATGTAATCATAAAAAGTTTCAATAATCTCAAAGCAGAAAATCACACTTATTTACCTTCTAAAGATGATGGACTGTATTTAAGTTGAATAATGTGTTTCATTTTCGAAAACATTTAGAATTGGTATCATTTTAAGGCATCTTTAGTCTCCATAGGACAAAAATTTCCCACCAGTGTGATTATTTGTGAGAATATTGTGAATGTTCATTACGAATCGACAATATTTTACAGAAGGTGTGAAGCAATTCGTTCATCAAAAAAATCATTACGATTGTTCATGCTCTAGTTTACACTGAAAATGTTCACACAACATGCATCTCGCATTACATACATAATTTTCTTACTTCTTCAGATATTTTATCGTGTATGATATCGATGTGTTCATTTGGGCTAAACTAAAAATGAACAGTTCAACCATAGATAAGGAAACATCTCTATGGTTCAACCATTTATGCTCTTGGCACAGACAATCGAGTATTTAGCTCGATTGTCTGTGCTCTTGGCACAACTGAGAAAGTCACGCCTTTTTTTGGTTGTGAATCAAGGTAACAGAAACTATTTTTTATTTCAAAACGTTATAGAATAATATACTGATTAAATTAAGTTCATCTGATAGAGAGGAAGGTTCACTCAACTAATGTATATTAATTGTCATCTACATGCTGACTATCTACTTATTTTATTGTGAACAATTTAACGTATTTTTCAACTAGTTTTTCCAAAATCTTCTCCAAATTTTGAACTTTCTTTCCTTTTTAAATTTGCAACATACTATTTCGACATTTTTACATCAATGAATAACAGAAAAATTGATATACTTTTGTGGGTGGGTTCACCTTGATTCTCGATCTTCACTAAAAAATGCTTCTTAAAAATAATATTAGGCTATTTTTTGATTCATACAAAAACTGACATAGAAGCATTATATAAAATATCCAGTTGGATATTCATTTCAAATACTATACTTCGTCTCGGATACGCAACATGGGAGTATTTCTATAACCTGCAAACACTAGTTAGTAGTTATCATCACCATGGTTATACGCCATCTGTTTCACCAAAACTCAGAATAAGACTAACTGGAGTCGGTAATACCGGGCCTCATATTAATAAAAGTAATATTAATATAATATGAATCTTTCATTCAACTCGTTTACGCGCGGAAAGTGAACACGTACAACGGAAGAACGTGATTGGTCTTCCCTTAGAACGGTCAGGAATCGACCAACCACGCTGCGGAGGGAAACGCGTACTAATCAAATTCAAACCTCGGAAGTAGAAGCATAGACTGAAGAAAGATGAATTGAAAAAATATTTTTAAAATGAATTAACATACTTGATTGTATATTATTCAGATTCAAATCATACAATTATTAAAACACAATCAATAAGTCGTTTTCAGCATCTGCGATATTATTATAATTTATTATACATATTATTATAATAAGCGACAAGATTATATATTATGTTGATATCAGTGAGTACAAATTATAGAATCAAAATTTGTAACTCTCAACTTAACGATTCACCTACACACCTCTTCATGCTCAATGTCTACTTCAAGTTTCATACCTGATCATGTTGATTTCAATAATTCCCCAGCACAAGAATTCGTCTCATTGGGAAATTAACATATATAACTCTTATTGACTGTATCACATGTAAAGGACAAATGAAAGATAAAAAAACATTATTTGTTTGTTTTGTATTTTCATCGTAAGGAGAACCATGGAGTAATTAGACCTATTCTGCCATATTTAAGCTGACACTCAATAATTTCAGTGAAATATCATCCATCTTTCTTATTCAATCAGAACCCCAATTTGAACTATAGACGGAAAGTGAATTTGATTCAAAACCGATCACTTATCTTTTTATTAGATGAGCGAATGCAAAGACTTCCATCCTACTCTCATGGAGCTTTGTGTCCGTGTTTTATTATTTTTTTTTTTTTGTAAGCACTGCACAGGTCGCACTGTTTGACTGATCGACATGGAACTTTTGATATATTCGTGAACTTATTCAACTTAGAACTGTATACAGTTTTTGGGTCATATCGGTTGAACGATTTTTGAGAATTTCATCTTGAAGTTTCTGAAAACTCCATAAGATTTGGCTGGGCGGAAATTTTTTAATAATAAAATGATTTCCCAAAAATTACATTTTTCTTGAATTTGAACACAATACAATTTTTTATTTTTTTTAATAACATCGAAACTTGATACAAAATCATTGTTTCCCAATTAAGGCTATGGATGAAAGATAGGATCGTTTGGACGGGGCACCACGAGGGCGATCTTACCACCCCAACAATTTTGTATGCAATTCGAATGAGCCGTTGTATGTTCGTTGTATTGTATTTGTATGTTCTATATGTAGGTCTTTATCGTTCTAAAAAAAAATTGAATCCGGAAATGACATAATATGAAACCGGTATCACCTATGTTTTAATGCTAATAATTTAATGAGATCCTATAGGCCTATGTATACTATCCGATGTACTAATTCACTCTGCTTCCATTTTATTGATGCTGGGTTCAACGACGCAATGTATGTACTGGCGTCGGCGATGATGAATGAGTATGGGAAGATGATATGAAAGGTTGTTTTATTTGGTGTTTTGGAAAATGGGAATCGAACGATCGTTGCCCATGCAGTATATACTACGAGAATCTCTTTCTGGATGGTCGACAATGGCGGGATTCAAACTCTGTTCTCCTGAATGACTGTTGAACGTGACTGGTCCACCTGTCTCAGTAACTTCTACTTCATTGTGGTGGAAATAACAACAATATAATTTAATGCTTCAATGTTCTAATTTTGGAATTAATGTTTCAATTGGCCACGACCTTTAATTAGTACAGTGATAGGCCAATTAAAATTTTTCAGGCCTATCACTCATTTTTGTTTTTATTTTCTATTATGATGAACTTTACATCTGCTGCTAATGGAAAGACGTGATAGTTGCCCAAGAGACTTGGTTCAAAGCGGAAGATATCAACATTCGTGTGTTTTGTTTATTCTTAATACCAATGCTGGTAATGTCCGAAATCTATCACAGAAACGGTTTTCACTTATAATGTGTTCCGGACTTTCGGAAACTGGAAGACTTTTATCTGCGGCGGAAAATTATGATCACAGACAGCGCAGTCATGGTGTTGAAGCTAATTGATTTTAAATAATTAAAATGGGGTGGTAAGATCGCCCTTGTGGTGCCCCGTCCAAACGATCCTACCTTTCATCCATGGCCTTAATTGGGGAACAATGATTTTGTATCAAGTTTCGATGTTATTAAAAAAAAATAAAAAATGTATCAACAATTATCGGTCCGTCCAAAAAGCTCTGCCATAATATTTACTGTCATGCACCTTCACACGACATCAGGTGGCTATGAGTTGACTCGACATCAACTTTTTGGTGTGGTTTTATCCAGATGATTTTGTTTGATGTAAGTTCTATAGTGGTATAGTAAATGTCTAACATATTTATTTCATGTTCTATTGTGGATTAACGACGCACTTTATTGATAACTGAGATCCATTGGCGTCTTTCGTCGGTTATTGATTGACGAAATTATTCATAATGAGATGAGGTGATGTAGTTCACATCGTGGGAATCAGGGAGCTCCAAATTGCGGGAACCATCCCAGCATTACATACTGAACACATGCAGTCACGAATTATACATACAAACCTTGGTGGCAGGTGTTGGGAATCGAACCCTTATCTCCAATATTACAAGGTCAGGGTACTACACTCTAGCACATCCGGGTGAGTGATATAATATCATGGACAGTTTTATTCCATGACTATTGTCGCCCTCCGTAGCCCAGTCAGCTGAGGCCCCTCTTTAGAAACTCGAGTCATTCTGGGCGTGAGTTTGAGTCCTGCTTATACGCATGGGTTTGTGTAAACGACCTCTAACTTTTCATCACTTCACTGTCATTATCAGCTGTTCTTTCGTACCCCCGTATAACTTGACTGTTGGTGAGGTGGTTGAAGCAGACAATAATTAGTAAAACAATATTTCCATAACTATTCACATTCCAGTGATCAAGTGGATATTTTCCTCACGTAATCTGGAGACAACAAGAATACAGTTCCATCTTATATCTTCCCAGGTAATAACTGAATGCTAGGATTATAGCTATCTACGAAGGGAATAGCTCACACCCTAACTAGCAGTGTCAATAACGTCTATACTTTCTGAGAACTAATACAGTAATATTGTATACCTACCATGTAGGCCTATTCTGTGAAGAGGCAAAAATGTTTTACAATTGCTCAGCTTATAGACAGGCCATTTGACGGCCTCTTTCCTGCCTATATCAGATTGCATTGGTAAGTTGGTGATTATATTTAAGTTGGGTATCATATTCCCACCAACATAATAGGTTATTGAGGGGTACGAGAGAGTAGGCGATAATGAATCTTATGAAGTACTGGTAAGAGGACGGACCTTCAACTCATACCTTATACGGTACTCGAACCCAACGCAAGTCTCACTTCAGTTTTTGAAGCGGTGTCTTAGTTGACTGAGCCACGGAGAGCAGTGGTACATCTTCTTCATTATGGTAAAAATACGGAATTTTCACAATCAATTTCATAACAGGTTGTCCATCAAAGCATATAAGTTGGTGACGAGACTAGTATAGTTATAGCGGCACGTTTTTATTACAAATCACTATCTAGTCCATTATAGTGAATAATCAACAAAATACTATCAATTTTCTGTAATATTGTATGCATCATGTCCTTCCGTTTTTTTTTGCCTTCGTATGTGGAATGAAGAAGCAAAACGTTTTAATATAATTAGGGTTAAACTCAAATGAGGTCGTGAATCTAAACACAGAATACGCGGACAACTCGAGTTGTTCCAATCTTCAATTGGCTTCACCGCAACTAGTCCGAAATTATATAGGTTGGGGGGGGGGGACTCTGATACAATTGACGTGAAAGTATAAACAGGTATTTTTGCTATTGTGACTGCTGTAGGTCTATGTAGTACAGTATTCCAACATACCTATGAAAAAACGTTCAACCAAATTCAATTTTTTTTTGTGAGGGACGAGGGCGGTCCATGTGAGACCTTTGTGCCTTAACCCTAAATTCAAAGTTATGCCACTGGCAATCGGATACAATTAAGTTAAAATCCAATCAAGTTGTTCATCCCAGTTGGCAATTGTGACGATTGGAATTGCTCATCGTGTGTACTGCGCGTTACACGATTGACTATACTATAGGCTTCTGTCAAGTGACGTCACCCACCATTGTTGCAAGAGACAGACAACAATGTCCACCAGTTGGAATTGACCAATCAGAATATTTGATAGTCCACCAGTTCGCTGTGTTGCTATGGTGACTATTGTTTGTCATTTGTTACTTGACAGTTATGAGAGAGGCATATTTTGTGAATGTACTGCCAATAACGGGATTATAATTTATTGTTTCACTTGTGAATAATTAATGAGCCTAAATAATAAAAATGGTAATTTACACATCAATCTCTTCCACTCGAGGAAATTAACGAAGAATGATTCTGATGATGAACTATTTTCATTCACTTAGGAAACGCAGCTTTCACCATAATTTCAAATAATATAAGAACTTGATGGAAGTGGAATTGACCTGTTGACAATGATGTACATAAACTGACTTCAATTCTTTACTTTTAAGACTACTACACCATGGTATAGTGACGTCACATTCGGTACATACTACATAAAAAAATAACCACTAATCCTGTTAGCTATTTTATGAATATCAATGATATAATGATTATTTTATTTTAAACGGCTGATTCGATTTCAATGAAAATCCCACATTCTTATGATTATACTTGGATTCATGTTCAGTGAAAATTACAACTTCTGGGAGAGATTTATTCTCAAAATTATTCCTCCCGGCCTATTCTCATGAGGTATTTCAACATTTCGAAATGGTGTTTCTCTAAAGTGGACAAACAGATTTGGCCCGAATATATGCAGTTCTGAATTGCATAAGTTCACAATGGATCAGTGCGTACAAACGAATGAAAAATGGACAGACAAAGGTCCGTTAGGGAAGGATGGAAGTCTTCGCTATCGCTCATCCAATGAGTAGAATGTATTCCTGACTTCCCGTGCTCACATTTTCTTCTATTGTTATCTGATAAAAACTCACATATAATTAATTGCCCACTTTTATTTAGACTTTGTGGAAATTTTGAATCCGAATATGTATTTTTATTCTGAATGAAGAATTAATGTTATGATTTGAGAAAAATAATCATGTCTACAGATGGATGAAATGAGAGGAAATTAAAACTTTCAACATTGAAGTTGAAATTTATTATCATTGTCGATATAGTTGGGTTCACATTGATATGCCGGCACATGCAGCTCAGTGGAACGCGCTCGCTTCATGTGATCCGGGAGGTCAGGGGCATATCGGACCTGTTTCGAACCCCGCCACCGTTCATCTTTACAGGGGCTCTTTGTAGTTTCCCTCTGCAGTCTAGGCTAATGCTGGGATGGTTCCCACATAATAGGCCACGACCGCTTCCTTCCCACTATCCTTCCCAATACCTAAAAAACCTTCACCTCATCATCTCGTCATCTCACTAATCATTCATCCGACGCCAATAGATCTTAGTTAATGTTAACACATTAAAATATTCGATATTATTATTCACAAGATTCCTGATAACTCATTGTGTTTTCCATGTTACACAATTCAAATTTAATAGTACAAAAAGGTGGTCACTCAAACCAGATTTGAAATCATGGTCAGTAGTACTAGTACTTAGTCATTACTGCATTAGTACTCTTTTTTTTGAAGCAATGGGAATATGATCGATGGTTTGAACAGGAATAACAGCCTTCTTATTTTGTTGAAAAAATGAAAACAGACTGTTCAATCGACATTGATCATCGCAGCCCGCGAACATGCAGAATGTAAAAATCTATAATCAACAAAAAATTTACGTTGAAAGCTCGTTCACTAACAGTATCATGTTCTAAAAATTCTGAGAAGTATGCAAAACATTTCGAGGTGAAAAAAATGCAATCAGAGTAACCTGAAAAGAGTAACTCATGTTGAGATATGTTTAATTCCTAAACAAAAAACTATTAGGATCATAATAAAGCTGAGAAAAGGATAAGGAACTACAATAACAAGTAATTCGAATAAATAGAAGTGCGATATTTCCTGAATATTGGTAGTTTCAAAGGGTATAGACTCGAACAATCACATTTGTAATTATAAAATTGAAAACGGGAAATACCGAACGATCATAGCTGTACGATCAACTTTCGTTCAACATTTGCACAATAAACTCACTTTCAACTCCGAATTGCGTACGAGTATCTCACGAAGATTCGAATTGGGAGTGGAAAAAAATGCTATCAAAAATCGATCAATCATCACCTATGTTCGTTGACATTCTTTCAAGTTGAAAATATAAAATGGAATTGATATTGCAACAAATTATTTCAATCTTTATAGGCACATCGCATTGAAACATCTCATTAATTGAGATGTTCGAAATGTAGCGTGGAACACAAATTGCCATTCTATTGAGGAAGGTTTCTCATCAAAGTTACACTCTTGTGAAATAGGATATTCATTTTGAGAGAATGGAAGTGAAATTTCAATTCAGTTATCTCATATCAGCTATACATTGACCATTTTCAAAAATTAAAAAAGGTTTCTGACCGTTATCTTATTTTCTTTAATTATGTAATGAGATTAAGAGACTTACTTTATAAAACAAAACAAAAATAACCATGGGTGGCACGGATTCATTAACAAAGAACAGGTAAAGAAACCCTTCTTGCTCTCGTATGTGTGAGGGTATGGCCTTGAGCCCCACACCGGGGGTGGATTTCGCTTGTTAGAAGTATCAGGTTTATTATTCATCATTATTATTTGTTTTCTCTGTTTCATATCTCGGCCAATTTTGATCGTATGACTGTGATTCAAGATGTTTTAAAACAGATGAAATCTGATTATTCACATTTCATAAAAAAAATGAACCATTTAGTACAAAACTACGTCTTCGATTACGGCTCAGACGTGATTGATTTATACCTGAGAGATTTCAATAGAAAACTATCATGTATCTATATCGGTTGAGGAGGGGTGTGATCTTTTATGGCCAGGCTGTAAAATCTTTTCGAATACAAGTTTTATCAAGTAGCCAATAGACGACCACTTGAACGTTGATTGGCTGAGAGGGGTGGGCTATAGGCGATAACAATAGAAGAGTTCTACAAAGAAAGAGTTCTACGGAGAATCGTGTCAATCCGGACAGCCGAAACATCAACGGCCATTTCAGATGAGTTCTATTAAGAATCGTGTCAATTGAGAAAGAGAGATGTGTGGAAAAGGTTCTAATAAGATTGCTTTGAATTTGGACTCTGGGTTCGAACATGAGTTCAAACAGGAAAAGAATATATACGGAATGGGATATTTGAGGAAAGAGGTCAGTTCGGAAAGAGATCAATCAAGACAAGCAGCGTGAGGCGCAATTTTGAATGAGAGATTTACGGAATCGAGTCATTTAGGAAAGAGGGATCTGCGGAATCGAGTCATTTAGGAAAGAGAGATCTGCGGAATAGAGTCATTTAGGAAAAAGAGATTTAAGGATTCGGGTCTATATGGAATCGAACTTTAAAAGAAAGAGTTCAAACTGGATACTCCCTTCAACATCAGACTTGTCAAACATAGTCTATGAAACGAGTCATCCTTGTTTCTTATCCAATGAGTATCAGATGATTCTGTTCAACGACAAGACTTATAGTTGAGTTGAAATTAAGTGTGCGATCTGTTATGCATATAGCTTATGGGAATCCGTTGACCATGTCAAAACGCGAGGGTTGTGAATATGTAGATTCAGCCATACCCATACTCATCATCATTTTGGTGTTGTGGTGATGGGGCCTCATATATATTGACGAGATGAAAGATCTGAATCGACGACGAATGCTGTGAAACCACGATCCAACTGAAAGTGGAAAAAAGTGTGATGAAACTTCATATGAATGGTGATGTCACATAGATGTATGTATTGCAATATTGCCAATAACAACTTGATTGTCATCAATTCATCGTTTGGAAAGAATCCATTTTTCATACATTGGAGTAGTAAACTGAGTCATTTTGAATACAATCGAGTGAAAGAGTCGGAAATCTGTGGCTGTGAACTTCTCGGATTATCGAATTATCGACGTTACTTGAATGGCTTGAGATGACCTATTTTATTCTATAATCATACGCGCCATTCCGATTGAATCAATATTGCTCCATATTCCCATGGATACACGCGAAAAATCAATATTTCGTGGGAAAAGAAAAGTATACTTGAAAGAATTTCTCACTTTTGACCGAACCACAAAAGTCTTGATTACCAATATTAGTATCCTCAAGAAAATCGTCATAACTCATCAATCATTACAAATGCATAACCATAATGACATTCCTTATTGTAGCGTCATCAAGAGTAAATAACGTCATAACACGCCCACCAGCTCCTCTAGTCTCCCTGCCAACCAAGTAATACCAGGTGACAGTCAGTTAAGAGACTGCCTATACGATAAGATCGCAATGATTTGTAAAGCACATGGCTCTAGTACAGTGCCTGTCCGCCACGTGAATAATTGGCACTGCTAGACGGGTGACGGATCAGCGGCTGAATTGGTTGCGACTTGGTGAATCCCAGGTGAGTTAGAAAGCCTGTCATAAAACAGAGTTATACAATCTGTCTGCCAGAGGCACCGTGAGACTAGCAAATACTTGAGACATACAGGGGTAAACAAGTTATGACAAACAGCTGGTTCTATGTACACGTCGTGTTCATTCGTTCAAGTGCACCACTGGAATAATATCAGGCCAAATCAATTAGCCCGGAATGATTCAAAATTTGTGAGACAATAGATTCACGAAAATAAGATCGACTCATGACGAGACCTGAAAAGCGCTTGACATTTTCGAAAAGCATATGCAATATGTGATGAACAAGGCAAAATGATTCGGAGGATCCCATTTCGAAGTTGAATTCAAAAATAGGTGTGGAAATAGCTGATTTTCCATCAGTGAGTCAGTGAGTCAGTGAGTGGACTACCATTTTGGAACTCTTCCGGAAAAATAATTCCGGATTTTCAAACCGTTTCAGAACCGTTTCAGGCTTCCAGCTCTTCGATGAACCTGGTAATTTCAGTGGGAAGATAGTGAGTCCAATTATGGTATCAGTCTGAAGCTAACGTCAACATCATTCCGAATTGTCCATTCACCATGTTGACACCAACATAGAACGAGAAAGTGATCAAATGAATGTTGTGTCGAGAAGAGCTGTTTCCATCTCATACACCACAGTACCAATGCTGTTCACGTGTATCTATATATCATATTTTCATACTTCTCGATAATTCTTCCAGAGTTTTCCAGAACTAGAGTTTGATATGGTCTTATGAAAACTATCTTAGAAAACTTGAAACAATTCCATTCATTTTCCGTGAGAACTTCTCTAGAGTGTAAATGAAGACTTCAATCCGGTCATCACGACTGTTTATGTGAACAATGAATGCTACGATGGTAGTCGAACTGAAGAGTCGCAGTACTCAAATAATCATTCCGATAGTTAATCGAAAAGCTCAGATTAGGTGGAATTGAGAATTGTGAAATGATTTTTTTCTGCTGAAAACCATAGTCACCGAGCTTTCGATCACCAAACTTCATCAAAATTCATCTATATATATATGTTTTCTATTTTCCAATCCTTCAATCGGTCAACAGCTATAGGATGGGCGGGCAATCACATGAAACAAAACGACTCCTTTCCAGAGCGGTAAAACTTGAAAGTTATTGTTGAATTGGGTGATTGCCGCCGTTTTGATGAATAATCATTCGATATTCGAACTTCTGTTTACTTAGAAACAGATTAATTCCAATATGTAATTAGGCACTGCAGTACACAACAAACTGAACGGAAATTATTTGAGAAACGAAACTTATTTTGGAGACCATATAATTGCAATCTATGATCTCGTTAGGAGCAGCGTAGTACGTAAGACTATTTCTTTGTGACACAGAAGAGAATGTTATCTCAGGACTTTGCCGAGTGTTTATCTAAGAGCTCAGTAAATATAGACTCTTGAAGAGATCTTGCAATAATATTAGAACATTTCTTTTGTATGAAATTTCAAACTCATTTTCTTCTTCATGTTTCACGTGCAACTGACGAGTAGTCGTTACACTCACGCGCAAGAAAAGAGCATTTCATCATCTGGGGATGACTGCAAGTAAGAATGTACAAATTTGAGCTGGTGATTTCAGCGACATAAAAAGTTGATATCACTGATACATGAATATATATATATATATATATATATATATATATATATACATATATATATATATATATATATATATATATATATATATATATATATATATATATATATATATGTATATATGAAAAAAAAAATGAAAAAAATACATATATATATATATATATATATATATATATATATATATATATATATATATATATGGGAGAATAATTATCAACATATGTCACTGATTTAATTGATAGTTGATGTGGATGGAACAATATTATTGACATTGAATGAATTCAATTGAACTTTCAAGTGAAATTCCTGGAAGTGAAGAGTGAAATAATCATCAGGATGTGATATGGATATACACTATGATGAGTCCTGATGGAGCTCAGAGAATTTTGAGGAAGGTATTTTCATCCCAAGAATGAAATTTTTGTTCATGTTGATAGAATAATGGTGAACCTAAATCTATATATATATATATATATATATATATATATATATATATATATATATATATATATATATATATATATATATATATATATATATATATATATATATATATATAAATGAGAAGAGAGATGACTGAATTACTACTGGCTGGGATTTGTACAACCTGGAATTACAATTATCTGGCATTACTACAACCGATACTGCGTTTATATTATTGTAAATATTATTTACACACGACAACATAACTACTACCTGAGAATACTACAACCCATACCCAGTATTGCTGATACATTCAATTAATAATATTGAAATATCAACTTCACTAGCTGGATTCTATACAACCGATACCATTTATGAAATGATTCAAAATAATATTATATATACAAACATTCTGAAATCTTCAAATTATAACTAGTCGGAGTTAACTACCAGCTGGAAATACTATAACCGACATTGGATATTATGATTTGAAATAATTTTGATAATAATGATAAATAGCCATTCAAAAACTGAATTCGTACCAGCTGGTATCACTACTAGCTGGCTTTTCTACTAGCTGGAAATACCACAACCGATACTGTATATTATCATTTGAAAAAAATTGACGACCTGCAGTCTCCGCCCACTTGACGTCACAAATCATACCGTTGAATCAACGGGCTGTTAGAACTGTGGTGGAATTCCAATATCCAATCGGAGTCTCTTCATATGACCTCAAATGATATGGATCCAACTGGCTTACTGGTTAAGCCACGCCCATTCGGAGTAATCAATTGAATGATAGTAATAGATAACCATTTTGAACCTGAATTTCTACTGGCTGGCATCACTACTAGCTGGCTTCTCTTCTAGCTGGAAATACTACAACCGATACAGTATATTATCATTTGGAAATAATGTAATAATAATGAAAAAAGCCATTTGAAACCTGAATTTCTACCAGCTGGCATGTCTGGTGGCTGGCTTTTCTACTAGCTGAGAATACTACAACCGATACTGTATATTATCATTTGAAAACAATTTAATGATGATAATAAATAGCCATTTAGAACCTGAATATCCACTAGCTGGCTTTCCTACTAGCTGGAAATACTACAACTGATACTGTATAGCCAATACAGTATCGGTTGTAGTATTTCCAGCTAGTAGAGAATCCGGCTGGTAGTCATGCCAGCTAGTAGAAATTCAGGTTTCAAATGGCTGTTTATTATTATTATTATTGAATTATTTTCAAATGATAATATACAGAATCGGTTGAAGTAATTCCAGCTAGCAGGAAAGCCAACTAATAGTAATGCCAGCTCGTAGAAATTCAAGTTTCAATTCAAATAATGATATCCGGTATCGATTGTAGTATTTCCAGCTAGTAGAATAGCCAGCTAGTGGTGATGCCAGCTAGTAGTATCGCCGAATAGTAGAGCTATTTTTTCGATTTATTTGATTGAATATATTTTTCTCTATTCAATATGGGTAGTAGTTATTCCAGCTGGGAGTGATTCTTTTTCAAAAAATAATATTCATTCAATTTTTGTTTTGATAACGGTTGTAGTATTCCCAGCTAGTACTGATTCCGAGTAGTAGTAATGCCAGCTAGTAGTAACTCAGCTCAGCCTATATATAAATATATATATAAATATATATATATATATATATATATATATATATATTTAAATATATATATATATATATATATATATATATATATATTTAAATATATATATATATATATATATATTTAAATATATATATATATATATATATATATATATTTAATATATATATATATATATATATATATTTAAATATATATATATATATATATATATATATATTTAAATATATATATATATATATATATATATTTAAATATATATATATATATATATATATATATATATTATATATATATATATATAAT
>OZ023326.1:41667162-41718642 GCA_964007535.1 Brachyptera risi | reverse complement strand
ATATATATATATATATATATATATATATATATATATATATATATATATATATATATATTTATATATATATATATATATATATATATATATATATATATATATATATATATTTATATATATATATATATATATATATATATATATATTGTGGCAAGTCCGAAGCATTCCCCCTTGTTCTGACCGGCCTCATCCGGCTTAGCTCAGGCGATGGTAAGAGGCAGAGTGGGTGGGTTCACACGGTCGGGGTTTCGGGTAGGTAGATGGTAACAGTTACGTCAAGGAAGTCAAAAAGTCCAGATAGGTTATAAATGATTGATTGGGCGCCACGTAGTTTGGGGAGCTAGTGAAATTAGAACCGAAACTACGAACAGTTCTAACAGCTTGATTAGGTTGGTTGCAATAAATTCTGATTACATTCTCCTTTTTTTGAGAAAGTACTATATTGAAAGATAATAAACAAGGTTTTACATACTCTTTGGTAATAATGAAACGCAGAAAACATACACCGGTAACACGTTCGGGGGTTATCAAGTATTAATAGTTAATTACATTGAGTAATCATACATACAATTGTGAAAACAAGTATAGGCTAAGGTATGGCAACAAGTATAGGCAAAAATAAGACTACGTCACTAGACGTATAGGCAATACCACATATACACATGTGGTATATGACCGCAAGTATAGACAAAAAATAAGGCTACGTCACTAGACGTATAGGCAAAAATATGACCACAAGTATAGACAAAAATATGACTACGTCACTAGACGTTTAGGCAAAAATATGACCACAAGTATAGACAAAAATATGACTACGTCACTAGACGTTTAGGCAAAAATATGACCACAAGTATAGACAAAAATATGACTACGTCACTAGACGTTTAGGCAAAAATATGACCACAAGTATAGACAAAAATATGACTACGTCACTAGACGTTTAGGCAAAAATATGACCACAAGTATAGACAAAAATATGACTACGTCACTAGGCCTGGCCTCAGTATAACATACATGCGTAGTATGTACCATACGTATAATAACAAGCCTATACAGTGACAAAGTATGTACATTACAGGCAAACAGTCTGGTACAATAAATGACGACCTGATTATTTAATTCTAAGTTAGGGCCCCCCCGCGTGTCAATTGCACACACCGGGACTTGGGGTAAATTCCACTCTAGCCTAGGCGGGTAGGCAGTGACTCATCACTGTCCGCATACCGATCCTCGTCGGGCGAAAGACACAATGTTTAATGTGTTTTTTTTTGAATTATTATATAGTTATTTAAATCGATGGGAGTATGAAATTGGTATGTAACAAATGCACGAGGCAAACTTATCGTCACGGCTCACGGGCGTCGGCGGCGGCGTCTCTTCGGGTATCTTCGAGGGCAAGATAGGGGGGGGGGTAATGCACTAGCGAAATATACGGGAATGTTCACAAAAAGTAAGCCGGTTCATTCCGGTACGGAGGCACAATCCCACACTTACACTCTACACTTTGGCTCTTAAACGACAACTCAAAAACCTTTCGACCCGCGAGGTCGCAAAACTACCTCCCCTACACACGTCAGAAAATTAAAGCAACCACCCTTGGGCTTGACTCTCTCGCAACTGTCCCGAGATCTCGCTCCGCGTGACCGACCTGTCCCAATCACTCGTTTTCCCTCCCTCTCGCCCCTCATCTGGCCATGATCCTATCCATACTTTCACGTGAGGATGGGGTAGGAAATTGAATACCTTACATCCCCCCCTTTCTTGGAAGAGGGAAACGTCCAACTAATCCTCTGTTGACTCATCTTGAACTTGTTTCAAATCTTTAATATGCCAATTCCCAATGGACTTTCCCTGGTTGTTCATCAGTTGGTATACCAGCGGCGACAGTTTTTTGGCGATACGAAAGGGCCCAATGTATTTCGGAGCTAGCTTCGACGAGAAATTCTTAGTTGCATCAGATTGTGCAAAGTTTCTCTTCCATACGGTCTGCCCTTCTTCAAATTCAAATGGTCGTCGTCGCAAGTCGTACGTCTTCTTGTTGGCTTCATAAGCTTTTGCTAGACGCGCACTCACGTCCCTGAACACGTTTTGTAATTCTTGATTACTTTCAGATAGGGTATTACGGGGAGCTATCTCTATGTCCGGGCTCATTGTGTCGTTGATATGGTCTCCATAGTTCCTACCGGATAGATATACTTCGCGACCAAAATTCAAGTAATTTGGCGAATGTCCAGTCACTTGATGCACCGCAGATCTAACCGCAAATCCCAGTTTTGGTATGTCTTTATCCCAATATCGTTGGTTTGACTTTACATAGCTGGAAATCATAGTTTTTATGACCCGGTTCACTCGTTCAGTGGGGTTAACTTGCGGGTGGTAGTTTGGATTGTATAGGATCTTGGTCTCATATCTCTCCATTAGTTCTTTGTACGCGGTACTGATATATTGTGAGCCGTTATCACAACGCATATACTGAGGTGCGCCGTAAACTAAAAATACGTCCTCCTCGGTGTGCTTTATTATTGATTTTGCGGTAGCTTCACGCAAGGGAAAAAACAATGAGAATTTAGTGAAAAAGTCAGATATAACGAGAAGGTATTTGTTCTGTTTCGTGGATCTCGGGAACGGTCCCATCAGATCCGACGAGACCATTTGCCAAGGTCTAGATACAACTCTTCTTGATCCCATCAATCCTGCTGGCTTCTGGGGGTCGACTTTATACTGCGCGCAGACCGTACATCTTCGGACGTATTTATGTATGTCACTCTTCATACACGGCCAATAATACACTTGAGTGATCCTCTTCCATGTTTTAAAAAACCCGAGGTGACCCGCCGTTTCACAATCATGATTCTCTTGTAGCACTCGGCGCCTTAGGTCCTTTGGTATCACCAACTTCCATGATGAATTACTATCTTCATTCAGCGGGGTGTTGCCGGATACATGTTTATACAACTGATCATTCTCTGTCCTCCACGAGGGATACTTTTGTGGTTGATCCGATACAAGCTTCTTCATTTTATTCCACCATTTGTCCGTCACCTCTTCTGCTACGGTAACTAAATCCAATATTGGCGGCACGGCACGTGATAGGGCGTCCGGAACGACGTGTTCCTTTCCTTTACGGTGCAATATATCGAAGTCATACTGTTGCAAACGAATGGCCCAGCGAGCCAGTCGTCCTGTCGGATCCTTTAAATTGTTCAGCCATAGCAGGGAGTGGTGGTCAGTCACCACAGTGAACTTGCTTCCCTCCAAGTATGGACGCATCTTTTCAATTGCCCACAATACGGCGAGGCACTCCTTCTCGGTCACAGTGTAATTTCTCTCTGCCTTGTTCATCGAGCGGCTGAAGTAGGCTATAACCTTTTCTCCATCCTCGGTCTCTTGCGATAAGACACTACCGATCCCATAGTCCGAGGCATCCGTCTGAACTACGAAAGGTTTGGTGAAGTCCGGACATGTTAGAAGTGGTGCGGACACTAACATCTCTTTCACTCGGCGGAAGGCTTCTTCTGCCTCACTGGTCCATTCCCACTTGACAGACTTCCTGGTGAGTTTATGCAATGGCGTCATGATCGTAGCAAACTCGGGTATGAAACGCTTATACCATGAAGTCATGCCAACGAATCGCTTTATCTCTTTCGTGTTTCTTGGTGCTTGATATTCTAGAATTGCCTTCACTTTCTCGGGGTCCACGTGTAATCCATTCTCGTTGACCACGTATCCCAAGTATCGCAGTTCCTTCCGGCCAAACTCACACTTCTCCTTGTTCACATACAGGTTGGCTGCTAATAATCGTTCGAAAATCTTTTCCAACACCTCCACATGTTTGTCGTAAGTTGGCGTCACAATAATTATATCATCCAAGTAAACAAATACATGAGGTTCCAGATCGTGGCCTATTATCCTATCTATGAGTCGTTGCCAAGTTGCTGGGCTATTATGTAAACCGAATGGCATGCGTGTGAACTGATATAACCCCCTTCCAGGTACCGTGAACGCCGTCTTTTCCTTGCTCGAAGCCTCCATTGGCACTTGCCAGTAAGCACTTTTGAGGTCTATCGACGAAAGATATTTGGCTCCTCGCAGGCGATCTAATATGGCTGTGACGTAGGGCAAGGGGTAGGCGTCTTTGACAGTAACCTTGTTGACTTGACGGTAATCTACTACGAATCGATAAGTCCCATCTTTCTTCTTAACTAAAAGTATTGGTGAAGACCACGGGCTGTCAGACTTCTCGACCACTCCTAACCTAATCATTTCGTCCAGCTCCTTATGAATCGTTCGTAACACCACTGGCGACACGGGGTAATACCTTTGTTTTATTGGCATCGCTTCTTTGGTTGTTATCCGGTGTTCTACGTCTTTGCAACATCCCAGTGTCCCAACCATTTTGGAGAAATAGGTTTCTATCAAACTCATCAACCGATTTCTCTGCTCAGTATTCAGCGAGCTTAACTCACAAGTTTGCATCGAACTAACATCTTGATATCTCGTGTCCTGAGTTGAGAAAGTCCATGTCCCTGTTGAGACATCGGGCACAATTTCCATTCCCTTCCAAAAGTCAATGCCCAAGATAAAACTGTTGGGCACGGCTAAGACTACAAGTGACGGAATCATTCGAATGCGTCCCTCCAATTCGAAAGGAACTTCCACTTCAAAATCTACAGGACAACACTGTCCGCTCGCCACTCTAATGAATTTGGGTGTACTCTTCGAACACTTCCTTAATCCTAGTTTTGAAAGAAACTCCCATCCTTTCCTACCAATCACCGTTCGATTAGCTCCACTGTCCAGTAACCCTTGGACAGGTAGGCCTAGAATGTTTACGGTCAAATAAGTCCTGTCGTCTCCTCCGATTAACAGGATATGGTCCAGGCGAATTCCCGTAGTTCTTTCGGACACTACTTTCAGCCACTTCTCCCAACTTGAGGCTTCTAGTTTCTTTTGGAGATCAAGGGCCTCGTCTCCTACTGACCTCCTTCGGCGTTTCCCATTTGTTCCTGACAATTAACACATTGTCTCCTAATGACTCCCTGTTCACCGCAACCATAGCAAAAGACCCGTCCCCTTGGGTTAGGGCAACGACTAAAAGAGTGTCCAGATCCTTGGCAATTCCAGCAGCCACGTCTAGCTTGGTAGCGTTGGGCTACTTGGGCATTCGCGTTCCGACCTTCCCTTTCTCCTTGCACTTCATTGACAGCATCCAGTCTGAGGTCTGACCGTCGAGGACGATTACCTTTATACGCCAGATCGGGTTCCAATATTTCACGTGAGCCGCTTGTAGGTTGACGATGTTGTTCCGACCAGGTCTTACTTTGCTCTAATCGTCGGCATACTCGCAGTAACTCGGCTATAGTCGAAATTTCGATAAGACTCAAACGGTCTATATAATACGGTAAGATGTTCTTGCGTAAAACGCGCAACTGTTCCTGTTCGGAAACTTGATGTGGTAGCCTGGCGAACATATTAGCCATTGTGGCTAAGTAGAGTCCGATTCGTTCTTCGTTACCCTGCGTGCGGTTCTTGATTTCTTCTCTGAGCCTTTCTTCATAATCAGCTGGTTGGAATTCATCCTTCAAACAGATTACTAACTCCGCCCACGATCTTGTTTGACGCCGCACGGCCCGGTACCAAATAAGGGCCGGTCCCTCAAAGAGATCAATCGCTGAGTCCCAGAGCTCTTCAAGGCTTACATTCCTCGATAATCTGAGTTCCTCCACTCTCTCAATGAACTCATTAACACTTCGTCCTCGGATATCTCCGGAAAACGATACATTCCATTGGCACACCGGTATTTGCTTCCGATGAATGGCTGGGGTATGTTTGGATTTATCAGAATTTCCGACCCGATCTTCATCACAATGTGCAGGCATATTGGCAAATACACGGTATAAGTCGCGTCTCCTGGCTTCATCGTCTTCTAATTCGTCCTTATTCTCATATTCGGTACCTGGGCCAGGTAAATCTCCTGACACCTTGATCTCTAGTCTGTCATAGTAATCTAGAATATACTTCAGGAGCTCCGATCGTTCTTTGATCTCTAACGGCACAACCGACTCAATACGCTCCACACGGGCTAAAATATGCGTGAGCTTAGTGTCCAACTGCCGATACTTTGGATCATTGCGATCCCCCTTGAAATCTTCAAGTAGTGACTCTATTTCCAGTAACTTAACTTTTACAATCTCAATTTCATCGCTTGCATTCAATCCCACATGGATCTTGACCGACTTTCCTTCGCGTTCTAGCTTCAAAAATTGTCTCAATACTTTCCTCATCTCCTCCACGGTAGGAATATCCGTCACACCTCGTATTTGCAGCTCATACGAGATCTCATCTCTGGTGAGCCTATTTATATCCATGTTATTAAGGGAAATTGTTAATCCAGAATTTGGTTCAATTCAAAGCGACGTTCAATTCGTGCCCCACGTTGGGCGCCACTTTTGTGGCAAGTCCGAAGCATTCCCCCTTGTTCTGACCGGCCTCATCCGGCTTAGCTCAGGCGATGGTAAGAGGCAGAGTGGGTGGGTTCACACGGTCGGGGTTTCGGGTAGGTAGATGGTAACAGTTACGTCAAGGAAGTCAAAAAGTCCAGATAGGTTATAAATGATTGATTGGGCGCCACGTAGTTTGGGGAGCTAGTGAAATTAGAACCGAAACTACGAACAGTTCTAACAGCTTGATTAGGTTGGTTGCAATAAATTCTGATTACATTCTCCTTTTTTTGAGAAAGTACTATATTGAAAGATAATAAACAAGGTTTTACATACTCTTTGGTAATAATGAAACGCAGAAAACATACACCGGTAACACGTTCGGGGGTTATCAAGTATTAATAGTTAATTACATTGAGTAATCATACATACAATTGTGAAAACAAGTATAGGCTAAGGTATGGCAACAAGTATAGGCAAAAATAAGACTACGTCACTAGACGTATAGGCAATACCACATATACACATGTGGTATATGACCGCAAGTATAGACAAAAAATAAGGCTACGTCACTAGACGTATAGGCAAAAATATGACCACAAGTATAGACAAAAATATGACTACGTCACTAGACGTTTAGGCAAAAATATGACCACAAGTATAGACAAAAATATGACTACGTCACTAGACGTTTAGGCAAAAATATGACCACAAGTATAGACAAAAATATGACTACGTCACTAGACGTTTAGGCAAAAATATGACCACAAGTATAGACAAAAATATGACTACGTCACTAGACGTTTAGGCAAAAATATGACCACAAGTATAGACAAAAATATGACTACGTCACTAGGCCTGGCCTCAGTATAACATACATGCGTAGTATGTACCATACGTATAATAACAAGCCTATACAGTGACAAAGTATGTACATTACAGGCAAACAGTCTGGTACAATAAATGACGACCTGATTATTTAATTCTAAGTTAGGGCCCCCCCGCGTGTCAATTGCACACACCGGGACTTGGGGTAAATTCCACTCTAGCCTAGGCGGGTAGGCAGTGACTCATCACTGTCCGCATACCGATCCTCGTCGGGCGAAAGACACAATGTTTAATGTGTTTTTTTTTGAATTATTATATAGTTATTTAAATCGATGGGAGTATGAAATTGGTATGTAACAAATGCACGAGGCAAACTTATCGTCACGGCTCACGGGCGTCGGCGGCGGCGTCTCTTCGGGTATCTTCGAGGGCAAGATAGGGGGGGGGGTAATGCACTAGCGAAATATACGGGAATGTTCACAAAAAGTAAGCCGGTTCATTCCGGTACGGAGGCACAATCCCACACTTACACTCTACACTTTGGCTCTTAAACGACAACTCAAAAACCTTTCGACCCGCGAGGTCGCAAAACTACCTCCCCTACACACGTCAGAAAATTAAAGCAACCACCCTTGGGCTTGACTCTCTCGCAACTGTCCCGAGATCTCGCTCCGCGTGACCGACCTGTCCCAATCACTCGTTTTCCCTCCCTCTCGCCCCTCATCTGGCCATGATCCTATCCATACTTTCACGTGAGGATGGGGTAGGAAATTGAATACCTTACAATATATCCATGATTCGTAATATCGTCATTTCGGGAAGGAGACTGTCTCAATCTGGAATATGTCCGTACTCACTCTAACGACTACACACGGTCAATTTGCATGAGACATATGAACTGTCAGGAGCACATCGGAATATTTCAGTCAGTATGAGTAGATAATGTGTACATCGAATCTTACTCTTCTGAATAACGGTCCATCATGTTTGCAACCGATTGCTATACCTATTGTCACTTGTGCCGTATTTATTCTTCTCAATTCAAGATCAGTTCTTTCTCCTGTGTACAGATACAGCAAGGCTGGTTTTATGGCTGATGAATGAAGCTTAATTTTTCCTTCACCCATATTCGAATTGATAACAATTCACGATGATCATCATGATTATTGGATGAGCGAAGTGAAGAATCGATTTCATTGTATTCAGAATAGTGGATATTTTATTTGTCACTCTTTCATTTAAATTCCGTACTATACTAATAATAAAGATCTATTGGCGTCGGTGAATTATATATGAAATTATGAGATGATGAGATGAAAAGTTATTACAACAGATTTCTGGGAATTGTAAGAAAGATTCAGTTGTGACCTGTTGTTGAGAAACCATCTCAGTATTAGTCTAAACAATATGAGAAAATAGAAAAAAAAACTCCGTCAGGATGGTCGACCATGGCTGTAATCGAACCTCTGTTTTCTGAATGACAGCTCAGTGTTATAACCACTCAGCCACTCTGTTCAGTGAATAGTGAACATGTTTTTGTCTCACTCCACGGATAGAACCAGCATATAATATTCTGATAATGTCCTCATTTCTAAATTCTATATCAAAACTTTATATCGCATTATTTATCACTATTGCTTCAATATGTTTATAATTATTGTTAACTTTTGGTTTCATTATTCGTCTATTTGTTCATTTGTACTTCTCTATCTACCACCTTTGTGCAATTGTTGTAGTACTTGATATGTAAGCGTTGAGTGTGAATAAAATGGTTTCAAAATGAAAATAAAAAATGAAACCTGACATATACATATGTCCTTATTCAACACGATATTATGGAGTTTTGAAGCTCAATCGAAGAAAACATTCTCAATGAGATCAATTCCGTGATTTCAGGAAGAACTCAGGAGAGTTCGTGAATGTGTGAGACTGAATCATCCGAATGAGTTCCACGGAAGTTGGTTGAGCACATTGTACAGATAATTGCAGAGTCTTATATAAATCGGATGAGCCATAATAAAGTTGAGATTCATTAAAGGTTTTTTTCCCATCGATTTGAGAAACTATCAATGAGATCATGAAGCGGAACCAATTGGTTCATGGAGCGATGTGATAGATCAATTTGTGAATCAGGAAGGTAGCGAGTTAAATAGATTCAAAATCGAGGTGTGCATCAAGCTTTCCATTACATTTCATATATAATCTGGTTCAACTTACAACGCATATGCTGCGTTTTCCCGGTTAGACATCATGACAAAAATATCATTTCACTGAATAACATCATAGCAAGTGAATAAATCCACATGATATTCATATTCATGTATAATATACAAACAAAAGCTGACCTAAATTTGATCACCCCTGAACGCAACCCGCAGAGCAGCGTTACGGACAGCACCGACATGAACGCTGGCCACAGAACAGCGGTCGCGACAGTACTAGCAGGCATGGTACAACTATTGCCGTTCGTACTTCAATATGGAATGTTGGTTAACAATTTTGAGTATTGATTTTATTTGTCTGTTAACAATTACAAATTGTAATTGATACATGTATATGAGAATGAAACGTAACTGATTTTCTATCAGGAATATGCTTTATGAATCGCGTTGTTGAGTGAGCTCGGAAACGATATAGAGTAACGACGACTTGAATTGTTGTACTTCCAACCAAAATCGATGGAACGACAAACACCACATAATCATGATTGAGTCTGATGTAAGTCAAAGAGAAAATAACCGGTACAGCAATCTGTTTCTTGAAGCTATCGGATATTTTCCGTCAAGTCATGGCAACGCACCAACTAATTGTGCATGTGGCGTTTTCCAAGAACGATGAGAAAAACTCGACATTGATCGATATATATTGCTGGAGAATTCTCATTTCTCATTCCCACCTGGATTCAATTGGTGATATATGGTCAATTTTGTGTCACCTGTGATCAATTTCATATCATCAACCATTGGACTGAAAATTGTATACCTGACTGTATACTATAGGATCATTGTCAACAAAATTTTAGAATATATACAACCTCGCAAACATTCAAATTGGTCAGAAAATCGATATGACTACCGTATTTTGAACCTTGAGAACTGAAACAGAGGTGAATAAATGATTGCGCAACTCGATTATTGAGTAACTATCTGTACGGTCGCTTATTTAGAACCATTTTTCAGGATTTACTTCTATGCAATTTTCGAGATACCCACAGATATGTTTTCCAATATCTCAGTTGAGCATGGGACTCGTGGAAATGATTGAGGAACTCGTTCGGATGATATTGTCAATTTTCTTTCAAGACTCGAATCTTCACAATAATGGCATTGTTGAAGTGTTGTAGTCTGAAGATATGAGCTAGGTTTTTATCGAGTCTCAAAAGTTCGAAGTACCAAAATATGGATATGATCGAGTATATATATATATTTATATATATATATATATATATATATATATATATATATATATATATATATATATATATATATATATATATATATATATATATATATATATATATATACATGTATTTATATACATATATATATATATATATATATATATATATATATATATATATATATATATATATATATATATATGAATATATGAATATTCATTCATTCATGAATATATATATTATCATTTATACATATATATTTCATCATTTCGATTGTCTTCTCTGAAGTTTGATGAAGATTTGGTGTTGACATTTTTTTTTTGTATATATTGGGTTTTAACGACGCACTCCAATGATTACTAAGATCTATTGGCGTTGGATGAATGATTAATGAGATAAAGGGATGATGAGATGAAGGTTTTTATGGGTAGTGGGAAGGATAGTGGGGAGGAAGCGGTCGTGGCCTATATTATGGGAACCATCCCGGCCTCAGCCTAGACTACAGAGGGAAACCACGAAAAACCCCTGTGAAGATGGACGGTGACGGGGATCGAACCGGGTCCGATATGTCCCTTCACCTTCCGGGTCACATGAAGCAAGTGTGCTAACCACTCAGCTACTGTGCTGGTATGTGAAATTATCAATCATCCATCCATGACTCATCCTTCTCCTCTCTTTATTCCATCAAATGTTCATGCTCGATATGAATCGATTAGTCACAGACACACAATCGGATTAGCCACAGACAAAATGATAATGATGATAATATAATTGAAACTGGAATCTGGTATATATGATCATTGATAAGAATAATTCCTGTGTAAGAAGAATGAGGAAGAACCAAATATCTCCTCATTCGTTTCAAACTTGGTGATGGACATACAAAGTATTCGAAGTTATCTGAAATTCAATCCAAGAACTGAATATACAACTCCCAAATATCAAGAAACTGAATATTCACTCATTTTTTTCAAACTCGGTGATGAACTTACAATGTATTCGACGTACTCTCAGATTCAATCCAAGAATCTGATACACAACTCCAAAATATCAATCACTGGATCACGTATCTAAGTTCAGAAACCTATCGTCAGACTCTGATGCCGATTTCATGTAATTGCGTCGTAACTGATCCACAGGAAAGACTTGAAAGTGTGAGCAAATGGAAAAAACCGAGATGCCATCAGAGTGGCAACCTAGAAAATCTATCACATAACTGCACTATTAAGGATTGAATCCACTCGAGAATACGTTTCCGATATGTTGGACTCAATTGTCATCACAATTGAATAGATGTACACAGCAGTTCATCCACATATAAAATATGACAAATATTTAATTTTCTCCGATTAACTGATATGAGTAAACTTCTCTAAAGGTCAATACAATATTATTGTTGGCGCCGTTATAAGTCCAATAGGATTTATTTGTGACGCGGGATGATAATCTTACGACTATCGACGAGTGAATTTGATGAGTGGACTGTATGTAGGGTAATTGGGAAGAAGTTTATAATAACTAGCACGATACCTGTGTTTCCCCTGAGGTATTCGTCTTGAAGCGTCTTGAAGCGTCGCGACGATGTTTGAGAGAATGCACTTTGTGAAGACGTTGGGTGGGAGAAAGAAGTACGTACGTATTGGAGGTTGGATTTGGAAACTAACGAAATGTTTTGGGAATTGGTGATGAATAAATGATAGAAAAGGAATAATAAGGCTTGATTTAACTAAATAAACTTCACTGCTTTACGAGGAGATACACTATGCAACTTGCATACACGAGAAAAGACACTGACGAACGGGTGTCCGAAATGACGACTTATGCAGGCAATATAGGCCCAACCATACGACACGAGAGACGACAAATAAGTGACCTGAGATCGAACTGCAATGACAGGTACATGATGTGCCTGTTTGCGGTATCTAAAGGTCAACGGATGACGCCATAATAACTGGAGGCATATTGCGTATTACAACTAGGGGTAAGGGATGCGAAAACAAAACACAAGGGGGAAAGACCTAGTTGGTCGTCATAATAGGATTGGCGCAAACAATTATAGTTCCACGCGTCGTTCACTTCTGCTTCTAATACTCTGCAGTATGCATGTTATCCGAAGAATGTGAGATATGCAATGCGTTGTGTTGACCGTCATATTACCATTCCACTCATACCTTCATTCTTCGATAGCATCAACACATAGCGTGCATTTCAGCTGCTGGGAAAAAGTCAACGTTATTTGAATGTGCACATGGTTTTCTTGGTCAGGGTAGGTGATATGTTTATTTTCCGATCGATGAGCGTGACGTTTGTTGGTGACTATTATATGTACGACGTGAATTCGAACGAACATTGACTAAACGTTCACCAATCAAATCAACGACAAAACGCTAATTAGCAGCACGGGAGTCAGACCTGACCAGTGGTCGACAGGCTATAGACACCAGCGTACGCCATGCAGGGTTGGAAACGTTCAGATTCACGTAGTGTTCCGAGCAGCAAAGTGTCTGATCGGAACCCACTCACTCAGTGATACATTGAAATCATCAGAGGCAGCGCCACTCATAATCGAACAATTTATTCATTTATCTATTATTCATTATATTTAATTTCAATTCCATTCACACACATGAACATACAAATTATAGATGAATTATGAATTTACTATCATCATAATATCATAATATCGGACATAAATATATATTACATCAAACAATAATATATTTTGATAATGAAAAATATACTTCTTAAATTATGTGCGAAGCTCACATAAGGGAACAAATCCTTGTGTGTGAGTCAACTAATGAAATATTATAAATTATGAGTGTGTATTCAAACTGCACTACATTTTAGACAACAGACACATATAGGTAATAGATGATAGATGAAGAAAATATTCATACTTACAAAACAGATGACTTCAATTACTCGCATTGATGAATTAGGTTAATATTGAACATATATTACAGTTTAAACATTTCTGCGCATTGGTACCATATGAAGAACCCAATTTGTCAACGTTGTCTTTTGTCAATGAAAGCTACCTAATGAGCGCAATTTGATATATTCAGTGAATATTTAAATATATATTTTCAATGCCCAAACGTGTTCATGAAAGTTCATTTTCGCCAACTTATACTAAAGTAACATCTGTGTTTCCATTTTCAGATAAACATTTGGATTATGACTTCTGTGTGTTTGTATGTTAATATGGCGTTGTTTTGCATGGACCTGATGGATTACGTCCTCTTCTTGCCGATCTGAGTAGTTACACTTGAGATTCCATATTGTGTTCACATCTCATCAATTTCATCAAATTTCATATATTGCACAGTGTTTCGTATTATATATTTTTTTGATATCAGTATTTATGATCATGATTTCTTGTGAATGTCAATTCATGTGGACCAATAGAAACATAGATACATTCATACAATTTCGCCGTCTGTATAGAAGAGTCCCTCGCAGGATGAAAGCGTTACATTCATAGTGCATGTTTCGTTGTTGCAAGAAGATGCGATAATTCTCTCATTCCCGCCGCCCTCATCACGTTCCAAGAATCTGTCCCGTAATTCAAACCAGGATTTACACATGTAGTTACCTCGATCTGATCGTATTCGTGTTTTCACGTTGATCAATTTGTCGTTTGTCTCATGGTGATCGCGACGAGGTGCATCGATTCCAAAATTGCAGCTCGAAATGTAAGTTACCAGAAAATGAAGGGACGGTATTGTTGCCGCTAGAATTACGGCACATATGATCCGATATGTGCGCGGATAGTTGCGGTATATTCACGTGATCTCATCGCGTCTCCGATTATCTTACCATCCTCCTCCTCCCCCCCCCCCCCCTCCAAAAGACTCATACAACCGTCAGATGCATAATTTACGGTCATGTTGACATGATGAGTTCACTGGGATTGTGCCCATCTCCCGAGTGGCCAGATCTGAACGAGATGTCAATACTTTCTGATGATGTTTGTGATCACTCCGCTCTCCGCTTCTCCCGGTGGTTATTCTGGTGCCTGTCTCACGTCGGTCAGCTCATACATTCATTTCCTAAATATGAAGCTTGAGAGAAGGCCGCATGCATACAAACCCAGAAACTGATGAGATGAGTGATAGCGAAGACTCCATGATGATTATTGTTTGCTTAACGACCCCACCAACAGCTAGGTTATACGGGGGGCGAAGACTCCATCCTACTCTAATAGAGCTTTGTCTGTGTTTTTTTTTCATTCATTGTGGGTACTGGATAGGTCGCACAGTTCGACTGATCGACAATAAACTTTTTTTTTGTACACGCAAAATCATCCAACTCAGAACTGTAAAGTTTTTGAAATGAATCGATTGGACTAATTTTCAGAAATATTATCTCAAAGTTTCTAGAAGCTCCATAAGATTAGGCTGGGCAAGATGATTTGAAAAATAAAATCTCTCCAAATGGAACGAAATTTCCTATAAATGTGTACACAAGAATGATACACATTATCACCGTTTTTTTATGAAATTCGAATCAGCCGTTTTGGAGAAAAAATTTGGATGACTGTTTGTATTCATCAAATATATAGAAATGATGGCACATTCATGGTGCCGAGATTCACAGCTCTCTGGATTCAATATTTGCCCAACAATGAAGTATTTTTCATGTGCGTTAAGGTGTGAAGAATACCAGAGTTGAAGAAATAGCAAAGGTAGCACTACTTTACTGACTCTTATTCAGATATATCGCTCATCTTACAACGCACATGTTGCGTTTGCCTAGTGTAGAAACAAAGAAACATACAGATAGACAATTTTAATGAAATGATGCTATCAATAACTCGTAGAGAAATATTTCCATTACACCTTAAAATAAACGGAATCTCTTATCTCCCACTGCACACAAAGTCGACAGCTATGATGTTTCTCACTATACCGCGAGAGCAGTTGCTGCTAAAAATTAGGATACATACTTTTCACTGTCAAACTATTTTGACTATTCCGATAGAATGCTTTGAGACCAGTTTTGAATGGTTATCAGAGGGAACATTATAATTTGATCGGAAAACACAGTTCCAATCGACTTTGGTTCTAATTGCAATTATGAAACCACCAAGATGTTAGCAACGAGGTATGAGAGAAACCGTGACACACAAAAACTCTCAAAGATTAGACAGTACTGCGCAACATCGAAAATATCATCCAATTAATTTTAATTGCAAATTGGAGTTTCACTAATATGTGTTCACAGTCATCAATTTATCTCAAATATGTAGTCTAATCCACCATGCAAATAATATCAGATGAATAATCCTATCAAATACTACTGTTCGGTTCGTTGGATCGTACCGTGGTGACGTCACGATGATGGACTTGAGTCACCTCTGCGAACAGTCGTTTATCCTATTTAATAGTTATATCGCCCGGGTGTTTCGATCCGTCATCACTTGTGCATCGGTGATACGTGGAATGATATGTTTCCGAGCGAAATATGTTCCTTCAACGTCACAGATTTGCAGCATAGGTTCAAGCTTCATCAAGTCACTGCCGTTGTGGTTGGATTCTTTGTCAGGCTTCGGTTTGTTCATATAACGTCAATATGACGATTGAGGTTGGAATTTTATTGCGCATTCTTCTCACATATATCCACTCATGTACCGCCTTCGCTGCACTGTGCGTAGGTTATATTCAATTGGTGAAATTTACTTTGGTTGAGGCAGGCCACTGATCAGTGGTTCAGGCTAGATGGGCTGATTCGACTGGATGGATTATGTTGTTTCAGATCAACCCGAGTGGAGTGTGATAACAACAACAATAACACAAATAGCAACAACAATACAGGATGACTGGTTATTTGAAACTGTTATTGGATAAGAAACAGTCATGTCATCCTTCAGAATTGAAATATGATTGGTGTGACTGAACATTTTTTTCGACAATAGGTACAACTATTGCTCTTGAATGCGTTTGAGACAATTCACCTAAATATCCTGGAATTCAACATAAACAAACCCAATCATGTCACACCCAATTGAAAATCTACTTATACTGAAATTGTTTCTATCCTGATCATAACTGAAACAACTTGATTGAAAATAGCATTTCTTACTCAAATATGATCACTGGTATACAAGTGAGAAATAATACTGAGCCAATCCACTGGGTGGATTGAACCTGACATCATAGACCCAGTGTCGTAGTGTAGTGGGAATATAATCAGTTGATTACTGACATGTTTGTTCTAGCAGAAAATCGCTGAACTGTCATTCAGGCGCACCACAATAGTGACGGCCATCCTGACAAAAGTTTCCATGGTTTTCCTCTTTCGTCCAATTTCATACCAAGATGGATCAATAACACAACCGACTCCTCCCCACTATTCAGAATTTTTTTATAAAATAACCATTAATATCATCTTCCCATCATCTCACTCATCATTCACAGACGCCAATGGATCCTAGTCATCTTTACAGTGCGTTGTTGAATCAATTCAATACGAGCCCGTTATTTTCTGGAAGCTTTTTCTATAATCATCCACCAAATGATATAAGAGAAATGAGAGAAGAGGGTGTATCCGTTTTTAAAATAGGTCTACGCCCATTTTTAATAGAAGGATTCTTCCACTCCGTAAAAAAGTTCATCTCGGTCTGTAATTAATTGTAATGTATTTTTTCTCAGGGTCATGACAATCGACTCATATTATGTGAATAATCTGTTGTCAATGAATTAAATAATGAATGATGAATAATGAATATGGATGAGTAGATTAGGAAACTTCCAAAATTTATTATTCAACATTTTGTCGCTACAGCGGCTGCGAGCGGTCGTCTCTCTCATCTGAAAGCACTCTCCCCGTTTGTTTTGAGTGATCACAACTCAAGCCGAATAATACTCACCCGGAAAGAATTTGACCTTGTTGATATCAGCTGAGCTGGACAAATTTCTATACAACACGCCATTTCGTGTACGTCCATATCCATGTATCTGTGTGAGTGTGCTATTCCAAAGCGTCAGTGTTAGTCTGTGTGCCCATATTTGTGCGATCGTCTCGTATCTGTGATATCACGTGTTATAAGCGTCGCGACGCTTCTCAGGTGAGATAAATGATCTGATGATATATTATAGTTCCAACAGTCATATATGTTATACAGTCGATTCGAAATGAATTATATAGATTTCAAATGTGTTTTTAACAAATTATAAGAAAGTGAATGGGAGAAGAAAAAACACACAATGTAATTGGGTACATCGTGTGTAGCACTAAGGTCAATTTCCGGTTATTCGCTATTGATAGCCGACCGTTAGTTCCGAATAACTGATTCGAAAAGATTCCGTTACTCACATCGTGACAACCGTCTAGGTTGGTTGAAGGAAGATGCATATTACAACCGTCTTGGTTGGTTGAAGGAAGATGCATATTACTTCCGATTCGTTATTTTGAAATAATCATATCATTATTCAAAAGTTATTAGAAGGTTTGATTATTCAAAAGGTTCCCCACAATGTAATTAGGTACATCTTGTGTAGCACTGGGATCAATTTTCAGTTATTCACTATTTATAGCCGTCCATTAGTTCCGAATGACTGATCTGAAGAGATTCCGTTACTTACATCGTGAAAATCGTGTGGATTGGTTGTGGAAGATGCATATTACTTCCGATTCGTTGTTTTGAAATAATCATATCTTTATTTGCTGATATTCATTTATATTTTCAACTCTCAATAATACCAACAATGAACAAATTGGAGAACTATGTTCATCACATAAGGGCATTATTCCTCCATTTGATGTTATCGTTGATGTCGTTTTATGAATACGTGTTCAAGACTGAGACGAACCACGGTTTTAATGTACACATGTATGTTGTTACTGTGACACTCACCAAATTCTCATTTGTAGTTCTACAGATGGCTGAATTTAGAGATCATGACACTCAAGCAAGCGAGAAACCAGTTAAATTACGATAGCGTTCGAATGGTACCATATATTATCATCATTATGGTGATATTGAAACACTGATATCTCCATTGCGTTCGAAATGATTTGCATCAAAATGTATAATATTCAAACCAACGTATCCACGGATACGTACTCTATACACAGTTACGTACAACACTTTTCGTAGCTGTATACCTTTGGAATATGATTATAAGACATGAAACGAATAATATGATTGCATATAATTTTCATGGTAGCAGGGGATCCGTATTTAAATTTTTTTCATAAGAAGTTTCATATCTCTACCATTCCAGAGTTATCACAAAAAACGGGCACTTCGCTGAAATATAGATTACGGTGCGCTCTTTACGCTCTTCACATCCCAGTTCAAAGTAGGCCGATGGCGTTTCAAGAGTCCATAGGAGTCTATTTAGCGAAATATCATTTTTTAGTGATAACTTTTGAATGGTGAGAGATATCAGAATTCTAATGTGTGAAGAACAGAGATAATTTTGATACCTCAAAGATGATATGGATTACAACTATTTGAGTCATGTCGCATAACTGTCAAGTGATTACAGCTTAAAAATATGTTTTTCAGCTGTTTACGCTTGGCAGTTATGCGACATGACTTGGAAAGTTATATCTCATCTCTTCTTGGAGCCATCATGAATATCTGTGTTTCTTGCGTATTGGAATTTTGATATCTCATACCCTTCAAAATTGTTAAAAAAAAACTGATATTTTGCTGAATCGACTTCCATGGACTCTCTAAAGAAACGTTTCCTCATTATCTTAACGCGTAATCCAGGATTTCCTCTTCCATCAGTTTCCTACTCACTTCCTAATGAGTTAATTGGAGAAACCACTGACGACTCGTTCTGGAGCTCTCAGAAGAAACGACTACAGAACTTGATATGGTTCATGTATACTCCATGTCATGAGACGTGAACAAATTATAACTGAGGCATAAACAAATTATAGTGAGCTTGGTGACATATCAGCTCATGTCATTTGTTTTGAGTGATTCGAATAATGGATATCTTCAATGTACATTTATTAAATCGATCTCTATCGGTCGGCTTTGATTGTGAGTTTTACATCCATACATTTGGCTGTATTGTTGGAAATGCATATTCTCATCTTTGAATGCCTACTTCCATGAATGGATGCGCACTTGAAATATTCTGATGTGGTCCAAGGTCTGATATCTCATAACCAACAGATAGTGAACAAACCCGTCTTTTCATGACTAATGTATCATATCTCATGTATGCATAATAATAATAAAATTTAGTAATTCAAATCAGGTTTGGTGTAAATATCATATCTTGATATGATCGGCACCAATCAACGAAGTGATGTTTGGATGACAGTATAGGCCCACTTATATTCTACACAATCAATCGTGATTTTTCTCAAAGCAAAAGTGCATAATTTTTCATCAGTCCAGTTTTCCGTACAATGATCTGATATAAGCTACTTGAAACATGCACGCTGTAGATTGTTTCTTTTGTTACCTCAGGCTGTGTTGCTCAAAATATTATCATCAGGCGTACTTTTTGTTGTACCTCATCAGATATTGTTGTTGATGAAACAAGAAAGAGAGAGAAAAAGAGAGAGAGAAAGAGAAAGAGAAAGACAAAAAGAGAAAGAGAGAAAAGAGCACACGCTTTATAGTAGAAATTTGCATGTATAATGAGTAATAAAGTTAGTTGGAAAGTAATGAATGAGTTTCGAGACTGTACGGCGAATTGAGTTCATAGCAAAGACGATGGAATCTTTATGGTGAGTAAAAATAAAAGAACTTAAATTTTAATGGAAATGTAAAATTTGTTGAAAAATAAATGTTATCTTGCAAGGGTTATTGTTCGGCTGATTAGATGCAAAGTTTACTAGCTCACAATTCGCAAAGAAAAGTTTGAGGAACTAATATAATGTTGGTTATTCTCATTTATTCGTGAAGTATTGCATGATTTGAGTTGATTATATTTGATAGCAATATGCATCTCCGTACTGGTATATCAATTTCATGTTGTGATTTCTGATGTTGCTTGACGACCACATCAACAGCTGGGTTACATGGGGTCCGAATGAGTACGGTACGGATGGACTCGATGGATAGACTTCCATCAAGAACAAAACAAAAAGCCATGCGTCATGGGGGACTCGAACCCACGTCCAACATGCCTCCAGCTTCTTACACAGTGCGAATTTGTTAACTGAGCCACAACGACAACTTCATGTGAATTGGTATTTCGAAGGACGTGAATGAAAACGTCAAAGTATTATACTTCCAACAGAAGAACGCAGTAGGCCCACATAACATGGAATTTTCTATTTATAAAGCTATTCTGAAATGTCACTCGGACCGAAGTTATAATTTTTGTTATTGTTTTTGTTGTTGCGTTGACCTCAAATTGAGTTGAATCAACCCGATCCAACCGATACCATTCACGCAACGTATTCCAACAAGACATATTCACTTCACTGCATTTCATTTTCGAAACATCACATTCCTGATTTGAGATATGTAGTGTGGATAATGGAAAACTCAGAATTTCGAAATGTGACCTGGAATTTATAGGATTTCTATGAATTTTTCCCTTGGGAATATAGGATTTTCAAAAAAAACTTCCGGAGATTCAATTAATGTGCTGTCGAGTTGAAATAACGAAATTTTATTTTATTGTGTTATCTTATGGAAGGCATGAGATGACGGAAATTTAATGAGGGAGAAACAGAAACATTTCCATCAGCTCCAAAAATAAGTGATATGACAATCCCCGAATGTTATCATTTTCACACGTAAACATGACTGAAAATGTGTTCTTATTATCGCCATACCTGTGAAATTCAGACAATGAAAGTTGAATATTTTTCACTCATACCATTTTGAAGTCATAAAAAATAACTCAGTTTCTCCCGTATCATGATTTTGATATCACATGCTGTCGTAATCCATCAGCAAATAACTCACATTTCACTAAATTTCCTATATTTCTCATGCACTCTTGAGTGGATGAATTGACGACTACAAGCGGAAAAAATACACCACACTCACGTGAGAAAAACATTATTGTGCTCCGGCTGTCAAAAAATTGCAGAAACACTATATATTTCCGGAAGCAGAATCATGGGTTGATCTATTCAGTTGAGAACAAGAATATCATTGCGAACAGTACTAATACATATTCTATCTGACGAAAACCTCTCATCTCACCATCTCACCATCTCATTCATCATCCACCGACGCCAATAGATCGTAGCCATCAGTATAGTGCGTCGTCAAAACCCAATAATGAAAATAATAGAATCTAAAACTGAGTATCATTATTGACAAGATGACAGACTTGAATGTTTCCATGTACAAATATCTTCAACAAAAGGTTATTCAATAGGCCATATTGTGATCATTCTATTCTTTGCATGTAATTTGTATTTTTCTGATGACTATTACAAAATTTGCTTCCAATATCATAGTATCAAGCATCATTCTACCACCCGTGCCGTGCTGAAGCTTGTGAGAGCATATATATCCCAGCGTGCCGTGCTAATGCGGTCGCTTGTTATTCGTATAGGGTCGTATAATGTGAAGTTCGAACTGTTGTGGTTGTGGGTTCGACTCCTTGTTGCTGCCATGTAATAACTAATGGCCTGTAAGCCAGCAATACCCGTGGATAGCACGACCCTCAGTTGAATGTGGTTTCATGGGGGAGAAGGGTTGACATGACAGCTTGAGGGGGAAAGGGGTGATTTAAAACGCGATAGACGAAATTATAGAGCTTATGATATCAAGAGGCATCTTCACTTATAAGATCAGTATATGGTAATCTGTATGCCATATATTCTATATCACACGATGATCAATTCAACGGAAGTGGTTATGGTTATGGCACTGAGAAATAAGTGCATGCATTTCTACATCTCACCTTATCATACTTCTGGTGCATATAGAAAAATGAATGAATGAGCATAAAGTGACATCAAATATTAAACAACGTTTTGAAAATTTGGATATATGAGAAAAAATCTCGAAAACAACTGGAGTAAAGATTTCAAATTTTGAAATGATTCTCAGTTGGAATAATATATATGTTCTGTCTTTGACAGCACTATCCCGTCAACAACAAATATATATATATATATATATATATATATATATATATATATATATATATATATATATATATATATATATATATATATATATATATCAGTGAGTCGTTAAACTCGTTGTATTCAGAATATATCTTTTCTGTTGCTAAGAAGACTAAATCAATCAATCAATCTCTGTCGTCATTCACTGCTACGAATTTGATTGATTCTCATTGTGATGAGTTATTCTCTTCTCATTTTCATCGGAGAGATTCCAATCGTTTTTGACAGAAAACTATGCATCTATGTGCTAGTAAGATACTGATGTTACGGAAAGTTTGAACCGTTTGTTACTATGTTTTGAACGCACAGAGATCGTTCATAAGATGAGCGTAAGCGAAAATTTCATTCCATTCTTATAGGGCTTTGTCTGTGTTTTTTTTTTGTGGGCACTGCACAGATCGCAGGAGTCGACTGATCAACATGAAACTTTTTTGTACACGCAAACTCATCCAACTCAGAGCTGTATAGTTTTTGGAATGAATAGGTTGAACCGTTTGAGAAACATCATCTCAAAAGTTTCTCAAAACCCCATAAGATTAGGCTGAGCAGGAAAATTTGAAAACTAAAATCTTTCTAAATGAGATGAAATTTTCTCTGAATGTGTTTACACGCATGATACACATTATCACGATGCTTATGCAAATTAAACCGGCCGTTTCAGAGAAAATAATTGAATCAGCTGTTTTCATTCATCAAATATATTATGGAAATGAATGGAGATTTAGCAAGGAGGTTAGATACTATTAGTATTAGCTTATTATTATCTAACCTCCTTGAGATTTAGGTTGCCAGAATTCACTGCTTTCTAAATTTGGATTTTTCCCAGCATTGAAAGATTTTCTTCATACGTCAAGGTGTGTGAAATACCAGAATCGATTAAGTATAGGAAGGGTATAGAACTACTTCAACGACTTTTAAACCTCATTCAGATATCTCGCTCATCTTACAACGCTTGTGTTGCGTTTTCCTAGTTGGTCATCAATTGACCGATGTAGATCGTCCACCCTCGTGATGTCACAGAATATGAAAACCAATCAAGTGGACAGTGAAGCAGGGGAAAATAGCGAAATAGACAATCAAGGTCTAAAATTATAAAATATCTGAAATTTTCCCCGCTTGGTATCAGTCACGCCCATCTACATTGGTCAATTAAAATATGGTGAACTCATTCAAACAGGTGTCAAAAGCTTTACAAAATCTAATTTATTATTGTAGATTGAAATTCAACCAACTATCAAGGAGCAAGGAGAATGGGAGAATAGGTCCGTGAAACCCTATATGTAACAACTTTTCGAGGGTGTGCGAATCTCATCTGTATAGAGCTTTACAAGGGTGGTTGTCAGGGTGATGTGGTGAAGTAGGATGTGTCAAGCAAGAAGTGGTACAAGAGAGGTTGGGAGAAGTCATCTTGTTTGGCATTCTCGAAGCTGCAAGATATCATGGCCTGTTCATACAAGGCATCACTATGGCAATCTCACAGTGTTGAATCTTCCAACTCCTCGCTTTGATTCGAAAGCAGACAGACATTCAATATCGGTTTCATGACATTGCACTGCTGAGGAAAGTGACATCTTCATTCATTCACTCCGTTCAGTCGATGGAATTGGTGAAATTATATTCCAATGATTTTCAAAAGGTCATGTCAATTCTCACGTTCAGTTGATGAGATAACATATGAAATGATTCACAAGTTGATTTCGCCATACCGATGTACAATTGATATCAAAGTTGGTCGATGTTTCCATCGATGTTGTCTTATTGTTCAGTCGTTCAGGTTTCAATTTCACAAAATTGAAGCGTGATGCGTCTTTCTCCCGAAATTCTGTACAATATTTAAATACGCGATCTTGATCTTAGCGATCATTGGTAGACTGGCATTGGCAATTTCCCGTGTGAACAGACTGATCAAGCTTTTCATACAACAAAAGTTGACCCAGACAAAAGACTGTGTTCCCCACATATGAATTCTCACGGCCAGGTATTCCAACACTCCAAATCCACATCTTATCGCAGTGAACTAAAGCAAAATAATTCCGCTTCAGAAGTTGGAGACGTTTCTTCAAAGTAATTGCACGATGTAGTGACACCAAATATTGTTTCATAATACTGGGCAAATATTATGTGTTCCCGCGTTGATGGATGAGCTAGAACATATCACCTTTTTTTTGAGGATTGGTTATTACTGGATGAGCAAAGACTCAATTACACCATACTCGAAAAAAATGTGCTTCTTTTCTTTTTTTTCTGTTCGCGCTCCACAGGTCAAACGAAAATTTAAAATCAGTTGAAACTTGACATACAGAAGTGTCCTTATCTAATTCGATATTGAAGCGCAATCAGTTGTACCAGTTCTGAGAAAACTCATTCCAGAATTTACAAAAATTTCATAAGAATAACCCTGAGGAAAAAATTCGTGAAAAATATTTCCTTCGAGAGAATTCAAATTCTCAAGGGGTTTCAATATGTTTTTCATGAACATTATTTATGAACTCTCAGTCGAGTCAGATCAGCCGTTCTGATTTAAAAATAATATATTATCTCATTTTCACAAGTCACTCGAAGCTATCAAGATACCAGGCAAATCCAAGCAACAGGTATCACCATTTAATCGGTAACGATTGAAACAGAGCCTTCTTAACTATCATAGAAATCAATGAGGAATTATCAGGGCAGTGGAGTGATGGTTTGGATCTCGAGGTGGATACACATTTATAAAAAAATATATATAATATATATATATATATATATATATATATATATATATATATATATATTCATAAATATACATATATATATATATATATATATATATATATATATATATATATATATATATATATATATATATATATATATATATATATATGATATAAATATATTTATATATATATATATATATATATATATATATATATATATATATATATATATATGAATTATAAATATATATATATATATAACCAATCCGAAGGTATGTAGATATATAGGCCTCTGTCAAGTGACGTCACCCATTGTTGAAAGAGACAGACAACAATGTCGATCAGTTGAAATTGACCAATCAGAATATTTGGCAGTCTACCACACTTCGCTGTATTGCTATGGTAACGATTGTTGGTCATGTGTTACTTGACAGAGGCCTATTGTTCCAGCTAAGCCATCAACGCGGAAACACATAACGCGTTCGCCTAATATAATATATATATATATATATATATATATATATATATATATATATATATATATATATATATATATATATATATATATATATATATATATTTATATATATATATTTTTTTTTTTATATTAGGCAAACGCGTTATGTGTTATGTGTCATGTGTCATATATATCATATATATACATATATGTTCAAAAAAAAAATATATATATATATATCTTTTTTTGTGATTTTTTTTTTGAACTGTGGAGCGCGAGAAAAGGCACTTTTTTGGGGTATGGTGAAATCGAGTCTTCGCTTCGCTCATCCAATATTAGAAGTACTGCAACTTTCCTACTGATACCATGGAAGACATTTGTGGTTTCTTGCGGTTAGTTCAGAGCCGGAGGTCCCGATTGCCTGTCACGATTCAGCAGATGCCTTTTTGAACTAGATTCGGATAGAAGTGGCCATACAGTATCGGTGGCATAGTTGAACCCACACTATAGGCAAACGCGTAATGTGTTTCCACGTTGATGGATGAGCCAGAACATATCAACTTATATCTTTGGATTGGTTATTTTTTTTTTTTTTTTTTTTATCTGATAAATGAACATTTTTACAACGCATGTTTCAGTCTTAGAGTGTTCACAAAACCCATTGAGGGTTTACCTGTGGAATGAGTAATAATAGCATATACTAGTATATATAGCATCTTCGATAATACTAGCAATTATCTACAAAAACACGTTCTACTCACATAAATTGGAAAAAATACAAGTGAACAAAATAAAATACAATAAAAATAAACACAATACAACACAAATACAATTCAAGTAAACAAGCTACAATGAAAATTAATGATAAATACACCACAATAACAACAATGAATGATAACCTTTGAAACAAAATACACATAATACATCTTCAGCATAATAATTTAGGTCCTGATTTGATAATTTGTTTTATTTATTCATTAATTTTATAAATTTCATGTTCCGTCATTGAATTATTTTATGGTGCTTAGTAACCAGTTCTTCACCTCTCGTTTAATGTTAACATATTTCTCTATTTTTCTCAAACTTTCTGGCAGCAGATTGAAAGTAACTGGAATAACATATTCTAATCGCCTTTTGCCGAATTTATTTATCCATGACGGAACCTGATACGTTTCTCTGTTAGCTAATCTAGTGTGAATGGAATGTATGTTCAAGATTTTGTATTGTAGTTTGTAATAGTGCAATAAAATTAATCGGTATTTATGTAAATATATTAAGGGAAGTATATTGCAATGTTGATATAATTGATTGATATTAGAATTTAGTTCAAGTTTTATGTGGTGAGGTATCATTGATTTTACTATCCTATCTTGTAATTGCATAATCTTATCCAAGTGATATTGGGAAGCATTACCCCATGCCAGAAGCCCATACAACATCAAAGATGTTCCTAAGGCCTCGTAAACAGACTTCAGTAATTTGAAAGGCAAAATGAATTTTAGGTTATAAATGCGAAATGCACAAGATCGAAGTCTATTACAAATTGAATCTATATGAGGTCTCCAGCTGAATAAATTATCCATGGTTAAGCCTAAATATACATGTGTGTCAACAATATTAATATAAACTCTACAATCACAGTCAATATTGGGGGTTCCACATTTTAGTGTATGTAGACATTCACTTGAATGATAAATTAGGTTGAAATTATTATATCTAGCTTGGTTCAAGGGTGTACAAATGTGCATAACCTTTGTTTTGTCAGCGTTTATTATTAAGTTATGGTCATGAGTGAATTTTAATACATTAGTGAAATCATTTTGTAAATTAAAAACTGCGACATCCAATTGTTTGTGAACAGATATAATCAAGGTGTCATCTGCATACATAAATATTTTAGATTTCTTAATACATTCGAACATTTCGTTCACATGAATTAAATATAAAGTTGGTCCAAGAATTGACCCTTGCGGTACTCCAGACTTACATTCTTTAGAGTCACTAAACTTTTCGTTAACTTTCACTAAGATATTTCTTTCATTCAAATAGCTGGAAAACCAATTCAGCATAGGTCCCCTTATTCCAATTTTTTCCAATAGGTGAATCAATTTAGTGTGATTTATCGTATCGAAGGCTTTCGAGAAATCGATGAAAAGTGCTAGTGCATGAAAATTATCATTCAATTTAGAATTTACAAAGTTAGAAAATAATGCAAGAAGATCATTTGTTCCTTTCCCTTTTTGAAAACCGTACTGCATTTTGTTTATTAGATCATGGTTATTTAGATATTCTGTTAAAACATTAGATACACAGCGTTCCATGATTTTATCAATGATAGGGAGCAAAGAAATAGGCCTATAATTTGAATATATCATGTGATCACTCTTTTTATAAATTGGTCGGACGACAGAGATTTTTAATTTCGATGGAACAACACCACTTTTGAAAGATAAATTAAATAACTTTGATAATAACGGGCTAATTACGTTTATCATTAAATATAGGTCCTTAGCCCTAATCTCGTCAATTCCAGAATGCTTATTCAAGTCAAGTTTATCAATAATATTTTTTATATGCGCCGTTGTTATATTAGGCATAAGCATAGATTGTAACTGCTCTCTCGGTGTGTATATATTATCACAAGTTATAAAATCACACGAATGTCGAATATTTATTACCTCGTCTATAAAACTTTTATCAAAACAATTCGCAATAACTAAGCTCGAAAATTTCCGTCCTAAAAAATTATTAATTACGTCATCAACCGAATTCTGTTTTTTCTTTCCAATAAATGTGTTTATAGTTTGCCATGTAGTTTTAATGCAACCCTTTGAGCTCTCAATTGACTTTTTATAAAAAACTATTTTAGCTTTCTCTATTAGTTTTTTAACCTCATTCCTAATTTTGACATAGTCCTCCCTATACATCATTTGGATACATATATTTTTACATTGTTTCCATTTCTTAAATAATTTATCTCTACTTTTAACTCTTTGAACAATATCATAGGTTATCCAAGACTTGACGTTTTCTTTACGTTTATCCTTCAATTCATAATGTGAGGCATATTTATAACAATTGTTGAATTTGGTGACAATGGCATTATACAATTCCGTACAATTGTCGATTTTATTTAGAGTAATCCAGTCGCAATTCGTCAATTTAGTTCTAAGTAATGACTCATTAATTTTGAGTATATAACGACTAGACGATGATTCATCAATATTCTTGGTAATGTGTGTTCTTTCATCGAAAATAATTTCAGTCATAACCATATAATGATCAGACAGTTTCGTTTTAAAGATGGCAGAATTTACGTTTAACGACTCGGACCTCACAAAAACATGATCTATACATGAACTAGTTAGTTTATCTAAACGAATCTCTTCCCGCGTACTTCCATAAATACATTTATTAAAACCATTAGCAGCCAGAAAGTTCTCATAATTACATACATAATTATTATCAATATCAAGGAGATCTATATTAACATCACCAAAAAGCAATACATTACGATCATGTATATTTCTATCAATGTACTTCTCTGATTCTTCAATAAAACTATGTTTATTTAAGTTCGGTGGTCTATATATAGCAATAATATGTATAACTTTTGATCTGTTCAACCTTAACGACCCTGTAAGACCTTCAAAATGATCAAACGTATTAGCTGATGCCACAAAGTCATGTTTTTCTTTAACATATAGAACTAATCCCCCTCCCCTTCTACTACCCCTTAATTTTGTGTAGACATTATAACCATCAAAATGATAAATTATGTCGAGTTCGTTGACATTCACCTCTGTCAGTAATAATATATCAAATTTTCCCACATGATTGTGCAATATTACATTCAATTCATCCCAGTTGCATTTAATGGATCGTATATTTGAATGTAAGAAAGTGTATCCGTGTATAGTACTAAACCATGGATCTAGATCATCAATAATCACTTGTTTAACTGTATCAATCTCATTACCCAAGTCGTTAGGCCAAGTTATCATACAACAGAACAGACAGAATTACGTCAACCAATCAAACAATTTTACTTTCAATGTCAGAAGTGGAGGTGATGTTGATAAACTGACGGGCAGTTTCGTCTTTCCTGACTAGAATCCTACCGTCTTTCACCCAGACGAACTTGTATTCCTTTTCCCTTGCTTGTTGTTTGGCACGCATTATACTAATAATAATAATAATAATAATAATAATAATAATAATGATAATAATAATAATAATAATAATTCTTCTTATTCCATGCTTGATCATAATTACATGATATTGTTACGTCATATTATCGGTATATAATCGGTATAAAATCGGTATATACTCAATATAACCAAAATATCATAAAATGACATGAAATAACAAAATTCAACAGTCGAAAAGAATGAAAGAATACAATAGGCAGACATTAGAAAGCACAACACACAACATGAATAAATCGATATAAGAGAATGATTTCAGAAGGAGAGTCACATATATTAACCAATGGTTCCATCCATCAAATATTCATCAATTTCAAAAAAACATTTGCCTGATGAGAAGGTTTTAAGAACATGTTCGAAAATTTTAATATCAACGTTGACAGCCTCTTTGATGAAAGTAGGAAGGTTGCAAAGATGGGACCCTCTTTATACATTTCGAGTCTATGAGTTGTAATTCTGAACGTATTTCTATTTCTAGTCTCGTGTGGGTGATCATATTTTAATTCATTGATGTCATTTAGATAAAAACTATTTTCCACTACATACATGATGACATTTAGAATATACAAACATGGGAGAGTCAAAATATTGAATCTCTTGAAAAGAGGCTTACAAGAATCTTTATAGAATACGTCAGATGTAGGGTCAAAACTAGCATTGGCCAAGTATCTCAACGCTCTTTCTTGTAAAGTGAATAAAAGATTACTGTGGTGAGATTGGCCCCAAAGAATGATTCCATATTGCAATCTAGACTGAACATAAGCGAAATACACCATTTTAGCCGTTTCAAAACTACTCAACTGCATTAATTTCTTGATCAAGAAACAGCCAGACGCAATTTTTAATCTACAGTCATTTATGTGGCTTGACCAGCTCAATTTATTATCTATGATTACTCCTAAAAACTTTGTTTCATTACAGGTTAATACACTTTCCTTCAAGGTAGATTGAAGGGCTAGAGTCAGCCTGTTTGCGAGTAGAAATGAATTGCATCACCGAAGTTTTCTTATTATTTAAACATAAATTATTATTATCACACCAAGCAAGAACTTGATTGACAGCTGACATATCCGACTGACTCGTTGATGAATCTCCATTAGACAAAAATTGAGTAGTATCATCAGCATATAGAGTGAGTATGCCCTCATTAACATCAGCTGGCAAGTCATTAGAGTATAATATGAATAAAATAGGTGAAATGGTTGAACCCTGAGGAACCCCCAGATTAATTATGACTTCTTCTGATAAGTAATTCAATCCTGCATTCTTGATTTCCACTCTCTGCCGTCTATTCAGTAGAAATGATCTGATCCAATCATTCGCCACTCCTTTGATGCCACACATTTTTAGTTTATCTAATGATATGTGATGGTTTTCGGAATCGAACGCCTTGCTGAAGTCATAAAAAATCATCATACATCATTAAATATATATAATATATTCAATATAATATATAATATAATATATATATATATATATATATATATATATATATAATATATAATAATATATATATATATATATATATATATATATATATATATATATATATATATATATATATATATATATATATATATATATATATATATTATTATATTATTGTATATATACACCTTGAGATCCGAACAATTATGTCACTACCAGCTTATTCACCGATCAATTTCCATGATAATAAAGAAGGCTTTGTTTCAATCGTTCCCACACCTGTTGCTTGGATTTGAATTGTTTCCCAATAACTTTGAGTGATTCCAAAAAATTGAATTATATATTTTTTTACGTCAAAACGGCTGATCTGATTGGACTGAGAATTCGAAATAAGGTGTATAATCATTTCATCAAAATTCCCTGGAAATTTGAATTCTCTCGAAGGAAATATTTTTGACGAACTTTTTTCCTCATGGATATTATGAGTATTTTGAAAATTTCGAAATGAAGTTTCTCAGAAGTGGTTCAACCGATTTCGCCTCAAAACTATACAGTATCGAGTTGAATAAGGACACTTGTGTAATCCAAGTTTCAACTGATTTTGAACACTCGTTTGACCTGTTGAGCGCGAAAAAAAGGCACTTTTTTCCTGTATGGTGAAATTGAGTCTTCTCTTCGCTCATCCAAAAATCTTCATTTTCCGTAAAAAACGAATGCAACTCCTAGCACAATAATTCCACTGAGCCGTGTGTGGTATTGTTGATCATTTTTGTTTCAAATAGTTCGATATAAGAACGATAGTTGCGCCATTCATGCAGTCGGGACCCCGGACTCGGGAACTGACCCCGGAAATATTCCACTTTCAAGACCCGAGTTGGGTTACCTCCTTTGTATTATGATCAAATAGGTTGGTAATATGTTGGCTTCATCGTGGTGGTTATCGGGGGTATGAACATAGTGTCGTAGAGGCTATTACCGAAATTGACGAAGAAGTATCAACTGCATTCAATTATCTCTTCTCAATTATAAGAGTTCACTTGATTGATTTGTTTCAACAGAATACGTGAACCATTCAAATCATGTCCTCATTCATTCGCGAAATTTCATTTCATTCGCGAATAATTCTTCCTCAGATTCTATATTTCCTCCATGAATATATACATGATAATTAATTTCATGTCATTTCTCCTATTTCTATGTTCAGACATATTAGGAATGAAGAACATTTAGATGCAGAGATGTTATTTCCAGTTTCATACAAAATATATGCTTCTTTGTGAATTACAAATTCAGCATATTATTATAATCTGTATCATAAACTTTTCATTCTTTGAACTTTCCACTTTGAACATACCGTTCAGAGTTCTAGTTGTATAGAAACGATGCCATCTTCTTATTTCACTAGAGAACGTTGAAGAAAACACAACGAAACTTGATTACACGCAAAAGTACACACTTCGTGATGAAAATAATGATTCTAATTGTTATTAAAGCAATTACTGAAAGAAAGAAGACACCATTACACACTTGTGGAATCATTAAAATTAAGTGACAGGAAAAACGGTTGTTATGCTTTCCATAAAGAATATACAAGATTAGGACATTTTAAAATCACAGACAAAATCTTTCATTTAGATTGAGATGATGATTTAGAGGCTACTTTTGCTCTCGGCGTATTCTACACAACGCGATATTTCTTTCATACCACAGCAACTTAGATTATGTAATACTGGAATTGGACAGGATTAACTAATCTCTCTTGAAAGAAGGAATTACTCCAACTTGATAGAAAAAAAGCTTCAGACGCGAATAGTAGACAAACTGAAGAGCACTCTGAGATCTTTGTTTGTGTTTTTCAAGTCTTCACTGTATGGGTACAATTGTGAGACTTTCCATTTGGTCCAAGATGTAGCTTTCTCTGTTTGTTTCATTTGTCTACGCTCTACAGGTCGAGCGGGGTTTGCTTGATCGATGTGATTCTTTCGTGGATACGCTCACTTATCTTATCTGGATGGTTTCGGGAGTTTTATCGGTCTGACAACTTTCAAAAAAATGAATGAAAATTTCCTAACGGAATCATTTGCGAATGAATACACCCGACAGATGAGGTATTCCATTTTTCCAACGCGGATTCCATTGTATAGACACACAGACTCGTTTATCTTGGATCCGTATAGTTTTTGTCACAATTATTGTTTTGTCTATTGACTGATATTTTCATGTCAAATTGAAGAAACTTGAATGAAATATTCTGAGAAATGTATATTGTTGCTAATAATGATACAACAATCACCGATATCAACCATTAGTATCACCACTAGGCAAACGCAGCATATAAGCGTTGTAAGATGAGAGTCATCTGTATGAGGAACGAAAGTCTCTGCAGTAGTTCTACCCTTGCTACTCCATCGACTCTGGTATGCTATACACGCATATGAAAAATACTTCATTATTGAGTGAATATTAAATCTAGAAAGCAGTGAAGCTTGGCAACATAATTCTGCTATCATTCCTATCTATATATTTGATGAATTGTAGCATCAAATTCATAGAAATATATGCATGTATATTCATATATATATATATATATATATATATATATATATATATATATATATATATATATATATATATATATATATTCATATTCATATATATATATATATTTATATGAATATATAGATAAATATATCATTTGTATCTATATTGAATCATGTTATTTTGATATTATATCATTCATATTGGATTATATATTTGATATATTCCATTTTGAATATCATTGGTTCATTTTATATATATCTCTCTCTCTATATATATATATATATATATATATATATATATATATATATATATATATATATATATATTTATTTATTCATATATATATATATATATATATATATATATATATATATACATATATATATTTATATATATATATATATATATATATATATATATATATATATATATATATATATATATATATATATATATATATATATATAATATTTGTGTGTACATGAAAATGAATATACATGAATGGTTCAATTATTGGTCACATGTTATTACAGAAAATTTTCTAACAATGTAAAGATTATGATAGGTGAAGCTTCATGAAAATATTCGCATGTTCTGAATTTCCGTGAAAATGATAATTCATCCGGAGAGACTTCTCACCATATTTTCCCTCTTGCGTCATATGCCTACTCATAAGTTTCTTCCACATTCTAAAATCATTTTTGTCATACATGGATCAACCGATCGCGCCTCAAAACTTCAAGACTAAACAGTTTCGAGTCAGATGATGACTTACGGGCAAGCCAAGATTCATCAAAAACATCCATCTCTTTTGACATGCAAAGCGCGATCTTTTCCCTCATACTGCTAATTTGAGTATTCTCTATAATTCAATTATTTGTTCATTGTATACAATACTCATCGTGTAGTCACTGGTTCCATCTGAACCACACTCCAGTTATCCTAACAGTTCAATCCAACTTCATTGAAACTCATGTGGCAATTTTCCATTTGGCCCGTGTGGCTGCATTCCGAGAAGAAGGTATGAGAAACCTAATGAAAGACGACTTTATTCAAAATGAAATAAAACATGTCGATATAGCTCAGTGATGAACTGGCACCATATAGTTTCTTCGCTACACAAAATCGTACTACGTCACTTCATGTGATTCTGAGGTATATGAATGATTCTTCCCATGTATTCTCATCCATGATACCATTTTGGATACAATGTTTTTTCTGGAAAACGCCAATACGATGACTTCTGCTTCCAATTGCTAGTGATGAGCTACGGATAATAACCCCTCATTTATTACTGATATTGAATTATTTCCTCTGATTTAGAGATGGCCATTTGGCAAACATCACAACTCATTCTCGATTTGTTCTAGTTCAAGTTATGTACTGTGAACCGATGATAGGGAGAATTGTTACCTCCTTTTCATTATGACGTATACCATCTATGATATGTGATGGTTGTATATCGATATGGAATGTATTATGATATATTCAAGTAGGATAACATCTGAGCTATGACGTTGTATCGCAACATCTGACATGACGTGCAAGCATACAATGGGTATGTATTATTATGCTCTCAAATAACACTAAATGCACAGCTTCCTCCCTCCTGAGTCCTGAGGGATGTCACGTCGTTAATATCCCTATCACTTCAATAAATTCAGTCAATCACACATCACGTTCATATTTTCGCTCTTCCCTCAAGTCTCTTCATCTCTCTCTCTCTCTCTCTCTCTCTCTCTCTCTCTCTCTCTCTCTTTCTCTTCTTTCTATTCAGTACACTGAGGCACACTCCATTCCGTCCATCTATCATATGAACAAGCAGCAACATACGTAGTTTATGTAGAGGCAGTAGTATCAGGAGATTAGACAGTTGCAAGAGTCAAGTTGTGGAGCTTTCATTATACAGTGTTGTGATTCTGATTGAAGAGTTGTGCCGATCGATTCGTGAAGTACCGTTTCGAGAAAATGGCTCATTGATTGCAAATACTGCAACTTATTGGAATGATATTTCACATGTGGATCATTTCATTTTATCTCATGAGCATTCTATCAGCATTAAATCTAGCAGGAAGCTCTTGAGCGTTCATCTCATCAATTGGCCTAATCTTTTCGCTGCATATACGTCGAATCATACGTCAGTCATAGAATGGGGTCATGATGCTGTTCCAATGTAGTGGGCATCATTAATAAAATCTCATAGCATATATGAACAAAGTTCCAAAGTATCCCCACTTGTTCAATTATGCCGAATGAATGAATTAATATCAGGGTTTTGATGCGCATCGACAGCGAGGTCATTTAGCGCTCAATTATGCTTATGACTGACCATTGTATAACATTTTCTGTAACCACAGTGTCTATTTCAACAGTGATTCGAACGAAGATTCCATCAATTATTGATATGAAAGAAATTGTTCATCTAGTTGACCGGTAGCTCGAGAATAGTCAAGTCCGTGCGAAGTCTCAGCTACACGATGTTTACACGAAGTACTTCCAGACGGTTTTGAGCATACTGTATCTCCGGAATGAGGCTATGAGGCTCCATACACGACACGACATATCAAATCGAAGATATATCGGAACCAAGGTTTGGAAGTTGAAGTACTGTGAAAAGACTACATTTTTCGTTTCTTCTCCTCCTCCTCCTCCTCCCCCTCCTCCTCCTCATCCTCCTCATTCCGTCGTCACCTAAGAACTCGTCTACAGGCCGAATGAATCGTCTAATTTCTCAGATTTTTCAGGAATTATGTTAACTCATATGAAATTGTGTCTTTTGTATCTTCAAACTGGAAGTTGCTTCTGAAAACCGAAAGGAAGGTCATTTTACACTCTTTTTATTTGTCAAGTTTTTGTTATTTTTAAAAATCATTTCACCACATATTTCAATGATATTCTGAAAATATGTATGTATGGATATACCAGATCGATTATGTGTGCAAGATTTGTCAATTATTAATTTTAACTGGTAGAGATTGGAATAATAACCATCAGAAATGAAGAATACTATCGTATTGACGATTGAATCACGGCCACCAATGAATCATCAAACATTTTGGGTACTTTTTTCTCCGCTCTATGTATCTGAATGATCGTCACCAGACATAACAGGGAGATAATGAATGGCAAATGAAACAGCTGATATTTATAAATTATCACGTTGATATACCTTGTTCCTGTTAATGCAAGTTTTAGTAACAAGTATAATCCAAGTATGGTATTTGAAGAATATTCCAACTTGACGCCCATTTCGGACCATTGAATGCTGATATACGATAGTCGAAAAAATCTATTAAAAGACAGCATTTATTCGAAACAAGATTTGATAACTCGGACGAAAAATATATTCTGATGCTATTGTGAACAAGCAAATGCATCTAGTCATCATGAAGCAACAGAAATAATTACTGATATCCCACCAAAAACCCTGACGGGTAAAAACTTGGAACCAAGTCCTGAAATATTTCAGCAACTACATAAACTTCCTAATATAAAAGGTGTGAAATCAAAACTGTATGCCTAGTGCAACTTATCAATACGGCTTGAGAAATAACAGGAAACACTTGGCTCATTGCCCCCCACGTCCTCTCATATAACACCACCCCGAATGGAAGTGAAGTGCATGGTGCTAAGAAATGGGTAACTTCAAGTTCCTGTCGCAGGAAAACGTGATATTATTCAAGAAACTTGCCCCTCCCCGTCCATTTTCTATCATAAAATATGGTTTCCTCATCAACTTGATGACATTGAGTGGGTAGTGAGTGATTTAGAGAAATTGAATTGAGAGCCTACATTTGATTGGGTAGCAGACTTCTTGAAAAAATTTAACGTTATAACTTCATAGAGCCCAACTCACAAATATCTTGTTAGATTTCGTCATGTAGGTGTCATGAATCGAATGAAGATACTCAAATTACATCCAAATCTGAAGTTTAATTCCAAATCATTCTTATATTGTATCTTTATTCTCATTTGAAGTTATAATAATTCCATCCTATTCCGATGAGGAAATGTATGTTCAGGTCAGAATCAGTCTCAACCCTCTTTCGAGTCACAAATGCAAGATTCATTCAAAAAAGTGGAAATTTTGATATTTCAATAACCAATAACGCAACAGACTTTCTATGAGACCATGCTTGAATTAAACATTTTCTTGACTCACATTACGTTTCCCTGTGTCAGGAACGTGAAGTTATACCCATTTCTCAGCGTCATGCACTTCTCTTCAATTCGGGTTGGTGTTATATTAGAGGACGTGGGGCCAATGAGCCGAGTGTTTCCTGCTATTTTCCAGGCCGTATTGATGAATAATAAGTTAAACTTGGCATACAGTTTTAATTTCACACCTCTTATATCGGGAAGAATTTGTAGCTGCTAAAATATTTCAGGACTTGGCTCCAAGTTTTTACCCGTCATGGTTTTTGGTGGGTTGGTACTTTTCTTGCTCCTTACATGAGTCCCTCCGCACATATGTAATTGTTAATTAATCGCACCTACCGATGGATACTGCATGCAGTTTGATATTTCTTGGCGGAAAAAATCATAATTCTTATCCCTACAAGTTCATGTAGTATTTTCATGTATATTGTTGAGCATGAATGACGAAGGAACGTATTCATAATCGAAAGGGAAGGATGATTTTGATTCATCCCATATTGATATACAGTGAACAGTTCTAAATTCCTGAAGCGATCGAAAATTGGAAAAATTCAACACATTCGTTGAAAATAGTTTCAATGAGTTGTCGAACGTAAATGGTTACCGAATTGAGAATAATTTTCCACAAGATACCAGTCGGATCTTGTATATAATTGGAGAATGGGTGAAATAAGTCGTCATCGAAATTGAGAATGATGTATATACTAGGCAAACGCGTTATGTGTTTCCGCGTTGATGGATGAGCTGGAACATATCAACTTATCTTTGGATTGGTTATTATATATATACACACCTTGAGATCCAAACCATTACATCACTGCCATCTTATTTTCCATTAATAATTTATATTATAATAAAGAAGGCTTTGTTTTAATCGTTTACAATCAAGTGGTGACACTTGTTGCATTGATTTAATAGGTATCTTAATAGCTTTGAATAATTAACACAAATAACATTTTTTTTTTTTTACATCGAAACGGCTGATCCGATTCTAGTGAAAGTTCGGAATGATATGTATTATTATTAGATTGAAATTCCCTGAGAATTTGAATTCTCTCAGATGAAATATTTTTCACGAATGTTTTCCTCTGAGTTATTCTAATGAGATTTTTGAAAACTTTGGAATGAGTTTTCTCAGAAGTGGTTCAACCGATCGCGCCTCAAAAGTATACATCATCAAGTCAGACAGGGGTTCATGTGTGCGCCAAGTTTCATCATGATCTGAATTTTTGTTTGACCTGTAGAGCGCGAACAAAAAAAAAAAAAAACAGGCACTTTTTTTTCGGGTATAGTGAAATTGAGTCTTCGCTTCGCTCATCCAATAATAACATGATCTCTACTTCCATTATGTGAGTCGGAAATAGAGGAGGAATCTTGCACTACTTTGGAAATAACTGGAAATATATAGTCTTTTACACAATCAATTAAGTTTCTGCGCAGTTTTTGAAAAATAAAGAGCGAATTGACCTCATTGAATCTGTCACGACTTTCAATTAAGTACTGAGAATTTAATACCATCCCTCATTCAACAAAAAGCCCACATATTTTTATCGTTGTTATTCCTTCCATTACTTTCTCTTGAAATATATTGGTTTCTTTATTTGGTGTTCAAATGCTATTTGTGCAGCGAAGCTTGTAGTAGAAGCGAGATAGATTATTGGTAACGTATATCGGAGATACTTTCTTTCTTATTCCTTTTTATTACACTTTTATGTGCTATAGATTTGTGCCGTGAAAGGTTGATAAATACAATACATCGTATATAACAGGCTATAAGCAACCCTACATGTGAGTCGATGGAACGAGGTTGAGTTCCACTTGTGCTGGTATCTAGCGGAGGGCTCACTCAATTGAGAGAGTTGAAAATTCCCGGTAGATCGAGCTACTGGATTACATTTGTAGGCCCTATATGGTCACAAATGTTATAACAATAACCAATTAGAGTCTTTCATGAAATCATGAAGAATTACAACTAGTCAAACGCAAAATATGCGTTGTAAGATGAGCGAGATATCTGAATAAGGTATAAAAGTGCTTGAAGTAGTTCTACCGTTGCTACTTTATCGACTCTGGTATTCTACACACCTTGATATCTGAATAAGCTATAAAAGTCGTTAAAGTAGTTCCACTCTTGCCACTTTATTGACTCTGGTATTCTACACACCTTGACGCATACGAAAAATACTTCATTGTTGGTCCACTCTTGAATCTAGAAAGCAGTGAATCTCAACAACTTGATTCTGTCACAATTTGTATGATATATTTGATGAATATCATCAGTTATTTTCATTTTTTTTTCAAAACGGCTGATCAGAATTGCATACAAAATCTAAGTGGAGTGTAAAATCCAAGTATACACATCTAGAGAAAATTTCATCCCATTTGGAGAGATTTTATTTTTCAACATTTTCCGCCCAGCCAAATCTTATGAGGTTTTTAGAAACTTTGAGATGATTTTCATCAAAATCGGTCTGACCGATTCATTCCAAAAACTGTACAGTTCTGAGTTGGATGAGTTCGCGTGTACAAAACAAGTTCCATGTTGATCAGTCAACCTTTGCGACATTTTGCTTACAAAAAAAAAAAAACACGAAGACAAAGCCCTATAAGAGTGGGATGGAGACTTCGCTACGCTCATCAATGAATTTAATCAGATATCCTTGTCATAATTTTCAAGCAACACAATTGGGATCATTATTAATTTGTGTATTTTTCATGATTTATTCATTTCCGTTGGGCTCAGTCATGGGTATCTTCTCCGAAAATGAATACTGAGAACATCATCATCATTTTCATTCGTTTTTCATAATCGATCAATATCATAATGAATTCACATTGGTTCCTTATGTGGCATTGTAATTGAATACTCTCATTTGAGAAGCATATTCATATTATTCACAAGCCAAATGAGATCCCATCATACGTCCGAAAATGACGACTAGTGATTGGATGACCCGCCCACAAACGTCAGAACAACCCACAAAACAAAACATCAAATCAAATGGGCTTTGTTATGTGGGAAATTTGACATTTACCTATCAGAGTATCTTTAAATGCCCACATGGAGTATAGATCTAGGTAGCCTGGCGTTTAGCTACGCCTATCACTAGTGATCAATTCTCCCCCGAAATCAAATGTACTCAATAATATATTAAATTATCATGAGTCAACACATTATTCCGATACTTTTCGCCAATCAAATCAGTCATATATTGTTCTATAGTTCATTCTTTCGAGTTCGTATTAGCGTACTTTTCTCTTGATCTAATCTAATCATAACTTTTGAATGTATGGAACATAATTCAGTAATAAAACAAGATAACTCTACTTCACAGTAAAGTGACAGTTATATAGCTATAGGTTTTGCTCATCCTAACAAAGTGCGTCTCATACCTCTCAGTCACCATCCGAATGAATCTTCATCTTCTGTTTTATGAATTTCAATTTCATATTAAACTTGTAGCATTTTACTGTTTCTGTTGATAAATGAGTTCTGTCTCACGGCCGATGAAACACGAAGTTGATGTAGCACAAGTTGTCTCGAAGTAAACCAGTGTAACCGACCGAACGAAAGAGACGGTAAACTAGTATTACCGAGCGAGCAAGCGAGACGGGCATCTCCTTCTTTCTACCGACAAGGGCTGTCCTATTAATTCATCAACTTCAATGTTGCGATGCGGAGAGATAAAATACCATTTCTTATTTCACGTGGAAGACGATATATTTGCGCGTGCATTAATACCGTGACGTAGGCTGAACTCAATTGATGTACCTTGGTATTCATTTCAACGTTTCTATGAACGCATGTGTTTTGTAAATTATTGATAAACATCATCATCAGAACTTGAAATCAGATCTTGAACTCGAACTTGAATTTTATCTTAGGTATCAGCCGTTTCCACATTTTCTCTGAATCATTTTGACTACCAATGATTGATACCATTTTTCACGTATTCCGAGTGAGTTATTTTCGAATAATTTATTCTTGGCCAACCTTCATCCTGGATTATTCCACCTTCATATCATGTTTTTTTTTCCACGGGATGATAAATAAGATTCGGAGCAGACAATGAGTGGCTTCCACATTTAACTCCAATACATCCAGGAACTGATCAGGAAATGAAATGGAATAGAATTACCTTTGAAGTATTGAAATTTTCAGTCTTGTAACGCATGATCACCGGTACGCATATTTTCGTGAAAATGAGAAACCTTGGAACTTTGTCGTCCTTTCAGAGATGAATCATAATTAAAATTATCAATTTTCAACTCCAAGAGCATATTGAATCATTCATGATTCTAACTTACATTCATAATGTAGGCTTCCAGTGGCTGGGGAGTATGTGATTTGAATATTATTCGATATTCGTTTCATGACGTTTTCACTGGGGACATTTGTTAGTGGCTAATTGGGAAAATTGTTTCACTTATGAGCAGTTCTGCGGCCTCTGCCGAGGAAGGAAAACCAACTAATATTGGTATTTAAACGATGAAGATGTGTGATGACCCCAGATACTCGACCAACCTGAATGCCTTCTTGTCCAGACTCTGTATCCGTTCATTTCTTGTTTAATATAGTCACGAATTACTTCACACAAAATGATCGATCATGGTTAACTTTCGCTCTCTCCCCATTCCTTCAATTCGAACTACATTTCTCAACAGTTTACAAATATTGACTCGACATTTCTCGCCATTGAAGTGTCTGTCTTCTGATTATTTCAGTTTCTTTTGGGTAATCGCGATTATCCAAATTTCAATCAGTAATTCTGTCCTCTTAAATCGAAGTTTGCTCAGGTTATACTTCAGCATTTTCCACTGTTATAAGATTCATTCCGTTGCCGTGATGCCTACTTGTGAGATGTGAGGATGAGAGTGCATGGGGTGGTTTTATTTTCAAACCCAGTCAAATACAGTAGTTGATCTACGGACACTCAGGTCACCATCATACGGGCTGTGCTCTGCTTCTCTCTGTATCATATTCTTAATTCCCGTGTGACGTCACGCTAGCGGAAGTTTCACCGGCGGCAATCTTTGTGATATTTTTTGTGCGGCATATTCAGTTTATCAATTGGTATTCCTATGGTGTATCGATTTGTATTTGAATCAATTCAGAAATATCATCGGACCCAATGGTTCACTGTTCTATTCTGAGATGTGGTAAGAACTCCAATAAACACAAAGCTCTTTCATTTTTCGAAATACCAACTATTTTAACTAAACAATGCAACAATACATTGAGTCTATCTACTAGACTTCGAGCAGAATGGATTGCACGGGTCAAAAGGGAGCATCTGCAAGAAGCAGATATGAAACCTCACACTTGTGTGCAGCTTGCATTTTATCAGCGGTATATATGAAAACTTAGTTAGTTCAGTCATTTTCTCATTTCACTTATTGATCATTAGGGCTGGGCCTAACCTCAAAACATTCCAGGCCCATACTAAAGCTTTCAACACACCATTTTGGGCCAACCCAGGCCTAGGCCTATTGAATTCTCAGCAGTAACCTGGTACTGAGGCATTGAATGCTAGATTTAAGTTACAAAATACAATCATTCAACATCATGTAGGTGTAAGATTTTCATGGGTTTACGTCTTTCAAATGTTGAAAGGAAAACAACAACAACAAGAGGGCAACAGGGTGAACTCTCGGCAATGACATGAATGGATCTTCTTTGTTTGTTTGAAGATATTTATTGATATTCATTTTTCGGTCACTTTACCACATCCACACCATGTCCGCACAATCAACATCATATGTGTCAACAATGACCCCACACAATTCTACTTTATTTAGATACCTTATTTCATCGACACCGTTCAAATTGAGCCAATAGCCCGGTGAATAACATTGCTTCAAAGCGGCCATGGCGATACCGGAATATCACAAAGATGGCGCCTGATCCAGAAGGCAATAGTTTGTTGGTTGTCGCGGGAACAATGAGTAGAAAACGTAAATGAACAGCTCTCGTTTGATTGGAACATATGTGTTACATTTACATCAATCCAAGATTTATAATTCTTCAATTGTGAATTCACATCCCAACTGAGATCTTACAGGTATAGTTTGGATTGTGTTCCACTCTACTCAAATGACTGTATAGACGAGCTGAGACTTTGAGCTCTAGAAGCTATATAAAGGAGTTGATATCATGAATCACAGATGCCGGTTATCCTCGTCATGGAAAATACAAAAATTCATCAATTCGAAATAAGTATGAACATTCTCCATTCTAATCCCAAACTATGATGATTCTCATTTTATTTCCATTTTCTCAACTATACTACAAGTTACTTAGTAATATATCTGGATTGAGAATTGGCAATCCAAATCCATACAATTCGAGACATCATGATTCTCAATCTCAAATTATCTGGCCACTTGATTGGATGTCATTTTGTTAAAAGTCGGAGGGGCGCGTAATAGCAAGTTTTTCTGTAGTTCAATTTCCGGCTATGGACTATGGATGATGCTATCTGAAAAAATGGATTGTCAGGTCATACAGGATGCACTTTGACTTAAGGATAACAGTATTTCAATTATACAGTCAGATCTTACTCGGTTTGTTATTACGCTTGTTCCAGCTCCCATCAAGGACCATTCTCAATTACAATATGCTCATGTTGATAACGTGCTTGTATAATTTGCATGTTTGTCCCAGCACACAATGTTTCAACACCTGTTCCATTTGGCGCGGCAAGATGGCGGCTTCACGTTCTACGGGGAACCACACCACCTCAAGGCCTTCTATTACCTCGACTTCGGTTTCATCTTGCTAGTTTTGACGTCATCAGCCGCCGCCTGCATTCTCCTGCTTCTGTTACCCGCGCTACGCCATCGCTGTGCCACGTTAGCTCTGGTGAGCACTTGATAAGCAGTATGTAGGCCCGTGAAGAGCACATGGGGTGGCATGAATACACTCGAAGATAAATCATTCATTCTTCGTTAACCTATCGCTTATGATTGTCATGAGCAATTGATTCATATTATACGACTTGATTACTTGTGACAATAGAGACTATGAATGGAAATTATTACGAAGATGAAATAGGTTGGTTATGTGCATTAGCAATGAGTTTTTAATTTTTGTATTTCCAAAAGTAACGGAATTTCCTCACAATCATTAACAAGCAGTCACCCGTATAACTCAATTCATCCGTCATTTTGTCAATGCTTCACGATGGTGATCACGATGTAGACTCATCATGATGATTTCGTCCGAAGATATTTAAATAATTCATTGGTTGCTGCATCATAAGTACATATATATATATATATATATATATATATATATATATATATATATATATATATATATATATATATATATATATATATATATATATATATATATATATATATATATATATAAATATATATATATATATATATATAAATATATATATATATATATATATATATATATTTATATATATATATATATATGTATAAATATATATATATATATATATATATATATATATATATATATATGTATAAATATATATATATATATATATATATATATATATATATATATATATATATATATATATATATATATATGTATAAATATATATATATATATATATATATATATATATATATATATATATATATATATATATATATATATTTATATATATGGCATTGAAGCTCATTCAGAATGAGCATGTAGCTCACTCATGGTGAGTAGACCCCTATATGAAATATTTCAAATGAGCATAAAATTCATCCCAGATGAGCTAGCATAGCTCATTCAGGACGAACATAATTATGTACATGGGCCACCATGTATATTATGATTGTTCTCATATTGTTTCATCATTATAGCTATTTCAGAATGAGTCAAATGATTGAATCATTAGAGTATATAGACTATTATGAGCCTCCATTATGAAATACGATGTATGATATACAATTCGAATGAGTTGATGAACACTGCATGGTGTAGAGCATCGGGAAATACCACTAATACTCAACTATACGTATTTGAATAATTAAATACCAATACTCAACTATACGTATGTATAGGCAATATATGAGCGTTGTACAAGAACACTCAACAATCAGTGAATAAATCAACAATACAAATATAGGGACAGTATGAAGACTAATATTGTACATAAGACTATTTCAGATTTTGAGTGAAGTAATTGTATGTATGGAGAATAACAATAGTTTTATTCAAGCGAACAACATCTTCATTTTTAGCTTGTGTATGGGCTGATATTCTGTACTTATATGTCGCATATAGTTAGACTTATTATTATTCGATGACTGAATTCATCATCTATATTTTCATCACGCGGAGTGGCATATAAGCAAGTCTCATGTGCCATGCACTTGTCAGGTCTGGGTGTAGTGATACATATCCATGGTTTCCATATTCGGAATGGATACCTTGTATCTGATCTGTATGATTTGTATTATCCATTGTATCTTGTGAATGATCTTGTGAGAGATATGGAAACAATTTCATCGTAATCATTGAGCATTGTTGTGATTTTTTAACTGGATTTTCATGAATCTACGAATGAATTTCGGAAGGATTGAAGTTCAGTTTTGGATAGAGGGTGATTTTTCTCTTGATGAGAAGCCTTGTGGAGGGATCGAATTAATTCATTCAATATGAATCTCTCGTGCGTTTATACAGTTCTAATTTCACATATTCAATCTTACAATGACGCCACCGTAGTTATTTCCATGATTCAACACGTTCAATCGCTGTGGAACTAATAACCATAATGACTGGTTGTATGGTTCTCGAACGATTATACATTGGGGAAATACTTGGAGTATAATCCCGATTCATATTCTTGCTTTCAATCTGAGCATCAAGTTATCTTCTCTCAATAACCTCATGATGTTGTTGCGTCCGGTTTGTTAATGAGAGCGTTGGTTGCGTCATCATGTTGCCGGTGAACCACACACATACTCTTGCCTCTTGCCAGGGTACTACTACCACACACAAACACACAGAGCGTAGGAATAATAGCCCCGTGTTTGTTTAGGACCAACACAATGGCATGCATTACTTCGAAGGTCTTCCGGCCGCCGCAACGTGATCTATTAGTACTATCCGGGGGAAGTGTACAGGTCTGGTGGGATTATTTACCTCTCAAATGTGTCGTGTAAATAGAGGTTGGTGCTGTTGAATATCTGCAGAGATATTCGCACTCCGGCTCTACTGAACCTGCCTGTATTACCACCACTTGAAGGATGGCCTAACTTCACTGTTTGCCTTCCATATGTGAGTCAGGCGAATTGATCGTATAATATTATCAAAATATGTTGCTGTTGGCTCCACAACTGAATATTATCTGAGACAGTGTTGAGGATATAACTATTGAGATCGTATATTGAGGAATTCAATACATATTCTCTTGACGGTATTTTTCAATGATGGATGATTACATAATATGAATATATATATATATATATATATATATATATATATATATATATATATATATATATATATATTTATATATATATATATTCGGATATATATGCATATATATATATATATATATATATATATATATATATATATATATATATATATATATATATATATATACATATATATATATATATATATGTATATATATATATATATATATATTTATATATATATATATATATATATATTTATATATATATATATATTTTAATATATATATATATATATATATATATATATATATATATATATATACATGAATATATATATATATATATATATATATATATATATATATATAAATAAATATATATATATATATATATATATATATATATATATATATATATATATATATATATATATATATATGTATATATTGTTGAAGCAGTTGAAGCGAAGAAGAATAATGTACCGTGAAGATATATGTGAAAAGCGTACTGTTGGACTAGCACGGTACTTGTCATCAAAAATAAAAATAAATATCACTAGACAATATGAGGAGAATTCCTCAGGTCAATTGACAACTGAGGTCCGTCAACTGAGGTCAGTTGACCTGAGAAAGAGAGCCGAGGTTGCTGTTGAAAAATTGTCTAATGATATTCATTCTTATTTTTGATGACAAGCACCGTGCTAGTCCAACAGTACGTTTCTTAACTATTCATATTCATATATATATATATATATATATATATATATATATATATATATATATATATATATATATATATATATATATATATATATATATATGAATATATATATATATATATATATATATATATATATATATATATATATATATATATATATATATATATTTAATATATGGGAATATTAGATTCGAATTTCGAAAATTGAGATTGATATTCAATCTCACATTGAATGAGAGTTTGAGAATGTGAATCTCATTTGATACAAACCCAACTCACATAACCTCAACCATATTTGGAAGAACTGAATGTATATGAAACATTCGACGAGGAGCTACAATTACTTGGAACGAGCCAAACCACCCACTTTAAATTCATTAACTGCACCTGTTTCACCCACTCCTCTGTAGGATCCTCAAGAGTTAGAAATTCATGGAGGGTTGGATTCGAGTAAACTCCAATTCTACTATACAGTCAGTTGGCTTCGAAGACGGTTGTGGCCTGGGACAGTTCATGCATCATTAGTAGGGCCGATAGTTAAACCATACTTGTCACAAAAAATAGAACAAAAATCTGATATTTTTCTCAGAGTTTTCCAAACATTATGCAGCAGTTTTCGTTGATTTTCGTTTTTGACCGCACAGCCCACATCATCTCAATCATCAGTGAAAAAAAAAACCATGTCACATCTGATGATAGGTTGCAATATGTATGGAGCAGGAGTCAAACCACCTACTCCAACTCCTTTATACGCCGCTCCGAGGTAGATGTTTATAGACAATTAGATTCGGATCAAGATCAATTCAACTATACAGCCAGTCGATTTTGAGGACGGTCGCGTGTCAAGCTAGTTCATTCTCAACACAGTAGTACCATCGCCGTCACCAGAGATAGAACAAGAAGCCTAATAATTTTTTCAAAGTTCTCTGAACAATGTGCTCCGATTGTGAATGTTATTTCCGAACAATTGTCTTCTCACCTTTGTCGATCCTTTCCTCATTATTCACTGAGAGTGATAATGAATATCATAACCATCTTTTTCCTGGAATCACTCCCCGTCTGTAGAACATTTATCCAACATGAAATTGTATGGTAGTGTGGTACATGATCCCAATAAGAACTCAAATGTTAAAATTATCGATCGGTTGACGACAAATCTTGGTGATACTCATCACTCTCGAAACATATTTCATATTCCAAATGAAGCTGTTCATGGGCAACGTTACAATGATGAATTGAGATTGGCATAACTGAAAGTGATTACATCAAGAGGAACCATGTTTAAATATCTTTCTGAACACAGTCATCAACCAATGTGATACCTCGTGATAGGGTGTATCAATCTTCTGGCAACATTCAGTGGGATGAGATTTGGAAAAATCGAAAATTTCTCATTCTTTGTTCTTTGTTTCAATCATTCAGGAGAATATAGTTATTCAGGAGTGTTCGAACCGATGGTCCGAAACTGAACAAATTTGAAGTGTCAATCAGCGTTTTTACACGGAAAAATCAGACTGATCGCCCGAACCATGTGACCTGTGGTGTGCATTTTTTATTCCATGGGATGGTCCAAACACATTTGAAAATTCAATTTTTCGGAGAGTGATTGATTACTCTTTGAAACTATACAATTCTGAGTTGGTCAAGTATGTGCGTCCGGAATGAATGTCGTATCGATCAAATCGAACATTCCAACCTGTGGAGTGCGAACAACAAGAAACCCAATAATTGGAGTCTTTGCTTCGCTCATTCAATAATTTATTTCATTCTGTTCGGTGTTTTCGAATCTCTCAAACAGTGATGAGAGAAATACAGCCGTTTGGAAAATAATTCCCCAAAATACCTTGACGGATCATTGTGTACCGTCAGCGGCTTCACATGCATCATGAAAACTAACTACCGCTCAACGCCTGCTTGAGCATTGAACGCGGATTGTTATGCATCTAGTGCTGCGATGGCTTGCAATTCCGAGCATCCAAGAAAGTTGGTAGGTTGCACAGAAAGTGCTCAGTGGATTTGCGTTCGTTCAGCGTTCAGAAATTGCTGCGAGATTCTTCGTTCAGGCACACTCGAACTTGTCTGAACGCCATCTCCTGCTCTCTTTCTATATCAACGGCCGGGTGTTTCAAACCACCAAATATCTTTCCAAGCTCATCAATCGATGAAATAGTTCCATACTAGGATCCGAATAGTTTCAGGCTGTCATGGTATATTTACGTAGACACACTAGTGAAAAAATAGTGGAAAATCATAATATCAAGTTCACTTGATTCAGTTTGTTGCAAAATTAGTATAGTTCAGATCTCATCCATGATGCCACATCAAGTACTCGTCCATACATTTGCAGTGGTCCAGTACATCAGCCACCCTCCGTTGCTCAATCAGCAGAGAAGGCTCCGCTTCAGAAACTGAAGTCACCGTTAGGCATGAGGTTTGGGTTTTTGTGAACGTCTTTTCACTCATCATCACTCCATAGTGTTATACCTCTCCCCTCCCAAGGCAGAATGCATCAACTCACTTTTGCTGGTTCTGAGATAATTGAGGTTGAACCTTTTCACCATTCATTTATTCAATTTTCAACCGTTTTTGGTGAAATTCCAAATGGATTTGATGAATATTTTTCTGAATTTAATGTATTCGCTCCGATTCTTTTATTGCATTCCAGTCTTGAGTTATTATGAGTTATGCGTTTTACCATTGGTGATATCCATAGTTAATCAAGATTGTTAGCAGCAAAACGCATCAACTTGATTCAATGCGTTTTGCTTCTGCCAATAGAACTTGGACTGGAATTCAATAACAGAATATATTAAATTCCAAAAAATATTCATCATATCCATTTTGAATTTCATCAAAAAAGGTTGAAAATTGATTAAATGCATGGCGATAAAGTTCGAACTTAATTATCTCAGAACTAGCAGAAGTGAGTTAATGCGTTCTGCTCTCACACACTCTGAAAGCAGTCACATGATCAAAATGGCTGCCTGTGATAGGTTGAATATGAGTTAATGCGTTCTGCCATAGCAAATCTATGCAAATACCCTGAGTTAATGCGTTTCAGTTTACATTATCTTGGAAAGTACTATTCGTATAGCCACGAACTATTTTTTTCGGATTTAGA
>OZ023326.1:41567162-41657162 GCA_964007535.1 Brachyptera risi | reverse complement strand
TGATTTTACGAGCGCCAACATTTCTCGGCGAGTGACACAATATCTCCTCTCTTCTTTTGTCAGTGAACGACTGAAGTAGGCAATGACGCGCTCCTGGCCGTCCTGTACTTGACTGAGGACACCTCCTATTCCAGTATTACTAGCATCCGAGTCCAATATGAAACTCAAGTTTGGATTTGGGTAAGTTAATATCGGGCTCGTTACTAACCTGGCCTTAAGCTTCTTGAACGCATCATCACAGTCTTCATCCCATGAATAGCGGACTCCCTTCTGAGTTAGCCGGTGAAGCGGTGCTGCGATGGTAGCGTATTGTCCCACGAATCTTCTATAATACGAGGTAGTACCAAGAAAGGCTCGAAGTTCTTCAACAGTCTTGGGTATAGGCCACTTCTCAATCGCCTCCGTCTTGGCGGGATCTGTGGCCACCCCCTTTGATGAAATTATATGCCCCAAGAATGGCACTTCAGGCTGCAGCAATCTACACTTGGAAGGCTTAATCTTCAAGCCGGCTCCCCTTAGTCGTTCAAACACCTCTTGAAGTCGACTCAAGTGCTCCTCAAAATCCCGACCGTAAACAATGACGTCGTCAAGATATACCATGCTGGTGTGCCATTGTAGTCCAGTTAGGACGACATCCATGAGTCTTTGGAAGGTGCTGGGCCCATTGCAAACACCAAATGGTAAAACTCTGAATTCGAACAAACCCCCATCACCAGTGGCAAAGGCTGTTTTCTGACGGTCTTCCGGGGCAACTTCACACTGCCAGTAGCCGGACGTTAAATCTAGGGTTGAGAAGAGTCTCGCGTTAGAAAGTGAGTCCAACATGTCCTCAATTCGAGGAAGAGGATACGCGTCTTTCCTGGTCAAACTATTCAACCGACGATAGTCGACACAGAATCGAGCGGACCCATCCTTCTTCCTAACGAGGACTACCGGAGAACACCATGGGGACGTCGATGGCTGAACGATGTTATGAGTCAGCATCTTGTTCACAACGTTTCGCATCTCCTCCCGACGGTGAATGGGGACTCTTCTTGGAGGTTGGCGTACAGGTATAGAATCTCCAGTATCAATGCGATGATAGGTAAGTGACGTCCTCCCTAGATCATCAGGGGTCCAAGAGCAAACATCCGGGTATGAATCCAGGAGGTCTTTCAACTTTTTATCTTCTTCCCGCGACAAGTGTGAAGAGTCCACGTTGAATAAAACCGATGCTGGAGACTCCAGCTGGACAAAGTCGTTTGCTACACCAGCAACTTCACACTGCGGAAGCCAATCTAGAAACTCACCAATAGTGGTACCCTTGTAGATGGTGACAGGTTTATCTGACGAGTTGAGAAGTCTTACAGGGATATCTCCCATATTTCCACGAGCCAGGACACGGGCAGCCAAAAGTTTATGTTTTTCTGTAAATGATGGTGATGGTTCCAAAATACCGTACTCACCCATCATTTCTGAGAGTCTGCCCTTGATGAGCATCTCATGTCCCCCCGGGACAACAGTTGTCTCATTAACTGTCACGTGACATATCTGTTGTTCTTGTCGTCCGCTTAATGCTGTCAAAGTTTTTCCCAATTTTAATTGCTCTGACGACATCAGCACGTCTCCAGAATGTTTTCGCAAGAAATCCGCCCCCAACAGACAAAGTTGAGTTATATTACCTGTTACGATCATTGGATGAATGTACTCCTCACCATTAATAGTCAAACTGACATCCAGTTCTCCGTATGTCGCAATGGGTGCTCCGCTAGCATTGACGATCTGGTGATTTCCTTCACGTAAGTTGATGGAGTCAAGTGCCGTCCTCCAAACGTCCTCGTGTAGAAGTGTAACAGCGGCTCTGTGTCGACTAGTACTTGAATATCCATTGATCCAATTTTCCCTCTCACATAAGCAGCACCAGAAGTCGTCACCGTATTGATCACACCTGATTCCATACAGGTTATTTCAGTTGAAGGCCAGTCCACTACGTGGCTGGCCTCTGGCCGTTTCCCGACATTGGAGGGGCGGGGACATATTGAGAAAATTGCGGGTATAATGCGGCTGAAGGTTGGATCGAGTTAGGAGGGAACTGTTGTTGGAGAATCTGTTGGGGAAAGTGTGCTTGCCACTGAACGGGTTGGATATAGCCTCCGTTCCTCGGGCAGGTAGACTGCCGATGGCCATCTTCTCCACAAGTCCAGCATCCTCTGGGACCCCGTGTCCTAGGTCTTTGCGGTTGTCCTTGTTGACGTGGTTTCTCTTGGGTGGAGACCAAGTTTTGTACCGCTAACGTCATGCTTCGCATGGCAGCGGCGTTCTCCTTGAGCATCAACTCCAATGCACTTGAACTAGTTACTGAGGAGACGTTGTTTGCCTCTGAGCCTGCGTATTCACCACCAATTGAATGTACTGCGCTGGGGGTGATCCGAGATGTAGCTTCAACTTCCAAAGCAGCTTCGTGTTGCATTGCCGCGCTAAGTGCAGTCTCGATGCTGGTTGGCGCTCCTTGACGTACCAGTAACCTAATATTTGCTGGTAGGGCATCGACGAAACGATCCAGAGCGAGTTCTGCCTGCGCATCGGATTGCAGCGATGGGTAGGCTCTCGTCACTTGGTCATTGAAGAAGGACGCCAGAGTGGTTAATGGCTCTCCTTTCTCCCATTTTCTCCCAGAGAACAAAAGTTTCTCTAGGTGTACTCTCTCGACCGGCTGAAACTTCTTCTCCAAAGCAGAGGTGAGCGCATCGTAGTCTTGACGAGTGGCTAGCGGAATGCCTTTATAGGCAGCCAGAGCACTACCTTTCAAACTAATGCCTAAAACCAAGCACTTCTTTTCCTTTGTCCATCCATTCAGCTCACCAACCAAATTGAATTGTAACAGATAATCCGGCCAGTTACCTCCGCTAAACTTTTCTGGCATAACAGCTGACATGATGCCTAAAATATAAATAGTCTTGAACTTTCGCTGGTAATATTTTGATTCAATTGGCAAAATACTGCTCGTGACAATGTCAGTCTCTAATAGATTACCGGACCTCACGCCGCTGACACACGAAATATAGTACCCGACACTACGCCACTGGAAATTTTAGTTTCGCGGATTCTGGTCTTTCAGTTCTGAAAAGCGATAATAGACGCTACAACCATGTTACACGAAGAAGAATTTCTAATAAACGCGCGAAATAGTGCACTATTGTTCATAACTGTATACAACGAACCACTAATACTATGTAAAATCACCCAGGTCCAGTCACAGAAATAAATATAATAAAAAACGCGCGAGAGTAGAACACTCGATACTCACTGTTTGTATTTGATCGGATCTATATTATTTCCGCCGCTGTCACCAATGTAACATTCTTATGATTGAGGGATAAATAACTTTATTATTACACGCTATATTTAACGCTTTATTTAAGTTAGTCTTACACAGACACCAAACCACTCGCAAGCTCGAGGGAACATCAACTGGCTTCCTTTTCTTTCATCTTACAAGTCGGGAGGCATTCAGGTCAACGACCCCGTACCAACCCTCAAATACTACCCCTTCTTGCATGGATCGCAAATACATCACATATATATGGGATGGCTGAATCTCTACCCCTCGAAAAGTCGTCACTCGTTCAAGTCGTCACTCAGAGAGTCGGTTCTTGAATATAATTGAGGGTATTAATTGCATCTCTACCCCTCGGAATGTCTGTTCCATGGAAACTCGTCCCCCGCTATTTGAATATACGATAACAATTACTGAAACTGGGTTCTCTGGAAAGTCTTTCCCACCCAAGGTCGTCAACAATGATATTACATCTATCGTTGCCGCGAGGAGCACGTGTATTCAGATTTCAATCGGAACACTCAACGAACGGCAGCGAGAGGTGTAATATTATTGGTGACGACCTTGGGTGGGAAAGACTTTCCACAGAACCTAGTTTCAGTGATTGTGATCGTATAATCAAATAGCGGGGGACGAGTTTCCATGGAACAGACATTTCGAAGGGTGGAGATGCGATTGATCCTTTCAATTATTTATGAGAACCAACTTTCTGAGTGACGACTAACACGAGTGACGACTTTCTTAGGGGTAGAGATTCAGCGATCCCATATATATATATATATATATATATATATATATATATATATATATATATAAATATATATATATATATATATATATATATATATATATATATATATATATATATATATATATATGAATATATATTTAAATATAATATATTATATATATATATATATATATATATATATATATATATATATATATATATATATATATATATATATATTTATATATATATATATATATATATTTGAATATAATATTTATATATATATATATATATATATATATATATATATATATATATATATATTTATATATATATATATATATTTATATATATATATATATATACATATATATATATATATATATATATATATATATATATATATATATATATATATATATATATATATATATATATATATATATATATATATATATATATATATATATATATATATATATATATATATATATATATATACATATATATAAATATATATATATATATATATATATATATATATATATATATATATATATATATATATATAAATATATATATATATATATATATATAGATATATATATATATATATATATATATATATATATATATATATATATATATATATATATATATATATATATATATATATATATATATATATATATATATATTTATATATATATATATATATATATATATATATATATATATATTTATGTTTATATATATATATATATATATATATATATATATATATATATATATATATATGAATATATATCCGATATAATAAGCGGAGACGAGGAGATTTGATACTTGCTATGCCATGGATGATGTCTCCATTCCAATGATTGATTCAATATACTTCTCTCATGAGTATGAATCCGAAGATATAATCAATTCAGTGATCGAGCAACTGAGTTAAGCCCGTTTCAATACACTGTAGTTCGATGCATTTGAATATAGTGATAACATTTGAAACCATTACCCATCAAGGAGCAGACATATGTCAAATGAAATAACTCCAGTCATTGCTGACATGTTCGTTATCATAATGAATCCGCGAGTTATTGCGTTGTCCTAATTTGTTGACTAAAACCGCCAGTGTTACTTGGTTCGTTCAGTCATTTCCACTCGGCTTGTTTTACAGCCAAGAATAAAAAAACGCGACATGTCATTTGTCTGACAGACGGTGGTGGGTTCCGAAATCTCTGACGGTGTGATCTTTTTACCATCGTTTTTATCGTATCTGAATTAACTACTAATTATGAAATCATATTTTTCGTACATGTGAGGATACGAGCGCCACTCCACTGAATCGAGTCACTGAAGCATTGCTTCAGAATTTGATGTCAAGCATACATTTTTGTGAGCATTATTCTTATTGTGTCCTATCTTTTGTTCATCCACATGACGTACCTTCTAATCTGTACGAGCATCAAGCTAGTACAGACCGTATTCAGAATGGCGCTTCTCACCTCCGCAAATATCAATTAACGTCATAACAGGTGATCAGTACATGAATATAATATATACATATATTTATATATAAATATATATATATATATATATATATATATATATATATATATATATATATATATATATATATATATGAATATATATATATATATATATATATATATATAAATATATATTTATATATATATATATATATATATATATATATATATATATATATATCTATATATATATATATATATATATATATATATATATATATATATATATATATATATATATATATATGTGAGGAACATTCAACTCTCATCAATTCTCTTCCATCTTCCTTCATTTCTTTTTGCTCATCCATTTGCAGAGTGTTTTATCGCACTTTTTAACAATAATCCATTATTTTCTCTCCTCTATCCCCAGTAGGCCCCACTATTTTTGTCTCGATTTTTTTCTTCCCATTCATCACTCGACTGGGCATATCAGGTGTTATTCGGATGACTGTGAACAGAATAATTCTCGTACCAGTTTGGATACGGACTCCATCGACCAAACCACAGCAGTATTATTAGTAACATTTATCTTCACGTACTGTACATGTAATAGGAGCTCTGACATAATCTCCGTTAACATTTATTCGCATATCATCGTCACGACTATCAAAGCACTTCATAACTATATAGCACGAAGCCATTGAAACATGATGTTTCGTGATATGTTACGAATGGTCCCAGATGCAATAACTGATTACCGAAGATGAATTCAGTGATAAATGGCACGGCAAGGAGTGTGTATGATAATGAATCGCGTAATGTGAATGACTTCGGCAGAGACACACGTGTTTTGATGACTTGTTGCTCATCGATATGAGTTAGAAAATAGTTTCGTGAACTAGTGCAAGAATACTCGCAATTATTCACTTCAACCACTGATGGAATTCACGAGAATCCGTGAAGCTCGAGAATCTTCGAGACGTTGTGTTTTGTATGAAGATTGAAAGTCGTATCTTTATGACATTGCCTGCATTTTCCCGAATCTCCATCCATTCTATGATGTGAATTGTATTATGTATGTGGTCACCGTTCAAAAAGCTCTCCATATTTTTCATTCAATGAAAAAGTGTCTTTCTTCTGAACCATTGAAACAACTTGGTTTCTGTTGAAAAATTCCAATTCTTCAGAATGCGAGCATTTATTGCTTTCTCAACACCCAGGCTCATGGTTGTGACACCTGATTCCTAATTTCCTTCCATTCCACTCTTATGGTACCTTGTGTGTTATTCTGTTTCTACGCACTGCACAGATAGAATATGGTTTGGCGAATCAAAATGAGGATTTTTTCGAATACAAAGACTTATCCAACTTCGAACTGCTGAACTTTGGGGCCGAATCGGTTCAACCAGTTTTGAGAAACACCATCACAAAACTCAGAGAACCTCTTCACGATTCAGCCGGATGGAAATGTTCTGGAATACACTTCTTTTAGAAGCTTCAGAATTTCACTAAACTAGGCAAACGCGAAATATGCGTTGTAAGATGAGCGAGATATCTGAATGAGGTAATAGTCGTTAAAGTAGTTTTACCCTTGCTATATCATCATCTGGTATTCTACACACCTTGATGCATATAAAGAAGACTTCATTGTTGGGCAAATATCGAATCTAGAAAGCAGTGAATCTTGGCAACCTGAATCCAAAGACCTTAGTATCTAACTTCGTTAGAAGACGTAAAACTTATCTTGTTTACCATCTAAACGCTAGGCGACATTGCTCACTAGTGATACCTGTCTCAGTGAAGTGAATGAGAAGAGAGATATCTGCTTTACCACCAATATGTCCAATGCGTATAAAACCGAACTGACGTGTAATAAGTTTTAAATAGTATGAAGATGTACGAATGAACAGATATTTCAATTGGTCAAGCCTAGGCTGTACTTACGTTCCCGTTTCTCCCCGAATCTGAAGAATTACTATACTTTTGCGTTGATTACATAATCAAAACACTCGGTGATATAACAGATGGCATTGTCTCGACCACTCATGATGCCTAGGCATATTGATGTTACATAAAATGTGCATGAAATATATTGCTTCGAAGAAAAACATTACTTTGATAATCATGTGAATCCAAGAGTGTGTGAGAAAAAAATCATTTTCGAAATCATTCCAACTGGCCAGCCGAAGAATAATTCACTCCACTACGATACGTGCGCTAGCATCGCTCTGTCGTCGCTTAGAAGGCTTAGTTTTACGTCTTCTAACGAAGTTAGATACTAAGGTCCTTGCTGAATCTGCTTTAATTTCTTTAATAATATTCGATGAATGAAAACAGATGATTTAATTATTTTCTTCAGAACGACTGATTCGAATTGCATACAAAATTGTGATAATGTGTATCAATCATGTTCACACATTTACAGGAAATTTCATTTCATTCGAAGAGATTTTATTTTTCAAATTTTTTTACTCAGTTTAATCTTATAGGGTTTTTAGAAACTTTGTGATGATGTTTCTTCAAAATCTGTCCAAACGACTCATACCAAAAACTATACAGTTCTAAGTTGGATAAATTTGCGTCTAAAAAAAGTTTCATGTTGATCAGTCAAACCCTGCGACCTGTGCAGTGCCCTCAAACAAACAAAAAAACAGACGAAAAAAACACACACAGACAAAGCCCTATAGGAATGGGATGAAACTAGTCAAACGCGAAATATGCGTTGTAAGATGAGCGAGATATCTGATTGAGGTATGAAAGTCGTTGAAGTGGTTCTACCCCTGCTACATTATCGACTCTGGTATTCTACACACCTTGATATCTGAATAAGCTATAGAAGTCGTTGAAGTAGTTCTACTCTCGCCACTTTATTGACTCTGGTATTCTACACACCTTGACGCATATAAAAAATACTTCATTGTTGGTCAACTCTTGAATCTAGAAAGCAGTGAATTTTGACAACTCAATTCTGTCACAATTTTTATGATATATTTGATCTATGACTATCAATAACGTAACGGGATAAGCAACACGGCATAAGTCCTATCCTTTTAACATTAGGCCGTTTTCACCATGATGGAATCAGCGCGCTTTCGTGTACATTTGTGAGATTCGCAATTTCAAATCAAATTGTACGTATTAGGCTCGTATTTCAATATATAGTACATAGTTGTACAATTGCATTGATTTTAATCTTTCTCTAAGATGATGAGTAATTATCCAGTTATCAAATGGTAAATATAGCAGTAGGGCTCTTGACTAGGGGACTAAATGCTTTTACAGACGTATTTTAAATTTAGATTGGCTAATTCAAATGAAATTTATCCCAATATTGTTTAATGCAGTTGGAAAGAGCTGGATTCACAGATTGCATTACATCTATTACTTGTATAGATCAACATACAACAATACCAGCAAATCATCATAACATTTGTGAGGCGGCATCCCTTTGATGTACGCATGGTGTGAAAGGAAACCGCCATGTTGCTTATCCCGTTACGTTATTGATAGTCATAGATTTGATGAATAATATCAGTTTTTTTTTTCTTCAAAACGACTGATCAGAATTGCATACAAAATCGTGATAGTGTGTAAAATCCATGGATACACATTTGGAGAAAATGTCATCCCATTTGGAGAGATTTTATTTTTCAACATTTTCCGCCCAGCCAAATCTTATGGGGTTTTTAGAAACTTTGAGATGATTTCTCTCAAAATCGGTCCGACCGATTCATTCCAAAAACTATACAGTTCTAAGTTGGATGAGTTTTCGTATGCATAAGTTTCATGTCGATCAGTTGAACCCTGCGACCTGTGGAGTGCTCACAAAAAAAAACACACACACAGACAGAGCCCTATAAGAGTGGGATGGAGACTTCGCTATACGCTCATCTAACAATTCCATCAAACAGTTCTGAATGATGGCTCTTCTGCATTCATTATGGAAGAGCGTGGCGAAGACCTTCATTTCACTTATCAGAAATGATCGGGCTTCGTTCACATTCTTTATTCATTTTCTGTTATACTGAACACGGCATACAGGTCGAGAAAAGTAACCGATAGATTCGAAAATTGTCTGCATATCGGTGTCAGATAAGATTTTACTGGGACTGTTCTTCCGAAAAATTGATAATACAGTTCACTCGGAAGATTCGGAAAGTTTGGACAATTCTCACGAGGAAAACCTGTGGGATGGTGGTGGGGGGGGGGGGGGGGGGATTTTTCGAAAAACTTATTTTTTCGAAAGTTCCGACATTTTTACTGAGTCTGTAAGCAAACTTTCATATGCCTACACATTTTCAGCGACTTTTGCTACTGGGAAAATCCAGTAAATACGTTGTTTGATAAGCTCAAAAGTATACAAATCCAGTTTGAAAACTATGCGGACAGCTCAATACACATCCACAGACCTTGGATTACTCCAAATCTCCAAACTTCCTATATCAGCTGCCTGTTGATATATGAGTTCCAAAAAATTGTGTCACTGCCCTCCTGTTTCATTAATCACTCATTTCAATCGTATCTCAATTGACTGATTACAGTTGTTGCTTGAATTCCAAATACATTTCTTGATAGCTTCAATTGATATGAAGAAAATGGATCACATTTTTTCATCACCTGACGACTGATTCGATCTATGTGAACTTCAGAATTATGTTCATGACAGTTTGTTCAATAATCAGGAATAAGTTCAGAGCTCTTGAAGAATTTTTGTTCCTTAGGTATTTTTCTTTCTCCGGATTATTCTCATGGTGATTTTCCAGAACTCACGATTTTTTCTCGAAAAACCGTTCTACCACGTGCGACTGATTTATCTGAAAATGTATTCCACTCTACCCAACCTTGTGTGACATCAATCCGCAGAAAGAGTTTTCAGTAGAATGGTCATTTCTCCGACCTGTACGTCGCGCGCACGAAATTACCCCCTCCTCATTGGAAAAAAAAACGAAGTTTTTCTCTGTACATGAAATGGAAGTCTTTGCTACGCTTATCCAATCAAATGCGCATAACCATTCGTTCAAAGGAAAAAATGGGCTTCGTTTTCGTGTTTTTCTCTGTAATTTCGTACGACAAAGCCTAGACTTGACTCCATTCTCACGTGGAAATTGGGATTACCTTAGCCTCGACTCGAAATCACGTGGAAATATGAACGTGGAAATACACTTTCATTCACCACCCACTTACCACATGAAATCGAATCACAAGCGTGAAAAATACGTCACAGAGCGATAGCCATCACATTTTCGAAGAGCTGATTTCACTCGAGAGTTGGATCAGATGTTAGGCTAGAAGATGGACGTGATCACAGTTATACTTGTTGAACAGTTCGAGATGCCGGAACGGCGATCATCAAATCGACAACGCCTAATTCATTCCATTCATTCCATTTTCAAATTATTTCACTATTGTTTAAAGGAACATGACATACATGATTAGATCAATATAAGAGATGAAGCTGTGAATGAATATGATTGACATTTGACATAATGATACAACAAGAAACCCGCATGAGAGATGGAAATCTCGTGTGCGGGTCGGCTGGAAGAAGTTATGCGAGAAAAAAAAATGAATGAGTAATAATCAAGCTGGTGTGTCATCGAGAAAACCCGAAAAATGGGGTGCTCCATAATAAAAATTAGCACAATCCTTAAAATCTATTTTTCATGTATTATTCAAGTCACATTGCGTCGGTTGTATATTGTGATTAACAATGATATATCATTCAAGATATGCACATTATAGCCGTCTGAGAATGAGACTGAGCATCAACAAATCAACATGAAATTCACTGTTGAGGATGTAAATTCAAATTATAGAGATATCGTCATATTACTTGATCCCTCGCTTTTATCTGCATGCACATTAGCTCTTTGTTTGCCACCACTGTTACTAGAGCTCAACGAGAGTTTTAATTGCGCGGTGAACGTGCAGTAATTATTAATGACCAATACAAATTACTATTATGAACAGTTATGATGATGATAATAATATGATGGATGAAGTTGATTACAAGCGACAACAAATGAGAACAAATTATTAGATTTATTGTTGACAGGAAATCAAATATCCAATCATACCGTCAATGTTGTTCTATTTCATCATGGCGCTTAAATAAACACGTGGAGAATAATGAGTGGCGGATATTTCAGCGAATGCAAAGCTGGTCATTGAATCATACCCCAATTGAGATGGATTACATCATATTCCATTTGATCACTTTTGAAATGTTGTTATGTTCGAGATCGTTGAGAAAGGAAGGAGCTGGCGCTATACTATACTCTAGTCTGAGGAATAGTCGATAAATAATGTGAATAAATGTGAATAATTTATTGATAAATAGTCGATGGGAATACGTTTACTCAAAGCAATATATTTGCACTTGTCTGGGGGTGGAAGATAATATGTTACTCCGATAGTTAGGCCATATATGATTTTTTCGAAGTGATCATATATGATAGATCAATTCTTCTGATTCTTCAGAATCATAATATGTGAACAAAGTCCATTCCCGCATTCCTCTATCAGCAAATTGATCTCGAGTTTGATACAAAATACCGGGCACTATAATAATAATATTATCATCAATAATAATAATTATTATAATCATCATAATTATTTATTCATTCGGTGAAACATCTGTGCATACATGAAAAACACATGTTTATAGAATAAGTCAATCTGTGCTTTAGTTGAATTGAAATGGTTTGTATTATAAATATAAATACTCTTCGTCAATACAGTTTGAAAAGTTTTTTTGGATGATTAGAATTCCTGTACACTGTAGAACACATTGCCAATTAGGAATGTTTTTAAAATCAGCTTGAAGCGTACAATATTATTTCCAGGAGGGCAGGCAGTTGAATAAGTATGGTCCGTTGTAGTTGGGATTGTTATTCGACATTGCTAGATTGGTTGACGGCAGGTGGAAATCGTCGTTGTTTCTAGTGAGGTGGCTATGGATAAGATTATTTTGAATAAGATTTGAATTTTTGAGTGTACTGTTAGGATCGAATGGAAGATGTATATGCTTGTCAGAGTGAGTAGTTGAAGTTCTTTGAATAATGTCAAAAGATGTTCTTCTTTGCATGGGCTCCTATAACATAATTTGTACAGCTCTCTTCTGTAGTGAGAAAAGTCTAGAAACTTCTGGAGATCCCCCCGAAATAAAAGCTCCATACGAGAGGTGAGAATATAATGTTGCATGATAGACTATCTTTGGAACGGCTGTATATATATATATATATATATATATATATATATATATATATATATATATATATATATATATATATATATATATATTTATATATATATATATATATATCTATATATATATATATATATATATATATATATATATATATTTATATATATATATATATATATATATATATATATATATATATATATATAGATGCTTTTAAACTTTCTTTTCCATGATGCATTTAATTGAATAATGACACATTTTGGGTATATTCATGGATATCTTCTTCAATAAGATAATAGATAATAAGATAATAATCTTCTTCAGAGAAGATATCCATGAATATACCCAAAATGTGTCATTATTCAAATATATATATATATATATATATATATATATATATATATATATATATATATATATATATATATATATATATATATATATATATATATATGTAGTTTTTGTCATTACTACCATATTTTTCCATGAATAGTGACAATGTGAGAATTCATTCTGAATTGATGACTAGTGATTGACCCAACCACAAAGTTACGTCACAAAACAAAACATCCAATAAAATGGGCTGTTCGTTATGTGGAAAAATTGACATTGCTCATCAGAGTATCTCTGAATGCCCACATGAAGTATAGACCAGGGTGGCCTGCCGATAAGCCACGCCTATCACTGGTGGTCAATTCTTTGAAAGAAAAGACAGTTTATCAATCATAAATTGCTCAACGACGCACTGAGACCCGATTCTTGTTCTCACGTTCACGATAACCGCAACCAAATATAACATAATATCGGAGGTATATTCAACCACTTGATGGTCGACTTCAAAACGTACTACATCGTGGAAGCACACACCGGAAGTCTCGACAAAGCTTCTTGATTGTTGTTGTTCTTCCTATTTTATTGTACCTAACTTTCTCTTAGTCAATTCACTCTTGCGTCTCGTTCCGTATGCGGTCTACAGTCACCGTTTTCTTCATACATTCACACCAATACATTCGTTACCGGTAATACCATAATCATATTATCATTATTGTTCGTTCAACGACCCCACCAACAGCTAGGTTATACGGAAGTACGAATGATTGGCCGATAATTTAACAATGGTGTCAATGAGTGAGAGTACGTTCACAAGATCCCATGTCTTTTGCGCAACTCGAACCCACACCCAACAGTGACTTCAGTTCCTTAAGCAATACCTTCCAGCTGACTGAGTAATGGAGGGAGACAATACATTCTTCATTTAAATAAACTTTGATAACGAACTAACGCACTCTGATTCTAGACCTTATCTTGTCACATCTCCAATAGGCAATGATGTCAATTGAATCAACGAGTAGATATTCACTGAAAAAAAGCGTGAATATCGAAAATGAAATTCATAACTTGAATATTTGTTAGTCGCACGTCGAGCTCGTTTTAACTCCGTGTCAGTACAATGATTCACGCCAAACAAGAGTGTGACATGTAGAGCTACTAACGAACAATTGTATCATTCATCAGTCAAACAAATTTCAATCAGGCATACATTATTCGTTGATTTCATACCGGGTTGCTTGAGTGTGTGTTTGTGTGTATGCTCAGAGAGAAATGTGACGGAAGATAACTGTTCCGAACTGAAATATTCGAACTCATTGACGACCATATTATTTGTCGGGTCGTAGCTGATCGTGGACCCTCATTCTATAATAATTGCGAACGAAATGGACCCAACAACCAAGTTGTCAGAGCCTATATGATACACGATGTTACAGCATGGGTTGTCGAAACACAAGAAATATTGACGTCGTCCACTCTCCGAAGACTTTTTTTCTATTTCGGAATTATAGAATAACGGTCGTGGTGTCGTGAAATTTTCATTCAGCCTGCCGGTTACTTGACATACTTACCTACTCACTTATACTTACTCAACTCACTTACATACTTCACTAATTTACTTAATTTACTTGTGATGACTCGAGTGAGGATCAAACCCAGAATTTGGAGTTTCCAGTCAGACTTCAGACTGTGTGTTGACACATTCAGTTTGTTGAAATATGAATATTGATCTTCATCACAAACCCAAGATTTTTTCTTGCAAGTCTTGGCAAAGTTTCTCGCAGTTTCCTCATAGGTCATAAAAGTGATTACTGTGGAATAATTTTTTGATATTAGGCTGCGACCGTCTTCTTATCAACAATACGTGAGGCTGTGGATGGCTATTCACTGAACACATCACCATTGGTTAATGAGTTACAATGAAAAAATATATGTACTGGCAGCAGAAACTGTATAGAAGACATGAGACGAAGAGAACCACTAGTGTTCTAGTGGTGTAGAATTGGGTGACGGTCAATAAGAACCAACTTTTTCCATGAATACACATATAGTCTATGAGCTTCGGCACTATAGCAATCACTAACCAACTTCTTCCTCATTATTTGGTTTCATTAGTTTCCTTTTGTTTTTTATTCACATGACAGAGCCCATCTCTGTGACTTTCTACACAATGGGTACAATGTTGATAACAAAACACGTGTAATCAGCTAGAAACATATTACACACTTTCCCCATTGGAATGATAACACATCTATCCTGTTGTTAGCCCGTATTAGGTTTTGTTATGTACGAGTCAGCGACGGGTCAAAATGATCGTGATTCACCGTCGTTCAGTAAGATGGTGGAACTGAATGTATTCAGAATATCAACAATTCCACGAAAATAGAAGCTCTCCCACTAACTGAATGATAATTGAAAATTTTTGGTATTTGTGGATAAAATCGCTACAGCTTCAAATATCCAACGAATCGGAAAGATCTAGACCTCTTCGAGAATGATTCTTGTGTCTAATAATAATTAATTCACAACATACTACGGCATTCTCCATCAGGGGATACAAATACACTCTCATGACTCCGAATCACATGGAGTTGTTCATCAAGTCACATCGAAATACACCCTCAAAACAATTCACTGATACAATAACTCACTGAAACGAGTCGAGCAAATACTGTAGATACTCACTTCATGAACGTATCGTGAGATACACACTCCACATTCATGTAGCTCATATATATATATATATATATATATATTCTACTTGTAGATCTAATGAACACTGCATATTCAAACGATTGAATTTCCTGCTAGACACACATTTTGTTTCATGACGTTCAAGCACACTCAAGTGACGGTGCTTGCGATGGGGGGGGAGACACTTAGTCGAAACCAGTACTTCAGTGTTTTCGTGATAGTATTCATCATAGTATTGACGTTCGGTCTGTGGACTGTGCACATTATGAACGAGTCGATCTACTGGATTCCACAGTTATTCGGATGAGACAGGTGTCCAAAGATCCCCTATGCTCTGAAATTGGTATTCGTTCAAACATGCCTGTATGTATCGTAATCATTTATTCGTTCATTCTCATGCATACAGTGTTTAACGACGCACTCTTATGTGAATGATGATCAAGAATCATTAGCGTTGGATAAGTGATTGATGAAATCATGTGACGATCATATAAAAGTTCTCGTTGGATATGGGAAGTGAACTGGGAAGGATGTGGTCGTGGCCTGAATTGTATGCACTATCCCCGCATTAGGCTGGGCTACAAATTGAGACCAAAAATTTCAATGTGAAATCGACGGTGGCAGAGATCGAACCAAAGCTTGATATGCCCTCACCTGCCCGATCACACGAAGCGAGCGCGTCAGCAACTGAGCTGAATGTGTGAGCGGTTGCATCATGTTCATACGTTTTTTTCTCCCACGTGGTAAACTCCTCATATCCATAATATTATGCCAAACACTTAAAACAAATCATATTTACCATAAACTACCCCCTTTCTCAATAATACCAACCTACATTCACCTGATACTACGGAGTCAAGAAATAAGCTTATTTTCTTGTTTCATACATATACATAATCCTTCATACACAGTCGCAAGCATTCTACTGCAATATATTCAAATATAGAATCACACCTAACCACAGCTTCTACAATACCACTGCTCGAGGGAGTCGAGGCAAATTAGACAACTAATCCACGACATAGGAAGCCGTGATTATTATTCAAATGTCCGGCAGCCTAAGCGGGGCTGTGGTTGAAATGGACAAGTAGTGTATGAATATATTAGTTCACTGTTTGAACGTATAGATGGAGTGGATTATCTCACTGGAATCTCCCTCAAGAAAGGATCTGCATGCATTAGATTGAAAGTTCTACTGTTATGTAAAGACAATATTGATGTAGGATAGAGACTGGAAGTTATTATGGTCGTTATCCTCCTCCAAATCATGATTCCCATACTGTTGGCATTGCTGAGATGCATCTGACCATCACTTCGAACAAAACCATCACAATGATATTATACACGTTCGAAATTATCATCCTGATGGATTATTATAAGTTTCTGAGTCAAATCAAGATGTGCTATCATATTTGACTCTTCATTATTCATTCCATTATTCACCCAGTATGAACGATACAACTGGAAATGAAAATCTTCAAATTAGATCCGATATTGATGAGTTGATTATATTTCCTTTCTTTCGAATGGAATCCACGAAGTAGCAGATATCGTTGTCTGAGAAGTATTCTTCATACATCTTTACTACAAAAAATGCAATACAAAAATAATTTCTCCCATATATTATAAAGATGTGTATATATATATATATATATATATATATATATGAGTACATGACTTTCTGTTGGAATGTACAGCACGTGATGTTGATGAGATGGATATCATTATCACTGAAAAATACCACCTCGTCGAGGAATCGAACCCCGGACATTTTGCTTGATACGCAACTGCTCTTGACCATCTGAGCTTAGGAGGCGGGCATTTTTCAGCGATAATAATGTGTGTGTAATGGTATACAGGTGGGATATGAGGGGTAGAGATATGTTCTACCTATTTAAGAACTCATTTATCATGTGCTGCACTATGGGCATTCACGACCAATATTTGTACATATATATATATATATATATATATATATATATATATATATATATTATATATACATATATTTATATATATATATATATATATATATATATATATATATATATATATATATATATATATATATATATGTATATATATATATATATATATATATATATATATATATATATATATATATATATATATATATATATATATATATGTGTTGACGGAGATTCTCGTGGCCGATGGTACATGGTAATATAATTTCTACGGTTGTGCCACGTCTTGTAGATGACGGAGATCGACGTTTCGAAGGAATTTCATCCTTCATCTTCAGGTGTCTTGTCGGGACGAACATCAGCAATCGAATTGCTGATGTTCGTCCCGACAAGACACCTGAAGATGAAGGATGAAATTCCTTCGAAACGTCGATCTCCGTCATCTACAAGACGTGGCACAACCGTAGAAATTATATTACCATATATATATATATATATATATATATATATATATATATATATATATATATATATATATATATATATATATATATATATATATATATATTTATATATATAATTATCCACGTGTATATCAAACCTTGAGTTTTCAACTTGATTTTGGACAAGATTTCTCCCATTTTTGAATAACACTCCGAGCTGAATGCTATTGCAGGTAAAACAGTATATAATGGAGTTCAACAGCCCAGTCAGTAATAGTCTAATATCGTGTAAGCCTATTAGTGAAGTAGATAATGGCTGCAAATTACCCAGCAGTGAGTTAACGTGAGCTAGTCGAGGAAGGTGCGTACTGCATGTTAATGATAGCATTGTCTGCTATAGAAGCTATTAACGAGTGCGCATTGTTCTTGCCATACTCGATGACACGTATACGCTGAACTCACATACTGTCAGTGCTAAACATGCAGTATCTGAAGTTCGTTTCACAACGGGTTGTAACGACTGAGTCGTCTCGATCTGATTCTCATTCTTAACTGGCGCTTAGAAACACATCGGTTCACAATTCATTCGTAATTGCTTTCAACTACCATGCGTTAATTCTATCGCGCTTACCGTAACGCGTTTTGAGTTTGCACTCAAAACTGATAGAACGAAGTCATTCAAATCAATTTAGACTCAGAAAACACCTAATTGATAAATGTTATCACACTATAAATATTGATGTATCACATGTTATCATTCAGTTACAGAATTTTTGGATGATCGATTAATTAATTCATCGCTGTTCACTGTTTCCATGATGTTCAAATTTGTTTTTCTTCATTGTTTCCTCGATTGTTCATCATGACTGTTTTTTGTATTATCATTACCTCATACTGAATTGACAAGGCTATCTTTATATCTTCATAATATCCAGCCTATATAAGAGGTTGAACTATAGACAGCATCCGAGATGGCAAATAGGGCTTCGACATACTCGTAAGCCTGCAGAATAGAAAAGTTAATTCCTGAAATAGTAGTTAAAATCAAGCCTTGAATCTTCATTCATATCTTCATAAGATCAATTTGGACCAATGAAGCATATTCTATTCTATTCTATTATAACACTGTCAACAATTTTTGAACTCCATCAGAACTGTCGAACGGATCTGATTTTACAGATTGTATCATCTTGAACATACTCTGTACCCGTTTTAATCGAATAGAACCCAGTATTATTGCGATTTATATGAGCTTGAGATCATACTAAAATCAAGACAGTTCTGAACAGTGGCAATAACATTTTTTCCGACAAATACATTAAGAGCAGGACTGAGACTCCAACGAATCGACCTCATTTCGATTATTGTACAGATTTGAATCAGATTCCATCATTATTAATTATCCAGAATGATTCTTTACGATGACGATTTCGGGAACTTTCATAATTGAAAGTGATTACGTACTTTGTAGTGCCAACTTGACTTATATAGTGCACTATTGATAGTGTCTAAAGGGCGATGTTTTTAAAGTTTTTTTTCCATTTACACTCATTTAATCGTTCAATTTGGCAGTCAACAGTTCGAAATGAATAACTTCGGATGTATACGAGGTGGTTGTAGAAGAAACTGATCATCGAAACCACTGTGCAGAAGCATGCGCAATGGACATCCATTTCGTTTCTGGTAACTAACTTTTGTTAGGAACATCTCGTGATATGCATATACGCGGTGTGCCTAGGGGCAGTGGTACGTATCCTTAGAGTCAACCAGTTCCCATTCAAAAACATATTCCATCAATTTCTTCGACCATGGGTCATGTTAGAGGATGATATTTTCAGCAACCAATATTGCAATTATTCACAATTTACACTCATCGAGAATATCATTTGTTCAATGCTGTACAAACAGCCATCGCGCTCGTCTCTGCTCTGCTGCTCTGATGAATAATTTCTTCAACGATTTTCCATGTCCATGTACAATGGAGTCCATGGGAGTCGATTTGGCAGAATATCAGTATTTCAGGAATGACTCCTGAACGTTATGAGGTATCGACATTCTAATTCGCGAGAAACACAGATGATTATAATAATTTGAATATGAGTTTCAGCTATTCAAGTCATTTCGCATAGCTGTCAAGCGTGAACAGCTAAAAATGTTTTTTTCAGCTATCTATACGCTTAACAGTAATGCAAAATCATCAGTAATCACTCATATCATCTTGAAGTTATCATATTTATCTGTGTTACTCGCTGATTAAAATTTTGATTTCTCATACCGTTCAGAAGAAATCACCAAAAAACTGATATTTCGCTAAATCGACTCCCATAGACTCTTAACGCAAGACCTATTCACAAAATCACACTCGATTCTATAGGAATGTCGAATTGATTCGTGATTGAGTGTCGAATATTGAAGATACAGAGCTTCATATTATCAAGTATATTGTTCAAATATTCAGTTTCATGTCTCCAAAAAGGAATACGGCCCAATTAATTGAAAACATCTCGAACTAAACCAAGAGTATTATCAATCTTGAAATGGAACTGATTCAAGAAATCATCGACCCATTCGTTCAAATCAGTGTTCTCAATCCAGCCAATTGTATCATTTTCTGAGAAACATGCTCGCATATAGGTGGAGGTGCCAGAATTTGTTCATCTCAAATTTACTCTCCAATAGGTGAACGTATGATATGCATTGTGAGATGGGCGAAATATTTGTGTGAAATACACTTATAAGCTGCAATCCTTAAATTTCCTTGAATCCTTGATATTTGAATTGATATTTGTATCATTTTCTAAAGTACATGCTGGAGGATGGAATAGGTGAAGGTGCCAGAAGTTTTTCATCCTGATTTCAATTTCTACTGGACGTTGTAGGATGAGTGAATTATTTGTGTGAGATATACTTTCAAGTTACACTCCTTCAACTTGAAAATGCGATATATCCATCACTGCTTCCGTTATGCAGCTGCGATTGATTTCACCTGTCGAATATTTCAAATGTTGTGGTACAGCTCTTATTGAATTTGAATCTTGATAATTTCATACTCATATAATTTGATGAAGTATTGTAAAGTTGTACCAGAAAAAATCAACATTCGTCAGTTTTTTTCTTCCGATTGTATTACATCCAAATAGTTTAAAACTAATTGAATATATCAAACGAATATGATTTCAAAATTCTCCGAACTTCTGCCTTAACAGCAGTCAAAGTGCTATTAGTATTGAAAATCAGGATGTATCTTTTGTGGCTATTCAATGAAACTCAGAAAGAGTTCCGGGTCGATTCACTCTGGTCACTCTGCCAGACTTGATTCCTGCGCCAAAAATCATATGAAACACTCCGAATAACCATGTATTCAAAGAACTTCTCCCTCACTGTCATCTGATGATATCGACTTGACTTTAGAAATCATGAATCATTGTTTATATGACCTCCAAATTGAACGATTGGATGTTTCGAATCTTCTGTATCAGCATGAAACATTTAAAGCAAATCTGCCGTTTCGATTTCATTTTGTGTGATCGTGTATCCGAGTTGTTACGTGGTTAGACTGATTGGTTGAATCCTTGCTGTCTACTCACTAATAACACACCACCGTATAGTGATACTTATCAATAAAGCTGTCGGCAGTACTGGTTTACAGTATCGTAAAATCAACGGGATGAAACTTCACTTGTTAGGCAGTAAAAAGCGAGTAATTCAGCTGCGAAATTACTTTGTGATGACTATTTTATAGCATTCTTTTGTTCCACGGGGTGGGATGAGAAGGTCAAGGTCATGAATTAAACCAACCTCGACTTTATACTCGCGGTCATGTGAAGTGATTGGTCAAGTTATATCACGAATCCACACTGAAACTAGCAAACCATGTACTTTTACGAAATCACACATACGGTTTATGAAAATTGATTCTGGAATACTTGTTCATGAATTTTATTTGAATTTCCTGTTTCGGAAAAAAAACATGATTTGATGTGGCCGGAAGTGTACCACATCCTTCATCACTCCTCTTGAGGCATATGAGTTGATTGTGGATGCTTGGAATACGTGATAGCTACATATGAGTCGGGTATATTTTCATTTTCTGACACTGATACATATATATTGACATTGAATCTTCACTCTAACCATGTAGTTGTACAATGGTACACACAACTCTATAATCTGACACCGTATAAGGGAGTTTGATCACATTTTTATATAGTTCATCCCGACTGATCAGATTGGGTAGAAATTCCTTGACATTTCTCTTGGATTATTGATGATGCTTACAGGTATTGCTGAAGTACTGAATTCATTCGTGGTGAGAAATATATAACGCGGGTGAAATTGAAGTTATACAGAAATTGTGGCATTGGCTGGTGGCATAGAGACGTTTGACGAAATAAATTCAATCACACATTAACTTCATTTCCCAAATATGATTTGGTTTGCTCCACAATGTCAAATATTTCATTCATTCACGAATGAATGATCTGAAAGTTTCGAACTCACAAAAATTATGTCAGATATTCAATATTTTCAACTCTCGTTTTCGAATATCTATGATGCAACAAAGCCGATAAATTGAGTTCGGGAACAAATTTGGAATCACAAAGCGAAGAAGTATCTCTTGATGTTCAGAATGCCATTTCAATTATTTAGTCATTAACAAAAACAGATTTATTATTGCAAAATTGGTGTGATCATTCGAACCAATTGAAATTCGATTCTCTTCTGAGATTTGCATAATTGACTTCAGATTTTGCCAACATAGTCATTCATTTTATGAATAGTGTGTGAATAAACTGGAACACATATGCATTGTGAGATGAGCAAAATTGTATATGAAACGTACTGAAAAAATTCGAAGTCATACGCACCTTGATTTCATATATAGGCCTATTACCGGATTCACCTAGTGAGAATTGTAACTGTTTCACTATGCAATTGGGTTCACCCCCTGATAATATCCTTCATGTAGCCGCTTCAATAGCATCAATTGATTCGAGAAAAGAATACATTAAAATGTTTACCATCGAATAGATGACTCAATTCATATACAGCTTCACAATAATCTATCGCTATTGGTGTGCTTGAATTCAGTTGGGATTTCAGTTCATCCAGATCGAATATTCCGATTCATATTTTGCCTTCTGAGTTATGTCCTTAAAGATTCTCCGAAATTTGAGAAACATATCAAAAGTAGTTCTACCGATTGTGCCTCAATACTATACGTACAGTATCGAGCTAGTATTTGGATAATGGAATGAGGTACCGGAATAATAAATGTATTTCAAACTTCAATGAGCCATGTAGAGGTGTGAATGAAAATGATGAAAATATCATTTTCACAGAGGTGGAGAGGGGAGAGGAAGGGGGGGGGGAGAAGAGAGATAAACATCAATCAATCAAATGTGAATGATTTTTCACAATGTGTACTGATTTTTTCAATGTCCACACCGATATAATCCATCAATTCATTTGGGAACTAGATTTCTTTATCCAAGTTCTGTACAATATGAGGTGAGAGGAGGAAGATATATATATGGACATTTCATGGAGTTCATTCGAATGGATTTTTCTAATTCTTAATATCTACAAATACTTGAGATAAATGAATTTATCGATATATGGATGTATTCCAAAGTTCACCACGATACATATTCAACAATGAAGAATTTGAATCAATTTACCTGTGGAAATTGTTCATTTTGCATTGTTATCCAACATAGCTCACCGTCTACATCGTATATCTTGATTAACGATATATTACTCGATATTCAATCCAAATCCGACCGTTCTACGTTGGTTTGTTCATTTATTTGTTTGTGTGTTGATTTTTTTTGTGCACGCTGAACAAATAGCAAGGCTGAGCCATCAAAATTCAAACTTTTCCAGGTATGAGAACAGATATTTCGATTATCTGTAGTATGAACAGTACGATGAAGGTAGTTACCGAGCATACTGAATAGTTTCGAACCCAGGAAGTGTTTTTTATGTTCACCAAGTACAATTAATTCAAATATCTCGCTGATGGCATATTTTGTGTTCATCATAGTGAATATAACAGAAGAATTATCCTGAAATATAAAATCATCTTCATTTTCTTGACATAATGTTTCTGTATCCGAATGAAGACCAATCGTGGATCGTGCCACTCGAATCAAGGAAATGAAGAGAAATATTCTCACTGCTTTCAAAAGTTTGTATCGCGAATATGAAACATACTGAACTGAGAAAAAAACCCGTACGTTCTTTTCTATACAAGTTGGACAGTTTTGCGTGACATCATGAAGGGTAAACGAAGTGAATTATTCCATCAGAATATGAGGTGAAAAAAGTTATCAAATATTTGTTGAGAGTTTCTTCATTCTTCACTGGCTCCACTGGAATGACAGAATAGAAAATATGACAAAATTGAATAGAAAATATCAAACTAATACGTCAACGAAATGTGACGAACGCTACCAAAAAATACAATATATCTTCCACAATTTGATTCACTTGTTTGCTATTGGAGGAATATCACGGGATCACTGAAAATATAGGCCCACCAAACGACCGTGAACTCATTTCATCAACCACACTGATTCCGTGTTATTTTTTCATTTTCATTAGAGAAAACAACTTTCCGATTATGATAATGAAAGAAATGACCAAGAGAACGTCAATGCAATCATCTCTTCAATCAATTACCGTATCAGAATGATTCGATCTCGTTGACTCACAATTGTTCATAGAGCATTCACCATGTACTACATGAGAGCATTCATATGATTTGAGGTGGAACTTGCCTAATATAATGATAATGATGATTAAGAAGCCTTTATACGAGCATGTATCAATTCTCAGGTACTGCACTGACCTATAATCATTTCGAAAAAATCATTCAACATATTGTCCGTCCAAATTTTGCAGTATGATAAATTGAAATTCAACGGACATTTCAAGCATGAAAAGATTGAAGATCTTCAACTCACCGTGTTTTTTCTGATGCATCTCTGGAATTGATTAGTCAAATATCATTACTCCAAGTAAATGAAAATTATTCATATTCATCTATTCAACTCACTATAATGAAGATTTGTAATCTGCGTATGCATGAAAATGCATTTAATGTGGATCAATAGAATCACTGAATGATATGATAATGATGATAATGATATTCATGACGTATTCAGAACGGTGCTCACTCACATGAATTACTATTCGGTCATTCGTTGGTCAGTTGTGACTGTTCTACTTCATGTTTCGTGAGTTAGTAGATTTTCGAAACAATACATCGTCCCATAATATGATATAAAGTGTTCCTATGAGATGATTACAAGAGGATGATCCTGAGAATATATGTCCGGTACAATATCTGACACAAGTTGACGCGTTGTGATATTACACCCACTATATTTCAAGCCAGGGTGAGTTGCGAAACATATAAAAAGCAGAAATGTCCTCATTCATACAGTATTCACTCAAATCTTACGAAATTCATGCATATTTTCAAATTCATACTCACGTGAAAGTTCCAAAAATCACTGAAACTTTGTGAGAGTTGAATACATATATACATATATAAATATATATATATATATATATATATATATATATATATATATATATATATATCTATATATATATATATATATATATTTATATATATATATATATATATATATATATATATATATATATATATATATATATATATATATATATGAATAATGACACATTTCTATTGAATATTGTAATTTGACCTTGATGATGCCCAGACAAATCTTGGCGAAACGTCGGTCACTTATTGAAGAAGAGATCCATGAATATACCCAAAATGTGTCATTCAATTATATGCATCATGGAAAAGAGAGTTTAAAAGCATCTATATATTATATATATGCACTTCTGTAGAGAAGGAGGTACGATGAAGTTCAGCTGGCTCAAAAATCCCACCATATTGCGAGTTAACTCATTGTGGTGTAGAATCTCAACTGGTTCGATATCAGTACACATTTCAGAATATTGTTCAAACTCTTCAAGAGAACAGTCAGCAAATTGAAGTTATCATCACCAATTGTTTCCAATTGATATTAAAATTAATTTGTTGTATCACCATCAACTGTTATACTATTTTCACTATCTAATGGTGTATTCAAGTGATTTGATGTCTGCTCAGTGACGATCAGTGACTATTTCATTTCATGAAAAAACTTGATGATGCGATGAACATGATTACTGAATTTCAATGGCAGTTCGAACGAAATATTTTCGCTGAAATTATTTCAGCTTTTTAATGAAAGCCATGACTGAACTATCGAATGCTCCGTGAGCAGAACATGAATATTGATATCATACTAATATTTATATCATACTCGTCATAACAAAACAACGAGGATCCAAGGCCAACATTTTGACAGTGGAATCATTGGATGAGCGAAGTGAAGACTCAAATTCACCATACTCGAAAAAAAGAACATTTTTTGTTTCGCGCTCCACAAGTCGGACGGTAATGAAAATTCAGTTGAAACTTGATATACAAGTGTCCTCATCTGAGTCAATATTGTATAGTTCCGAGGTGAAATCGGTTGGACGACTTCTCAGAAAACTTGGTTCAAAGTAATCAAAAATCTCATAAGAATAACCAGGAGGAAAAAAAATCGTGAAAAGAGACTCCCTCCGAAAGAATTCAAGTTCAGAGAGCATTCCAATATAATGATGATACACATTATTCCGAACTTTCACTCAAATTGAATCAGCCATCCTGATGTGAAAAAATATATCATGTAGAGTTTCAAATCACTCGAAGCTATTTTTTTATCGATTGAGTCTGAACAACGAGTGTCACCAATTAATTGGAAACGATTCAAACAAGCTAGGCCTTCTTCATCATTATAGAAATCAATTATGAAACTGAAGGAAGTGACGTAATTGTTTTGATCTCAAGGTGGATGAATATATATATATATATATATATATATATATATATATATATATATATATATAATATATATATATGAATATATATATATATATATATATATATATATATATATATATATATATATATGAATATATATATATATATATATATATATATATATTTTATATGACCGATTCGAAGGTATGTTGATATGTTCTAGCTCATCCATCAACGCGGTAGCACATGACGCGTTTTCCTGGCTCTCTTCAGAAAACCTCTGAAATGGGTCATCTCATTCTCCTTAGAAAAAAGTTGGATTGGAGTCAATAGTTCAGATTAAATCCATAGGTTTACTGATTCCATAAATATATGTTGGTATATATTTTTCATCACATTCTACATACGGTTGTTTCAACATTATTCAATGGACATGCATTTGAAAGGAATTGAGTACCGATACTGACCCAGCAAATTTGATCAAACATATTGATACCGGAAGCAAGGTCAATTTGAGGTCACGAAAAAAGTTCATATCTACTCCTGCCATTATTTGTGAATATGTGCTATAATTTCATTGAACATTATTCAACTCCATGACTGAATGTAGGTGTTGGTTTCTCCTCGGATTGTACTTGATTCGCATTATAAATCATCCCCTATGAACATTAATCCTTCGTGAGGTTGTAAATCAAACCGACTTTACAGAACTTGAGTTTTATTCATTTCTACACACTATATACCAGGTTTGGTATAGCTTGTTTCAAGCAGTGTTATGTAGTGTACGACAATCTAGTACACACGACGTAATAATACTGACTGACTGTTTGTGCTCACCAAACTATAAACGTATTTGCAGGTATTCCAAATATATTTTCTAACCAAGAATTTAACACTTTATTCACAGCATTGTATTGAACGCCACAGAAGAATTGGGCCCACTCATCAAATATTGAAATCGATCGAAGGAGAATGATGATATGAACCACCCAAGCATGTAGTTGAACCGATGAAAATGAACCAATATAACTAAATCTAACCCGACCCAAAATCGAGAAGTAACCAAGCCAAAGTTGTCTGAATTCAAAATGAGAGTTCGATATATTGTTGTTCTGAGCCGTAAACGTTGATCTTGTTGAGATGCGTTTACTGCCTGATTTTCACGAAATGGACGGTTGATCTCTTAACATTGACGTGCTATCATCAGGCATTCACCTTCAATTCATGTGTAGCATGTTACTAAAATTATCTAAAACTATTTCATTCTTGTAGGTCTGATCAAGCTGCAATACAAACGGAGGTACTGTGACTCTGGACATGAGTTTAGTATGAAAACCTGAACACGTGTACTCGTGGTCAAATGAAATACACGATCAATCACATCGAAATGCATCCCTGGAAAATTTCACCAACCGCAAACGCAATGAACAGAGTAAGCAATTCACATTTGCGGTCACTTCAGATTATTTCATCCGAATTTGAAATTCAAATTTAAATCATATCTACTTTCCCTCAATCTTCAATTGTGACTTCCGCGTGAAGTGCGTGAACACATGATTTTCTAGTCCTTGTGCATATATTATCGGTGAATTTTTGCAAGGAAACATTTCATTATTGCTTGATCGACCACTCCACGCGACCACTGCTGTGCGTACACGCACTCTGGATATGGAGAATGGATGGAGTTTATGAGAAAAATAACATGTGGAGTATACCTAAAACTCCATATCACCCAGTAATTAGTGGGGTCACTGAGCATCGTTTATGATATCCATTAATTCTATTTTATTTCAATTATGATTTCGAATGAATATTTCATGCAACTGAGAGAGTACGTATTCATGACACTATTGTGAGTGGATATTACAAATCTCTAGATGTCAGCGCCAGATTGTATCTCTCCAATCCTTCATACAATTTAGAAAGTTGTAATAAGTCGATTTGCACGCTTAAAACTCGACAACACTTTTTGTTCGTTTCACTTATATCATGAAAAAACATCATCAACTTGTCATCATTTTCTTTCACTTTCCTTTCATTCACCGTCGTTTATTGAACTCTCGTCCTATTTCTTTGAACCTTGTCTACTTAGCAACTAAATGCTACGTCATTGCAGTGATAAGATAGCATTTAATAAGTCCTTCTATACCATACGTCACAATCATGCTCGAAACTTCCAGCCGACAGTACTGTATCATTGGAGAGAACAGTTGATCGTACCTCCGTGACGTCACTTGATTCTGCTGACTTACACTTTTCTTGCAGCAGGGAAGGGGATTTTTTTTAGTAGCCATTTAGCCTCGTGTAAATCGCAACGCGATGAAATGGATCGCTCCGGGCTGGAATTTATCGCAACGTTAGGGAATATTGCCAAGAGTAAGCAGGAAGAATATCCTGTTTGTAGAGAGGAAAGTGTTGAGTATATCTTGGACAGGAGACGTGGTTATTTCCTGCATGGTTCTATGACAGAATGTCGACATATCATGACATGATTTTTGAAGTACGTATCAGGTTTGATCATATAACAATCATTACCGATATAAGAAAAATGATTCTGATGATCCAATAACTATTTTGAGAGAATGGTATTTTCATATCAAATATATTCTTCATACTTTCGAATAAGAGTGAATAATAATGAGCTAGTGATGATATCAATATAATACACTGGTCATTCCCTGTTTGTTGCTGTTTCATTATCATAAATCAATCAATATGAAACAATCATACAGAGAATTTCTCATCTTATTCCTCAGAACTACTAGGCTTTGTAAAAAAATCATGACCACGTACAGTACATTTCGAGAAGTTTTCAAAATACCGATAAGAATGATGTGTGTTGAAAAATTGGAAAATCTGTATCATTCTGAAAAATAAAATGAAATTTTGAATGACAGTGGTGAAGAATATTTCAGACTATTTCTGTGGAAACAGAGTGAGATGATTTCAATGCATGTGTGTAGATCCCCAGGACACATCTCATTATCATATCTTAGTCATCCTTGAACACTTGTGTACTCACTGTGAGTCAATTGAATTTCAGTACAGTCACGTTTAAGTCAATTGATTTCAGTGTAGTCAGAGTTTGAGGTCAGTTGATCATTAACCTAGTTGACCCATCACCCTCATGTGCTGCGTTTGCATAGTTATCACCATCATTGTCTTCCTTCATGAACAACTGCTGACCTGATTGGCATGTGGCACCAAAACATCTCAAGGCAATCCATACTAACATTATTCTAGGTGTATTGACGACCTTTTATCAGGCACCGCGACGCTGGCAGGGAAATGATATGAAGCTCTTCCCCACCTTCTGATATAAGTATACGTCTTAGTGAGCAGAAGATCCACTCCAAGATGATCGATACGTTATCGTTCAAAACACCTAGCACGATACTTGCAGGTGAATTAAATATACAGTAATATTTATCCAACTATTAGAGGCTCCCATTTGGTGTAAACGAGAAGAGATCGAAAGTGTTGTTCGATTGTGTAGCTTCGTTGGCGGTATATTACGCACCACGCTTCTTGGCTTATAGAGACATGCCACTGATGTGAAAACTGAAGTCTATTTGTGCGTGTTTCAAGTCACGAATGAGGCCTGAGTAGGAATATATATATATATATATAAATATATATTGATATCTATATATATATATATATATATATATATATATATATATATATATATATATATATATATTGATATATATATATATGTATATATATATATATATATATATATATATATATATATATATATATATATATATATAATTATATATATATATATATATATATATATATATATATATGCTTACGTAGGTTCTCGTGGCCGATGGTAGTTGGTAGTATTATTTCTGCGGTAATGCCACTATGTTGAAACTCTTCGTGTCGACGTTTCGGCAGACTTTGCTCCGCCATCTTCAGGACTCGGTCGGTGGTCAGCACTCGAATGCTGACCACCGACCGAGTCCTGAAGATGGCGGAGCAAAGTCTGCCGAAACGTCGACACGAAGAGTTTCAACATAGTGGCATTACCGCAGAAATAATACTACCATATATATATATATATATATATATATATATATATATATATATATATATATATATATATATATATATATATATATATATATATATATATATATAAATATATAAATAAATATATGTATATATATATATATATATATATATATATATATATATATATATATATATATATATTTAAATATATAAATAAATATATATATATATATATATATATATATATATATATATAATATATATATATATATATATATATATATATATATATAAATATATATATATATATATATATATATATATATATATATATATATATATAATATATATATATATATATATATATATATATATATATATAAATATATATATATATATATATATATATATATATGTATATATATATATATATATATATATATATATATATATATATATATATATATATATCTGTGAGCCCGATTCGTGTTTTATGCGCTCATTCGTACCTCCTGATAAGCTGGTCATTGGTGAGTCGATAAATTGATGATCATTAACATTCAACTTCATAAGAAAGTTTGGAGGTGATCAAGTGTTGACAGTTTTCGAAATTCAGGATTATCACCTTTCATATTTGTTTTATCACTTGATAACCACTGAAAATCATGATTAAAACTGAGGATGTGTCTCAATTTGCATGCTATACTGAATGACTACTTGCCACATTCCAGTTTTTCTGAAATTACTGAAATGTTTACAATTATTGAGCTGTTTTTTTCTGATTACAAGATTCGGATTGCATTTTGAATGAAAATCAGCTATTGTCACACACTCGATAACCCTGATATTCCGTACGTATTGAAGACGCTTCTGAATAATATGATTATGTAAGGTTCAAGTTCCTCGATCAAGTCGTATCTATATTCCATATGTGGTGAACAACTCGAGGGTACGACTGGTTATCGTGTTGCACGACTAAATGATAACGGCCGGATGTATCGATGTGAAGAATAAAATGCGCCACATTTGATGAGAATGGACTGCTTGTTGTTGTCCCTGGAGCCTGAGACTGCATTTTTTACTGCTCCCTTCCTCCCTTCATCCCAAGTACGCACAATCCACTCGCTATACACCAACACACCTCTACGCGTTAGATTATGTACAATGATGACAGTGATAGGGTATTCTACATGAGAAACATTGACCCATTTCCACCCATTGTTATTTGTTCACATTACTCTCTCACTCATTTAATCTTCATCTCTCCCCACCTTCTTCTTTCCTCCAATCTCACTACTTATTTTCTCCTGTTCTCTAGCAAATCCTGCCTTTTCCACACCGTTCAATTAGAATACTGGCATGAATGAAATCAATCTGATTTGTCACTTTTGATTCATTCGTGTCTGCATTTTTGACATACTTCACAAATTGGTGAGAATGGAGAATTTAAAATGGTCGAAATGGTTCGGAGAAACATAGAATCTATGTTATTTTGTTTTCAAAATCAAATCACTCTATGCGTATTCAGCTTGTAAGGATTTTCTCATGTCGAATAGAATCAAAACCTTCCTGAGTGGAAATGAATATTCATGTTATCACACAAAAGCATATCTATTACCTCTGGTTATGTTTCATATAACAATTCTCAGTTGAATAATGGAACGAATAGAAATGGTCTGAACTTATTAGTATTATTGATCACCTTTATGCATTTGCATCGGATAATGCAATTTACACGTGGATCTTTTCAGGGCGTCGAAATACGAAACTTCCAAGTTCTGACGGCCGATATTGAAGGATGGTCAAAACAAGAAAGAGACTGCAGTCATTTGAGATTCTGATTTATTTTCTAGTATAACAAAAATCAAGGTGACATATTTTTGAATAGCAGAATGGAGATAACAATGATTGGTTGTATCCCTATCCCTTCTCAGGACACTGTGAAACATGAATACACTCCCCGATGTCGTTCCTGGCATACTCTTCGTCACAATAACACCCATCGTTACACCTGATATTGACAATAGGGCAAGTTTCACCAAGACTGGCACATACGTTTTGGCAAGCCGAGCCGCATTCGTAGTGTTCGTTGAGTCGTTCACATGTCAGTGGAGCTGTAATAACAGTGAATCAGTGATATGAGTTTCCACATTTTGGCAATAACTTTCAGAAAAATCAGACAAAAATTATCCTGATCGAGTGAGAACACAGATCAACTCATATGTGCACATATGGAGAAAAGTTGTTGAGATAAAACAAATATATATATATATATATACATATATATATATATATATATATATGTATATATATATATATATATATATAAATATATTTGTGTATGTATATATATATAAATATGAATATATATATGAATAAATATATATATATATATATATATATATATATATATATATATATATATATATATATATATATATATATATGTATATATATCTATATATATATATATATATATATATATATATATATATATATATATATATATTTATATATATGTATATATATATATTTATATATATATATATATATATATATATATATATATTTATATATATATACATATATATATATATATATATATATATATATATATATATATGTATATATATATATATATATTTATATATATATATATATATATATATATATATATATATATATATATATATATACATATATATATATATAAATATATATATATATATATATATATATATATATATATATATATATTTATATATATATATATATATATATATATATATATATATATATATATATGAATGAACATATTACCATTCAATCACTTCATCGTTCGAAAAATATGCAAATGGTGAAAATATCGGAACTAAAAACTGAATGAAAATGAGTGAACAGAAAGAGATGATCGGAAAAGACAAATTATATAATTATGTTGGTGAGATAGTTTTCCTGTGTGTCTTCAGAATGAGAAATTCAGCGAGGTCGAAGAAGGGGTTCTGAAGTAGAGAAGATTCCAGGTTGAATTTAAGAAATGAAAGTTTGTTGAGGCTCGCTATATGGGCAGATAGTTCATCCTGATGGTTATGAAAGGTTGGCGAGAGTTGTGTGTGAAAGGATGAGCGTTGAAGTCTATTCAACGGATTGGGAGAACGGATTGGGTAATGTGCGTCATTTTTGAAGGAAGTTATGGATGGGGATATCTTTGGGAGGAAAAGCTGATGTTTGAGTAAACATGGGAACTCGCAATTTGGATGAAAGTGTGAAGATTTCGAGGTTTATGAAATGTGATGAAAATGCAATACCCTGCATGCAATACCATAAAAAAACATGCAATACCCTTCAAGCTGGAACTCTACTCTCCCACTGTCACACTGTTATACTGTCCTACCGCTCTACTGCTCTTCTGCCCTACTGCTTCACTAACCCCTTGGTCTTCAAAGAAGAACCTTCTCATATATATATATATATATATATATATATATATATATATATATATATATATATATATATATATATATATATATATATATATATATATATATATATATATATATTTATCATCAATCACAGATCTGGAGGTGAAAAATAAGCATTTGTTGCAGCTGTCAATCTGAAAGACTCTGAGATTCAACTTGAATACGTTAACTAAAATGCATGAACTGATGTTCAGTGATAGGCGCGATTGATGTATGTTGTGTTTCACTGTTCACACCGAATTGGATTGTTAATATTAACGGCCATCCAGAAGATATTGAATAATTCCACTTGATCGACTTGCATCAATCATCACATCAGAATTGACATCTACTCCGTACAATTATTTGTTATGAATTCTGTAGATTACCTCGTTTTGTCAAGCGGTTCAATGCGCACTGTATGGGAAGAACGCATCTGTCGATTCTGGTGTCTCTAACAAATCCCATATCACAAAAGCATCCTCTCACGCAATTCAGCGTACATGCACTCATAATCATGCTGTCACAAGTTATCGGACAAGCGCTGCCACATTCCATGAAGCTCTCGTGCATAGGACAAGTGGTATCCTCAGAAGCAGTGGCTATAACAAATTTGGGAGATTTCACATATAACTAGAGCAGGATGCAACAGGGTGTTCATATTCAGTGTTCAATTACATAAGCAACTCACTGTACGACGCAGTATGCATGACAACAGCGACACAGATCAGGAAGAGCATCGTGAGAAATAAAACGACTGCACACAACGACGATGTCACCAAGCTATTGATAGAAACACTGATGTTCATATCTGTATTCATGTATTATATATATATATATATATATATATATATATATATATATATATATATATATATTTATATATATATATATATATATATATATATATATATATATATATATATATATATATATATATATATATATATATATATATATATATATATATAATAACCGTAGTCATGTGCCACGTATGCTACCCTACTTGCTTATCAACTGCCTGTCACTGCGTCTAATCAATTTTGTATTTCCAACAATCAGAATCAGAGCAATTATACCATCGCTCAACATATTATGCTTTTATTTTTCAAAACACGTTTACACTTATCAGCGTTTTTATGAAGATTAGGTACGCACAGTTATTATTATAGTTCCTCTATCTAAAGTTCTGAGAAAACAATGTGTATTAAACAAATGTTTAGCGACAGGCATATGAATTAACTTGTCTCCTTTCCTCACAACATTTGAAATGTGTATCTTTTTCGGAAGTATATCAAAATGAGCTGGTTCTGTGATGAAATGTGAAAAAATCAGTTTTGTGCAGTATTCAATTCAAGATAATATCAAGTGAACATTTGAAATATATTTCATGGCGTTTCTGAAGTTGAGCGTCCGTAACCACCAAGAAAAGCATGAAGTACTCAATTAGCACAATATAAAATACCGTTGAGGATCCGGGGAATTGTCATGGATGTATGACCATCTCGATAATGAACGATAGTGTTCCTAGCTAACCTGCATTCATCATCATGAGAAACATATTTGAAACTTACAAGATCATGAGAGATCTTGAGCTTTTGGCTCTCGAATCGAGAGCCAAACACTGGAATCAACTCACCAGACGTCGAAGCAGTGAGTGAGAGCTATTCCAGCTTGTTCTTGAGTTTCTATCACCTCGGTTTTGAAAGTAAGCGTCCAGCCTGGGGGGTGAAAATTCACAAGGGTGGAGGTGACGTGTTTGGTGACCTATGACGAGCGTATCACCTGTTCTGTTGAATACATCATGGTATTTTGGAAAGCATCCAACTTACTGATACTACAAAATTGAAATTTGAGAATACAGTACTCGTCAAGATAAGTAGAACATATCTGAAGTGAAATCAAACTCCACAGAAAACAAAAATTTCTGAAAAAAATATGATTCAAACCCTTACTATCCGGACACTCTGACATATGAAAGTAGTGACATAAAAAGTTTTGGTCGAGTTAGCTCTCCAAGGAGGTGAGATACATACATGTAGATAGATATTGGCCATATAATTCAAATGCCCGGCAATTATAATTGGGCTCGATAGCTTTCGATATGATGTAATTAAATGTGCATGGCAATTTCATTTTATCATGTCAAAATCTATCAGACCAGTTGTACCGAATGGTGTTTGCATTATATGCCAAATATATATATCGACAGATATGCATTTTCTGCCTCTTGAAGAGCTGACTTGGTCAAAACCTTCTATATAACTATACTCTCATATGCCAATGTGTTCAAATAGCAAGGGATTTTTAGGCTCCCTGTCTTCACAAGTTTTTATTCCTGATGGGGGTATCAAAGCCTTCTGAGCTTCATATGTGCTACTTTCACTGGGCAAGTTTTCAAATATAATTTGAAGACATTATTCGAATTCGAACCATAGCAAAAACTGGACTAATTCAATTCATCCGGTGATGAAGTTGCTCACACTCCATCGTAGGAATGTAGGTCTTTATCAAATTCAGCGGGAAGAACTGTGATTCTTAACAAAACAGTAACAGTGCAGTCAACTTTTGTATTTGCCTGTAGGTTCATCTGATACATTATCAAATTGGATCCTTTCGGCTTCAAATACAGAGATGGAGCATCAATTGTAATTTCAATGTGTATTCACGAAAAAATGATCGAAATACATTTTCCTGGAGCTAGGGCCCTGAGTCCGGCTGAAATTGATAGGTGGGGTCATAATGGGCCCAGATGTCGGTCTTATAATCACAAAATCACAAATAGAAGACATGGTCGGCCTACTTCATCTTTGACACTAAATGTAATTGTGACTATAGCGTTCGACAAGGTTTCCCTCAGGCTTTGTTGTGTATACTGTGGTAAGACTCGATGATCAATAAACATCTCACTCGCATTATTCCAATGGATCCACCTTCTCACTACGAAACCATCCTTTTCCAATATGATTCTGTCACAAACAACTTCGGCTCTGAGCAAATGCTTCTGGCGACAAAATCACCATGACCCCTATTCCTGAGAAGAATGAGATCTGAGAAAAATACAAATGAGTAAGAAAACGATTATCTCACTGAAATGGCCGATTTACCATTACCAATCGGCCATTTCAAGTGAGATAATCGTTTTCTCAGTCATTTTTATTTTTCTCACATCTCATTCATCTCAGGAGTAGGGGTCCATGTGGTTGAAATAAATATTTTCGTCATTTCGGAAAAGGCGCGAAAATATGATCTCGCTGTTGTCTTGCTTTGAAACCCAGATATTAATTCACTCATTCATGAAGGATTTTTCGATCATGATCTTGATATCATCAACAAAAACGTTCATTCTCAGTAATAAACAGGGCATAGTATATGGTATAGACCGTGCCTAAGTCAACATTCATTTGTAAATTGTTTCTGCATGAATGTGGGCCTATTTCGTGTATTTCACCAAATACCTTGGTATTCAACCACGTTGAAAGATGGAAAAATAAGCCTCCTAAGCGAAGCCAGCGCGTATCGGAGTGGAGTGAATTGATAATTTGTCGGGCCAGTCGGGATGATTTCCAAAATATTTTTTTTCACACCCACTTTGATTCACACGATCATTCAAATTTTTTTCTCATCGAACCATCATATTCCATCAATATAGTTCCACCATCAGTGGACGAGATGACGCTTTCAGTGATTTCACCTGGGATTATACTGAATGTTTCAAATATGTAATCCAGGCAAAAGTGAAGTAATTCCTCAGATTCCAGGTGGAATGAGAATGTTATAGTACAGCCCAGACTTGGTCAATCGAAATATCTGTTCATTCGCACATCCTCCTTCTATTTATAACTTTGAGAATATTTTTGTGAATAATCGAATAATTAAAAACATAATATTCACATCGGTTTCGTGCTATGCGCATTGAACATGATTATCGATAGTGGAGCAGATATCTCTCAAAAAGTCACTCCACTGTGATAAGTAGCGATGTCGCTGAGCGTGACATGATGAACAAGCTCAATTTTACGTCTTCTTAGATGATGGAGTGATTGTTTTTTCTTACCGTGTTAATTGACGACTAGTGATTGACCCGCCCACAAACGTCTCAAAACAAAACAGCCAATCGAATGGGCTGTTTGTTATGTGAGAAGATTGACATGGACCATCGGAGTATCTCTGAATGCCCACATGAAGTATAGATCAAGGTGGCTTGCCAATAAGCCACGCCTATCACTAGTGGTCAATTGATGAAAATGTTCAATAAATCATTGGACCGTGATTCGCGACGAAATAGTGTTTATAAGAGAGGCGATGAGGAGATAAATTTCAATTCTGGGAGTCATTATTTCACTCAAGGATGAAAACTTGACCAATCTCTCATTTTTCAATTTCCGTACAAACATCATCGGAATTTCATTGAAATTTGTCTGAAAATTAATTTCAGTAATAATAAAACCTAGAAAAGAGAGTTTGAAATGACAATACTTTTAGTTTTCTAGAGTCACTTCTGATTATATCATATGGAAAACTCATTTACATACTTAACATATTCCCTGAGAAAATTACATGAATCGGATGGTTCGTTCGGCCCGTGGCTGATTTTGCAGGGTTGACAACGGAAAGAGGAGGAAAAGGAAAAGAAAACCGAAGAAGTCAGCTTTTCACAGCTTTATGAATTCTGAACGTTCGATACGATATATCTCAAGTTTGATATACTGTATCATGTATGGCGCCACATTTTATTACAATGAACTGGTGGGATCTAAATTCATTGGTTTCGGCGATAAAGTGTGCTTAATACCGTCTGGAACAAGTGTAGCGTGAAGCTGGCTTCGCGCGGGACTTGACTCCCGCCGAGCTACCACTCGACTAGATGGAACATACCCAATTGAATATCTAGAAAAATTCTCGCCATAATAGTTGTATCACTAATTCAATGGTCACAGTCAACCTAACAGTAGGGCCAACAAGACGTCAATACCGGTATTGTAAGGTGAATAGAACACATGTTATATAATAATGGATACTAGAATTCAGAGAAACCAATAATGCAATGTTATTGAATGCACCATGATCAGGTACTAATACGCATGTGATTGTATGAACAATCAAAGTTGGTGAATAGGTCTGGAACTTGTTGTAGAAAGAAATACATTTATGGTATGACCGTCAGATTTAAAGAATTTTTTTAAAATCATTTTCCAACCCTGTGATTGGCTGGAGATAACGTCATAACCTTTCAAGGGCTGATGTAAACGCAAGGGAGCAGGACAAGTAACCATTTCACTCATAATCAGTCTCGAGAGTAGTTCGAGATAGTGGCTGAGGTCACGACCTGCAGTGGTTTGAAATGAAGAAACGGGACGACGTCTAGAACATTGGTGGTGCAAAGTTAAATGTGATAAAATAAGTGTCTTGGGCAACAAATGGTGGCGACGTGCCTAACAAGTGAAGAGTAATAAACTCAGTTCTTTTCAAATCATTTGATCGTTATCCTGCGGGAACTTTAGATTCGAACGAACTTATTAAACATTGTATATTGTATACTTGTAGTGCATCATTAAGCATACCATAGAGTATTCATCAGATTGGAATGATTCAATCTATTTTTTGAGATAAACATCCGTCATACGTACACGTTGCCTATCATCACCGCCCCAGGAAAAGCTGGCATTCAAACTTTGAGACAACCACCTTCGTCGCCGACAAGCCGTCCGTTTTCGCATACCAGAAAACTGCATGAAGTCATCGCTGCTGAACGTCTGGTGATCTCCACCTACCCCCTTCAAGACTCCAATCTTCGCTTCCCCTCACGTCACCGAAAACACCCACTCACCCATTCGTCATAATTGAAGTCGCCAGACTACGCTACACATAATAGATATCGACTGAGTCAAAGAAAGGTATACCCGATATGATATTTAACTTTGTAATGTAAAATAAAAGGAGAGGAAATAAATATCGAGTGTATATAAAATTGATGGGTGATTGATTAATTAAGAGTCTCATGTTCCTGCCCTGAGCAAGTTGTGTCACAACGATGTGTAATGATCGGCTGCAATCATCAATTACAACCTTATGAATCGACATGATATTGAATAATATCTAATCACGAATAGTATTACATGAGTGAAACTCTCTTCGGTTCAAGACTTTGTTGAATTGGTCCAAGAACTTGATGTGTGTAAAATTAGGACTTTGATCCACTCAACCAACATTATTTGTCACATCTGGGACTTCGTGAAATTTCATTTTGATTTTTCCAGCTGATATGACTTCGATTGCATGCGTCCAGTTTCAAATGTGGTTGCCACAGATAGTGTTGAGTGTATATTCAATGGACAGAAACCTAATCGCATGACCAGGTTGGAACGTTACTACATGAAAACCTCATATGAGAAAAAATGGCACTTCAAACCTTGTCATTCCATGGTCGCGAAGTGGCTCTTCTAGCTGATCGCTGTCACCACTCAGGGGTCGAGCCTGATACCACAATTGGGGACTGGTTCAAAGAATGAAGGGATTATTTGCTGTGAAGCGGACATTGGATCTGGGATATGATACACAAAGAACAAGAACCTATTCAGAGCAACATTATTTTATTCAATCGTAAGATCCATCTTGGAACATAAAGTGATGATGAATAATCATCATATTTAATGAAAAACGCCTCACAGAATATCAGTGGCGACTTCATCTCAGAAGATGTGTGGTCACACAGTTCACTCAAAGTATAATAATTGCAGACTCTTCTGGCGAGCACGGGGTGCGAGCCTATTCATAAAAAGTATCCTGAGGAGGGTGGTACAAAAATTATGTTATTACTTGGAATTGAAGGTAGGGTTGTGATTTGTGAATAGGAGGCTCACGAAATCACTGATTCACACTTCTGATCATAGCACAGGAGGGCTATAGGCTAGACTTCGGGCATCAGTGATTCACGTATGAACAAGGTGTATGATTCTGGTAGGAAAAGCTGTCATAGTGAGATGAGTAGGATGATTAATACTATGCTGATCATAACTATTCTGATATGGATACATTAAACAGTGTATAGGCCACTAATAATAATAATAATTTTTTTTTTATTTTTTTTTTTATCTGATAAATGAACATTTTTACAACGCATGTTTCAGTCTTAGAGTGTCCACAAAACCCATTGAGGGTTTACCTGTGGAATGAGTAATAATAGCATATACTAGTATATATAGCATCTTCGATAATACTAGCAATTATCTACAAAAACACGTTCTACTCACATAAATTGGAAAAAATACAAGTGAACAAAATAAAATACAATAAAAATAAACACAATACAACACAAATACAATTCAAGTAAACAAGCTACAATGAAAATTAATGATAAATACACCACAATAACAACAATGAATAATAACCTTTGAAACAAAATACACATAATACATCTTCAGCATAATAATTTAGGTCCTGATTTGATAATTTGTTTCATTTATTTATTAATTTTATAAATTTTATGTTCTGTCATTGAATTATTTTATGGTGCTTAGTAACCAGTTCTTCACCTCTCGTTTAATGTTAACATATTTCTCTATTTTTCTCAAACTTTCTGGCAGCAGATTGAAAGTAACTGGAATAGCATATTCTAATCGCCTTTTGCCGAATTTATTTATCCATGACGGAACCTGATACGTTTCTCTGTTAGCTAATCTAGTGTGAATGGAATGTATGTTCAAGATTTTGTATTGTAGTTTGTAATAGTGCAATAAAATTAATCGGTATTTATGTAAATATGTTAAGGGAAGTATATTGCAATGTTGATATAATTGATTGATATTAGAATTTAGTTCAAGTTTTATGTGGTGAGGTATCATTGATTTTACTATCCTATCTTGTAATTGCATAATCTTATCCAAGTGATATTGGGAAGCACTACCCCATGCCAGAAGCCCATACAACATCAAAGATGTTCCCAAGGCCTCGTAAACAGACTTCAGTAATTTGAAAGGCAAAATGAATTTTAGGTTATAAATGCGAAATGCACAAGATCGAAGTCTATTACAAATTGAATCTATATGAGGTCTCCAGCTGAATGAATTATCTATGGTTAAGCCTAAATATACATGTGTGTCAACAATATTAATATAAACTCTACAATCACAGTCAATATTGGGGGTTCCACATTTTAGTGTATGTAGACATTCACTTGAATGATAAATCAGGTTGAAATTATTATATCTAGCTTGGTTCAAGGGTGTACAAATGTGCATAACCTTTGTTTTGTCAGCGTTTATTATTAAGTTATGGTCTTGAGTGAATTTTAATACATTAGTGAAATCATTTTGTAAATTAAAAACTGCGACATCATGTTTGTGAACAGATATAATCAAGGTGTCATCTGCATACATGATTATTTTAGATTTCTTAATACATTCGAACATTTCGTTCACATAAATTAAATATAAAGTTGGTCCAAGAATTGACCCTTGCGGTACTCCAGACTTACATTCTTTAGAGTCACTGAACTTTTCGTTAACTTTCACTAAGATATTTCTTTCATTCAAATAGCTGGAAAACCAATTCAGCATAGGTCCCCTTATTCCAATTTTTTCCAATAGGTGAATCAATTTAGTGTGATTTATCGTATCGAAGGCTTTCGAGAAATCGATGAAAAGTGCTAGTACATGAAAATTATCATTCAATTTAGAATTTACAAAGTTAGAAAATAATGCAAGAAGATCATTTGTTCCTTTCCCTTTTTGAAAACCGAACTGCATTTTGTTTATTAGATCACGGTTATTTAGATATTCTGTTAAAACATTAGATACACAGCGTTCCATGATTTTATCAATGATAGGGAGCAAAGAAATAGGCCTATAATTTGAATATATCATGTGATCACTCTTTTTATAAATTGGTCGGACGACAGAGATCTTTAATTTCGATGGAACAACACCACTTTTGAAAGATAAATTAAATAACTTTGATAATAACGGGCTAATTACGTTTATCATTAAATATAGGTCCTTAGCCCTAATCTCGTCAATTCCAGAATGCTTATTCAAGTCAAGTTTATCAATAATATTTTTTATATGCGCCGTTGTTATATTAGGCATGAGCATAGATTGTAACTGCTCTCTCGGTGTGTATATATTATCACAAGTTATGAAATCACACGAATGTCGAATATTTATTACCTCGTCTATAAAACTTTTAGCAAAACAATTCGCAATAACTAAGCTCGAAAATTTCCGTCCTAAAAAATTATCAATTACGTCATCAACCGAATTCTGTTTTTTCTTTCCAATAAATGTGTTTATAGTTTGCCATGTAGTTTTAATGCAACCCTTTGAGCTCTCAATTGACTTTTTATAAAAAACTATTTTAGCTTTCTCTATTAGTTTTTCAACCTCATTCCTAATTTTGACATAGTCCTCCCTATACATCATTTTGATACATATATTTTTACATTGTTTCCATTTCTTAAATAATTTATCTCTACTTTTAACTCTTTGAACAATATGATAGGTTATCCAAGACTTGACGTTTTCTTTACGTTTATCCTTCAATTCATAATGTGAGGCATATTTATAACAATTGTTGAATTTGGTGACAATGGCATTATACAATTCCGTACAATTGTCGATTTTATTTAGAGTCATCCAGTCGCAATTCGTCAATTTAGTTCTAAGTAATGACTCATTAATTTTGAGTATATAACGACTAGACGATGATTCATCAATATTCTTGGTAATGTGTGTTCTTTCATCGAAAATAATTTCAGTCATAACCATATAATGATCAGACAGTTTCGTTTTAAAGATGGCAGAATTTACTTTTAACGACTCGGACCTCACAAAAACATGATCTATACATGAACTAGTTAGTTTATCTAAACGAATCTCTTCCCGCGTACTTCCATAAATACAATTATTAAAACCATTAGCAGTCAGAAAGTTCTCATAATTACATACATAATTATTATCAATATCAAGGAGATCTATATTAACATCACCAAAAAGCAATACATTACGATCATGTATATTTCTATCAATGTACTTCTCTAATTCTTCAATAAAACTATGTTTATTTGAGTTCGGTGGTCTATATATAGCAATGATATGCATAACTTTTGATCTGTTCAACCTTAACGACCCTGTAAGACCTTCAAAATGATCAAACGTATTAGCTGATGCCACAAAGTCATGTTTTTCTTTAACATATAGAACTAATCCCCCTCCCCTTCTACTACCCCTTAATTTTGTGTAGACATTATAACCATCAAAATGATAAATTATGTCGAGTTCGTTGACATTCACCTCTGTCAGTAATAATATATCAAATTTTCCCACATGATTGTGCAATATTACATTCAATTCATCCCAGTTGCATTTAATGGATCGTATATTTAAATGTAAGAAAGTGTATCCGTGTATAGTACTGAACCATGGATCTAGATCATCAATAATCACTTGTTTAACTGTATCAATCTCATTACCCAAGTCGTTAGGCCAAGTTATCATACAACAGAACAGACAGAATTACGTCAACCAATCAAACAATTTTACTTTCAATGTCAGAAGTGGAGGTGATGTTGATAAAGTGACGGGCAGTTTCGTCTTTCCTGACTAGAATCCTACCGTCTTTCACCCAGACGAACTTGTATCCCTTTTCCCTTGCTTGTTGTTTGGCACGCCACAGCAACTCTCGATTGAGAACAGTCAAATTCTCGTTAATATAAACGCGGCTTCCGACGTTTGATCCGGTAATCTGGTCACTAGTAATGCGTACACGTTTCTTCTCTAGGAACCTGTTGCGTAGTTTCCTAGAGATAAGTTGCACAATAATCTTCAATAATAATAATAATAATAATAATGGTTTTATTTCCTTTTGGATCATTACATGATATAATGGAAAGTCTTGAAAAAAAGTTATATAACAAAAATTCAAAATATTCAATATAAAAATCTCAATATGAACAAGCTTCAACAAGACTCATCCAACCTATAAAAGCATTTTTAAATCATATAACTGCGTAGTTTTTTTTTTAAATACTATTTTAGAATCGAGTTTGCTGGCATCTTTCAGCACAATAGGTAAACAATTAAAAAATCTACACCCAGCATAAACTGGACTTTTCTTGAAGAGCTCCAGCTTGTGAGCCTCCAAGACGAATGCGGATTTGTTTCTTGTGTTGAAATCATGCAGTTTGTCATGCGTTATACTGTCCCGGCTGTTCTCCAGTACAAACATTATAGTACTGAAAATGTATAAGCCAACAACTGTCAATATTCCAAATTGCCGAAACAGCGTTCTGCAAGAGTCTTACCAAACGTCAGCACACGGGTCTTTGCTTGCACGTGCCATAATACGCAATAATGCGCATAAATATGCACCCCAAATATATCTTCGTCAGAAATTGAAAGTGAAAATATGACGTTATCATGAATTAATTATTAAAAAAATGATATCTTCTGCCAAGGTTTCCTGTGAGATCACTTCGCTTGTCTGTTGCCACGCTACTTGAAGCCCCAATCGTCTCTTCTGTCTTCATAACACGTGCTCGGATGAACACACGTCCACGTGTCATGGCGCACAAGCCCGTGTATGCACACACATCCCGGGATGCAATGCTGGTTGCAGCCACCATTTCCACCATGAAGTGTCTCGCACGAGTTCTGACAGAATCTCCCACATGGATCGAAAACCTCGTCATATGGACACAGCATATTGGGTCGACTGAGAACTGAAACATGACCCGACACGGAACAGTTCACACAGATTTATTTCACGAAAGTAATCCGAGTCAGAAAAACTGAGATAATCAAAAGAGCCTAGCAAGAATTTCTATTCCATATATCAAAAAAATTGGGCTTCGTTTTTTTTTTTTTTTTGTATTTTGTGCTCGGCATACAGGCCAGGAAATGAGTTAATCAACTCGAAACTTTTTCTATATTCTGGTGTTCTACTGGAATGGGTTGGAATTGTTCCTGAAAATCATTGGTCTAACGTTTTTCCGGGAAAAAATAGGAAACTTTGTAAAATCCTCATGAGAATAACACAAAGGAAAAATAATTGGAAAACCATTTTTGTAGAGCTCTGAAATTCTTACTGAGAATTAATGGTACATATTTCCAGTAATTTTCAGAACAATCGAATGAGAAATGAACACGTCCTAATAATGCATTTTTTCACATCAATCAAAGCTATCAAGAGAGCTATTGAGAAAAAACAACAAGTGTCACCAATTGATTGAATGTTTGAAGTAATCCAAAGTCTGTAGATGAAGTTTGAGCTGAGAACATTTTCAACTTCGGAATTCCATACTTCTGAACTATTCTCACAACGCATATCATGCATTTTCCTAGTATTATCATAATTAGACGAACGAGTGTATTAAAAATTTCCATTTCGCATACCAAAAAAAAAAATGGGCTCCGTTCTTATGTGTTTCAATTTTATTATTTCGTGCGTAGCATACAGGTCAGGAAAAAAACAATCAACTTGAAACCTTTCTATGTATTGATTTCATGCCGAAATAGTTTGAGATTGTTCTACATAGAAATCTGTTGAACGCTTCTCCGAGAAACATTATGAAATTTGAAATTTTTTTCAGAAGAATAACCCGGAGGGAAAATACTTGAGAACGAAAAATCTTTCAGAAGCTCTCAAATTTCCACGAGATGTGGAGAATACTATTAAACACATTTTTAGATATTTTTGCAACAATGAGATGAGATATAACGAAGAAAACGCAACAAAAACGCATTTTCACATGAATCAGAGCAATAAAGTTATTGCAATAAAGTGGTGGATACACTTTGCAAGTCCTTGGAAGTGAGAAAGTCGGCTCCAATACTGTCGCTGATTGGTGCACGGCGACAAAATGACCGTCTCGAAAGACTCTTCAAAAGTCTTTCAGAAGTCGAGCATTGCTCTACAAGTGAGAGCGAAAAATGCAAGCAAATCCAAAGAGTCGAACGTGATTGGTCCATTTATTTGACGTTGATTATAATACTTTCAACATTTGACTGCTATCATTGTGTTTCCTTTCTTGCTGTTCATAGGTTAGTTAGTTAGTTTGTTAGTTAGTTTGCAGTGAGCCATTTGCACCAATAGGTGACGCCAAACCAGATGCGATGGACTTGTCACTTCTCACTTCTCACTCGCGCTTTTCACTTGCAAAGACTTGCAAGTGTATAACCAATCAAATCTGTGGCAACAAGTGACACCAATTGATTTTAAACGATCAAAATTTGTTATAAACGAGCAAGAAGACATTAAGATAAATTATTGATTCTGGTTGGGTTTCCAAGCGTTTGTTGTGATCCAAGATAAGTAAATGTAGATTGAGCTAACTGATTAGACGAGCTTTAGCGAGGATTCATCAGACGAGCTTCAGCGAGGATTCAATTTGACATACTGAAAAAAATTGGTGTTCGTTTTATGTTTTTTTGTTGTTTTTTTATGTTTTTTTGTCGGTTCTCCACAGGTCAAACGGCTACAGCTATCAACTTCAAACTTTTTTTTGTTATGGTTCCTCATCCAACTTGGATTTGTATAGATTTGTGGCATTATCGCGTGATCCCTTTAGTAATGAATTTTGGAAATTTCAAAAATACCCATTTGAATAACACGGCGGAAAAAAAAAATTTATTTTCAAAAAAAAAAAATATATATTTGCCTGAAGTTGAGTTACATTTTGATACACATTTCTGAAAACTTTCAGCTTGATCGGGTGAGCCGGCATTTCGAAGAAAAACCGTAAAATGTGCTGAATTGGTACCACTCGAATCAGTTTTTACCCATTCCTAACTCAAATGTCACCCAATTGGCGAATGTAGGAAAAGTTTGGCAAAAACGTCGGCATACTATTACTATCCGCTCGTCTAAAAACGCATATATGGCGTTTTCCTAGTTATTTCTCATCCCAGATTCCCATACTTCTAAGCTCATCTCACAACGCATATCCCGCGTTCTCCTGGTAAAATAATTCCTCCGATATGTTTATACACGAGTTCTGTTTCTCCATCAATATCCAAACGTGGTACAGAATCATTGCTTCTCAATGGCTATGGATGAGAACATTGGAAAAATTAACAGTATTATTTTATTCATTTTGAGTTATGCGTATTGATTCAATCCATATATGATTTGAATCCACATGTTCTCTGAATTTTGGTTGGTATAATCATCATTATCTCTTGGAAACCTTCCCATGAATTGGGATTTGGGAATGTAGTAACAGGATCATCGTCTTTCAAAATCTTGTACAACATGCAGTAACATGCATCATGTTTGAATGTCCATAGCAGTATTTTTTCAAGCACATTATTTTTCAACCTCATGAGATTCAGAACACTGTTATACTGTTTCAATACTGTATGAGAACAATTATTATTTCAACGTACCATTGTTGAATTGTATCATGAAGCTCGAAAGGAGAAAACTCACTGACAGAAGATTCATGATGTGTGACAGCTGGGCTTCGGTGAATTTTCTCAATCTTGCCTGGACCTTGTATGATATATAGGTCCACGAGTGATCCACGTATGCACTCTTCTATAGTTCTGACTCCACTGATTATTAGATACACAATTGATTTCATTTATATAACTTCTTATCAGTCTGAATACAATCAATGGATTGACAATAGACAACCACATCGGATCAACAAGAATGATCCAGTTTTCTTTCGGATGAACTAATTGATTTCATCTTGAATCATATTTTTTGAAGATCATATTCATCGAACAATCTTGATGATAGTGACTCAAAGATGAGTTTTCTGAATGCAGAATGACTGTAGGTGTTATGACGTATTGAAGATTAAATCATCTCTCACTTTCATTGGGTTTATGTCTAGGGCCCAAACCCACGATGGATGCATACTGATTTCGTTTCGTTAATATATTAGTCATGAGCAATGCGTTCATGATGCACTTGAAGTGATGATGTGAGATAAATATCTTCTCTCTCTTCAACAAACATATCCAGGTGAAGCAGATTGAATGACTTCAACAATGAGTGGAATAGACTATATATGTTATATATGGAATATATGTTGGTCGAGAAATTTAACCAAATCAGTATTGCCATTATCATTTGAATTTTTGATCGATATTCTCCAGTTATTTCCATACCACATTTGGCTGAATCTGAGTACATATATATTAAATATATATATATATATATATATATATATATATATATATATATATATATATATATATATATATATATATATATATATATATATATATATATATATATATATATATATATATAGAGAGAGAGAAATACATATATACATATATATATATATATATATATATATATATATATATATAAATATATATATATATATATATATATATATATATATATATATGATATATATATATGCATATATATATATATATATATATATATATATATATATATATACATATGTATATATATATATATATATATATATATATATATATATATATGTATATATATATATATATATATATATATATATATATATATATATATATATATCGATATATATATTTATATATATATATATATATATATATATATATATATATATATATATATATATATATATGGATATATAAATATAAACGATATATATAGATAGATATATATATATATATATATATATATATATATATATATATATATATATATATATATATATATATATATATATATATAACTATATGTATATATATATATATATCTATATATATACATATATATATATATATATATATATATATATATATATATATATATATATATATATATGTATATGTACATATATATATATATATATATATATATATAAATATATATATATATATATATATATATATATATATATATATTGTAACCCATCATTTACCCACTGCCCCTACCCCTGAACCTACGCCACTATGCTGTGAATATTTAGTTGATAATTCGGCCGTGAGGGTTGGGGGAACAGAGACCTGTATTCGAGTACCGAGTGGTTCAGTTCTATTCTTGGGGTCGTGAGAGACGAGATCAAGCTAGGAGAGTTGTTGTGTTTTGTTGGAATTTAACGGCAGAGCCGGAGTACTAGATTGATAAGCCAGGAAATATTTTTGATTGCCAGTTGTTGGTGAAAGCTTTGATACTGCCATAGGATCTATTCTGGAAACTTGTATGTTATTTAAATATTGAAGTGGAGTATTCCAGCTTTTCGTAAATATCGTAATAACGCGGGTGTTCGCTTGTGAATACGCGCGCGGCTTAGTAGCTGAGTCCGTACCTGACATTGTTAGCCCGTTTATCAGCCGGGATTAACTACCGAAAGTGAAGCTTATTAGTTTTTCTTCAAGAAAGCAACAAACATTATCCATATCGTGTGGTCCAAATCTACGTCGACATACCCCCTCCCCCCTTGCCCCGCCCCGGCACGGCGCATCATTGAGTACGACTTCGAGAAGATCATCGAAACCCACGGACACAAGGACGGAGAAGCGTATGACGTTGGTTCGCATATCATTTTCATTTTCTATTTACATTATTGGTTCAGTGCCTCATTTGTTTTTGTTTCTTGTTCAACTTATATTTTATTGCCTGCAAACTTGCAGTTGAACGTGTAAGATTATATTATTATGAATGTAATTATGAGTAGAATACCGTAGGCCTACTATGAGTAACAGGAGTAGTTGGAAGGCTGCTAGCTAAAGAGATCGCTATCTCGTGTATTGGGGCTGCCTAATTCAATTTGATTACTAGCCCGACGATTCACGTTTATTTGATTTGTTTTTTTTCAACCGGTGTATACATATTGTTAATATTATATATCTAGTTAGAGTTATTTAGGGGAGTGTGTTGATGACGATCGACATATCTCACGATTGCACAGGGAGCTAGAGTGTACTTAAGTTCATTTGTAAAGTGTATTTATCATTGCATTATACCTATATTATAGCCTCCTTAGATTGATCTCGTATTCTCGTCTTGTTTACGTTATTTCCCTATTATTTACGAATTATGAGTTTTCGTTATTTGTCTCATACAATCCTACAAATAACGTGGCGCCCATAAAATTTCCCTTTACCCCCCCCCCCCCCCTCCCTTACCTACCCATCTCCTCTTGAGCAGCGGCCCTCGACCATCGTCGGTGGAGAGGAATACGTCACATACTTTGGCGCCCAACGTGGGGCAATCAACTTGAATTGCATTTAATTAACAACCGAATTAAACGAAAATAAAATTGACTATACTAGGCTGACGCGTGACGAGATTGAGTACGAGTTAAAGATTCGTGGCGTGATGGATGTTGCAACGGTAGGCGAGATGAAGAAGCTACTTGCCTCTCTGTTAAAACTCGAACAGGCGGGACGGTCTCTAGGACCCACTCACACCACGTTGAACCCTGCCGAAGAGTTGACAGTTTGCCAAACCAAATTGAATGATTTGAAGCTAGGAGTGGAGGCTTTTGCGGGTACCACTCGAGCGGATTCGGAATATCGTCGGCTAGACGTACGTATTGCCCATTTATTACGCCGATTGGAGAGGATAAAACCGGATGATGAGACCATTTCGACAACTAAATCTACTCTAATCCAAGGGACAGTTTTCATTTTTGAAAGTTTGTCAGGCAAGATCACTACAAGGACTGGGCAGGACGAGTCCCATTCGGACGATCCTGACAGCGACGAAGAACGCAACATTCGCGAGCTAGCTAACCGACTAGTTAACCTTGGGAGGAGTAATGACCGGGCTGCTCCTGGAAATGGAGTCATTCGAAAACAAATTCCAGTGATCAAGTGGGGTGTTACATTTTCTGGGGATGGCCATGGACTGAGTGCGAACGCTTTTCTTGAACGCGTAGAGGAGTTGAGGGAAGCCCGCAATGTCCCCCCGGAGGATTTGTTTTCGTCAGCGATTGATTTTTTTCACCGACTCAGCTTCAATCTGGTTTAGGGCCGCGAGGAAGGACCTCCAGTCCTGGGTAGAGTTATCGAAATCTTTGAAAAGCGAATTTCAACCGGTAGACTACGAAGAGAACTTATGGGATGAAATCCGTGCAAGGACTCAGGGTAGTGAAGAGAAGGTTGGTCTTTATTTAGCCGTGATGACAAATTTGTTCTCGCGTCTCGCAAAACCCCCAACCGAAGAAGAAAAACTGAAGATTCTTTTACGAAATATATTACCGTATTACACAGACCGTATTTGTCTTCATCCTGTCAATTCCGTGAGTGAGCTTTCGTCGATCACCCGAATATTAGAGGAGAGTAAGATACGAATGGAGAAGTTTAAGCCTCCTCCATCTGGAAGGAAAGATTGTCTTGAACCAGACCTCGCTTATCATGCTCGACCTAGACCTCACCTAGCTGAGTGTGAAGTTCAGAAGCCATGCGGGGAGGAAAGTCCTGCTTTTCTATCGGATAAATCTGCTTGCTGGAATTGTGGCAATCGAAACCACAGGTTTACCCATTGTCCAGAGAAACCAAAGGTTTTCTGTTGGACTTGCGGGAAGAAAGATGTTACTAGATACTCTTGTCCCTTATGTTCTGTTCGCTACTCGGGAAACGACAACGCGGGACGATAAGTCGGTCATCGTCCACCGCGCATATCAGTAATGGGCCGACGTCACAAGATGAATGGTTATGTTGGCTTAACACCGTAACGACAAGAACGGTATCTACACAATTGGGGCACATTCTTGCCGCAGTTCAAGGCGACGAACGACCGTACCTACGAGTCAAGATATTTGGGAAAGAGATGTTGGGTTTATTGGATTCAGGCGCTTCTCGGACCATATTGGGAGTAAGTGGCTGGGAATCCGTGAAAAATCCCAATCTTTTGCTCACTCGCGCCGATACTGCGGTAGCTAAACTAGCAGATGGTCACCGTTGTGATGTTTTGGGGAGTGTCGCGTTGCCCATGGAGTTAGAGGGCCAAATGCGGATTATCAATGTTTTAGTAGTGCCGTCAGTGACTACGAGCCTCATTTTGGGTTGGGATTTTTGGAAAACCTTCAAAGTGATACCAAATTTGGACCAGGGGGCGTGGATGTTCGATTCTCATCTCGATGGACCAACTGTAGCCGCGACAGAAATTTCGACCGAATTCCTAACTCTGAACCAGAGCGACGCACTTGAGGCAATGTTAAGTGAATACTTACCGGACACTGATGAGCAGAAACTTGGCTGTACCACTCTAGTAGAGCACTATATCGACACCGGAGATTCCATACCGATAAAGCAACGTTACTATCCGGTTTCGCCTATCGTTCAGCGTCAAATAAATATTGAGTTAGACGAGATGCTGAAAAGCGGGGTAGTGGAACCGTCAAACAGTCCGTGGAGCTCACCTCTATTGCTCATAGGGAAACGTGATGGTAAATCATATAGATTCTGCGTAGACTTCAGGAAACTGAATGCAGTCACGAAGAAGGACGCCTACCCGTTGCCATACGTCACTGCGATACTGGATCAGCTACGTGATGCACGAGTTATATCCACGCTGGATTTGAAGTCTGCTTACTGGCAAGTGAAGGTGGAGGAATCCAGTAAGGAGAAGACGGCTTTTGCCGTTCCCGGTCGAGGATTATACCATTTCCGACGTATGCCGTTTGGATTGCACAATGCTCCTGCGACATGGCAGAGGCTAATTGATCGCGTACTGGGTCCCGAGTTAGAGCCGCATGTCTTCGTATACCTAGATGACGTAGTCATAATTACCCCCACCTTTGATGAACATTTGGAGATTTTTAAGAAAGTGATCAGCAAATTGAAGATGGCTGGTCTCTCCTTAAACCGGGATAAGTGTCAATTTTGTCGCTCGAGCCTGAAGTATCTGGGTTATATCGTCGACAAAGATGGACTCCATGTTGACCCCGAAAAGGTATCATGTATACTTAATTATCCAACTCCAACAAGCGTGACCGAAGTTAAGCGATTTGTTGGTTTGGCAAGCTGGTACCGGAGATTCATAGCTAACTTTGCAACCAAAATGGCCCCCCTGAATGAGCTAACAAAAGGAACCCGGAAGAATAGTAAGAAGAAAGCGTTCGTCTGGGGACCTGAACAAGAAGACTCGTTCAGGAGAATTCAACATGATCTTGTTGAAGCGCCTCTCCTCACCTGCCCGGCATTTGACCTTCCCTTTACAGTTCAGACAGATGCCTCCTCTGTTGGATTAGGGGCCGTGATCTCGCAAGAACTTCCCGACGGAGAAAAAGTAGTTGCATATGCAAGTAGGAGTTTGACTAAAGCAGAGCGTAACTACTCTACCACTGAACAAGAATGTCTCGCGGTGGTGTGGGCTATTGAAAAGTTCCGTCCGTATCTAGAAGGCGCTACGTTCACCGTAATAACGGACCATCATTCGCTTATTTGGCTTCACAATCTGAAGGACCCTCGAGGACGTCTTGCTCGTTGGGCAGTTCGGCTGCAACAATATTCCTTCGAGATTATACATAGACCGGGAAAAAACCATGCAGTTCCGGACGCCTTGTCTCGAGCGTTTCCTATATCCCTGATTAACGTAGAAACGAAAGACCGTGATCATTGGTATTGTCGGATGGTCGATCGCGTAGAGAACGAACCTCAGAAATATCCCAATTGGAGACTACACAACGAAAAACTGTACAAACACGTTATCGACCGAAGAAGAAACCTACTACCTAGACCTGATGATCAGGAGTGGAAATTGGTTATACCAAAGAGTTTGAGAGCTAGTGTGCTTGAAGAGTGCCATGATAGATCCACTGCGGGCCATCTAGGTGCTTTCAAAACGATTAAGAGGGTTGCAGAACATTATTATTGGCCGGGAATGGCATCGGACATATCACGCTACGTACGACACTGCAAGATATGCCTCCAATTCAAGCCAGAACAAGCCAGGCCAGCGGGGCTGATGGGAAGTCAGAGGACAGTGAGTCAACCATGGCAGATGGTTTCTACAGATTTGATGGGACCCTTTCCAGTCTCGACAAAACAGAACCGTTACCTGTTAGTGGTCGCGGACTGTTTTACAAAGTATGCCCTACTGTTTCCTCTTCGTCAAGCCACGGCACAGGCTGTCACTCGACATTTAGAAAACGATGTTTTCTTGATATACGGCGCCCCTAAATACCTGATATGTGACAATGGGAAGCAATATACAAGTGACATTTTCAAGAAAAAAATGAAAGAATATGACTGCAAAATACTCTACAACCCTCAGTACCACCCGCAATCGAACCCTACGGAGAGAATAAACAGAGTTATCAAAACAATGATTTCGTCTTACGTTAAGGAGAATCACCGACATTGGGACAAGCGTCTACCCCAGCTGGGATACGCTCTTCGTACTGCCACGCACGAAGTAACCGGATATTCTCCAGTGTACTTGAATTTCGGACGAGAGGTCACTTTGTCTGGATCCGCCCATCCCGAGGTAATCGAAGATGGATACGCTCCCCAACTTGGCTCGAGAGAACAGAGGCACGGTCAATTGAAGGAACTTCCGGCAATATACGAAGACGTTAAGGATCGCCTTCGCAGAAGTTACGAAAAGAACAGTCGTTACTATAATCTTCGTCGGCGACCTGCTGTGTATAAAGAAGGCGATGTGGTCTGGAAGAAGACAAATTTTCTATCGAGTGCTCCAAACTACTTTTCGGCAAAACTCGCTCCTAAATATGTTAGGTGCAGAGTGAGGAGGAAGATATCAAGCCTGGTTTACGAAATAATTGACGAAACAGGAAAATCATTGGGAAACTGGCATCTTCGAGACCTCAAACCAGAACCACCCGAAGAGGATGAAGAAGCTGACGGCGCGGTGCCGTCGGATTAAAATTTGTGTCACAAATTTTCCATGAGGAAAGAGGGGGATTTGTAACCCATCATTTACCCACTGCCCCTACCCCTGAACCTACGCCACTATGCTGTGAATATTTAGTTGATAATTCGGCCGTGAGGGTTGGGGGAACAGAGACCTGTATTCGAGTACCGAGTGGGTCAGTTCTATTCTTGGGGTCGTGAGAGACGAGATCAAGCTAGGAGAGTTGTTGTGTTTTGTTGGAATTTAACGGCAGAGCCGGAGTACTAGATTGATAAGCCAGGAAATATTTTTGATTGCCAGTTGTTGGTGAAAGCTTTGATACTGCCATAGGATCTATTCTGGAAACTTGTATGTTATTTAAATATTGAAGTGGAGTATTCCAGCTTTTCGTAAATATCGTAATAACGCGGGTGTTCGCTTGTGAATACGCGCGCGGCTTAGTAGCTGAGGCCGTCCCTGACATTGTTAGCCCGTTTATCAGCCGGGATTAACTACCGAAAGTGAAGCTTATTAGTTTTTCTTCAAGAAAGCAACAAACATTATCCATATCGTGTGGTCCAAATCTACGTCGACATACCCCCTCCCCCCTTGCCCCGCCCCGGCACGGCGCATCATTGAGTACGACTTCGAGAAGATCATCGAAACCCACGGACACAAGGACGGAGAAGCGTATGACGTTGGTTCGCATATCATTTTCATTTTCTATTTACATTATTGGTTCAGTGCCTCATTTGTTTTTGTTTCTTGTTCAACTTCTTAGACGATATCGATAGACTTGTCCGAAGTGCAGTGAAACAAATATTGGGGTTACCAACTGACACTCCGAATAGCTTCATCTATGCCCCTAGTAAATTCAGAGGACTGGGAATAATGAAGGCAACATGGGAAGCATTCATACAAAATTATAATATCTGTCGTAAGCTATTGAGCGTTGACGATCAATTACTACAGGCAACAAGAGATTTTAAAGGAGAAATGTTGCACTGTATCAATCAACTCGACCTATCACCAACACTCACATTCCTACATTCCCCAACAATCCCTGAAATGGTTGATGCTGGAACATTACAAACATCGAATAATGATCTCATCAACGTTGCAACAGAGAAGAAAACTCCGACTGGCCGTGAATTGAGAAGCGCGCTGAGACAACGCTCGTTTGAAGACTGGGCGAAACTTCCTCAGAAAGGCAAAGGAGTCGAAGCTTTCTGCGATACCCCACAATCAAACTCGTGGGTTTATTCAAAGCAACAGCTTTCATCATCAGAATGGACAACTTCCATAAAAATGTCTTGCAATGTCGCAGCAGTTCGAGCCGTTCCCGGACGATCACTCGAGGGCAACCGTTGCCGCCATCCAGGCTGCAACGAGATCGAAACAATTGCCCATGTCCTCGGGTCGTGCCGGAAAGGTGAACTGCTGCGGAATAACCGCCATCACACCATCAGAACAATGATCGCTGACCTATTTAGAATGAATAAATGGGAGGTGCACGAGGAGGTGCATTGTCACTCTGCCTCAGGCTCGAACCGTAGAGTGGACATTATCGCAATACGGGGAGACAGAGAAAAAGTTCTAGTTCTCGACCCCACTATTAGGTTTGAAAAGGGAGTGGGGCACGCGGAAGAAGTAGATGCGGAGAAGAAGGAGATATATCGTCCCTGTATTCCTCACCTCGCGGAACGTTATGGAATTCCTGAGGAATACTGGGACGTTGTAGGACTCCTGCTTGGAGCAAGGGCAGCTATTCCCACATTTTTTATTACTTTTTTCAAATCATTTAATATACCGGTATCAAAATCATTAATTCAAGAAATAGTTTCCACAATATTAAGAAAATCATCACATATTCTCCACAATCATCTCTTCAGCGTATCTCAATCTACTTGAATTCTCATATTTTTTTTTTTATATAATAATTAAGTTTTTGATCTTATCACTATATTTGATTAACTCATTTTCACTTTCGGCAATTATAATTCCAAATTCGTAGTAAGCTGGACCTTCATGGTCAGTCATCAAGAAGATGAACAGCCGTCAATAAAAATGATTTTCTCTCTTTATTGCCTGCAAACTTGCAGTTGAACGTGTAAGATTATATTATTATGAATGTAATTATGAGTAGAATACCGTAGGCCTACTATGAGTAACAGGAGTAGTTGGAAGGCTGCTAGCTAAAGAGATCGCTATCTCGTGTATTGGGGCTGCCTAATTCAATTTGATTACTAGCCCGACGATTCACGTTTATTTGATTTGTTTTTTTTCAACCGGTGTATACATATTGTTAATATTATATATCTAGTTAGAGTTATTTAGGGGAGTGTGTTGATGACGATCGACATATCTCACGATTGCACAGGGAGCTAGAGTGTACTTAAGTTCATTTGTAAAGTGTATTTATCATTGCATTATACCTATATTATAGCCTCCTTAGATTGATCTCGTATTCTCGTCTTGTTTACGTTATTTCCCTATTATTTACGAATTATAAGTTTTCGTTATTTGTCTCATACAATCCTACAAATAACGTGGCGCCCATAAAATTTCCCTTTACCCCCCCCCCCCCCCTTACCTACCCATCTCCTCTTGAGCAGCGGCCCTCGACCATCGTCGGTGGAGAGGAATACGTCACAATATATATATATATATATATATATATATATATATATATATATATATATATATATATATATACATATATATATATATTTATATATATATATATATATATATATATATATATATATATATATATATATATATATATATATATATATATATATATATATATATATATATATATATATATATATATATATATATATGAACAGTTGGCTCATCTTTCTTGTATTGCATCACAAAAAAATTGCATATTTATCCATTTCATATTCTCCTCTATATATTCCATCGACGAAACATTCTGTTGATTATTATTATTCAATACAATATCATAATAATTGTTCGTCTCAAATTTCTGGAAGGGTTTTCAAATTTCTCTTTGAATGTTCTCATTGGAAATCCTTGTGGCAATTTTTTTTAAAGTTCGGAGGAATATGATAGTGGAGTTTTCTCATGAAATTGGTGAAGTTGTCTGGACAATATTCATTGGGGCATGTCAACATTCGTCAATTGTTTCTCTAAGATTTTTTGTTGTCTCATATTCTGCTTGTAAATGCCCTCATCGGTCAGTTCAAAGCCCTTTACGAATCCTTTCGAACAGAATGCGCTACAATCGACAAATCATGAAGTTGATTCATTGTAATGTGATGAGAAAACCCATATTTCTGAAATAAAAATGTTATTGAAAACGTGAAAGAAGCTGTAACAGGGAGTTTAGTGGTGTTATCACTATTACTAGTCAAACGCAACATAGGCGTTGTAAGTTGAGCGAGATATCTGATTGGGGTGAAGCAGTGAATCTCGGCAGCTAATCTGGCATTATTTTTATGATATATTTGATTAATAAAACCTGTTATTTCAATGTTTTTCTTCAAAGCGGCTGCTTGTAATTGCATACAAAATGATGATAATGTGTAAAGTCTATGTATACACATTCAGAGAAAGTTTAATCTCATTCGAAGAGATTTTATTTTCCAACATTTTCCGCCCAGCAAAGTCTCACGGGATTTTGAGATACTTTGAGATGATTTTCCTCAAAACGATCCAACCAATTCATTCCAAAAACTATACAGTTCTGAGTTGAATGAGTTTGCGTGTACAACGGAAAATGCATGTCGATTTGTCGAACCCTGTGACCTGTGGAGTGCCCACAAAAAAAAAAAATCACAGTTATAGCCCTATCAGAGTGGAATGGAGACTTCACTACGCTCATCTGATCACTCAAGCTATTAATTGTTACCAATAATTCTGACCGAACTTGTTGGTAATTTCATGACACTAAGCCGGTATGATAGAATGTTGAATCTTGATCTAAAATGTTATGTGGAGTTCAGTTGAGTCAAGTTTAATAACAGAAGTCAACATGGTCACTGTCAATTAGATCTTGTTGAATACAATTACTTGATGAATAACTACTACCTAGTTGGACTTTACATTACTGGTAGTATCGCATCCAAAGTTTATCGGTCTCGTCAACTTCATAATATGTTTCTGTATCTACACCGCAATAAAGTAGAACACCTTGCTCTCAACGATTGCGGTATACTACACAAAAGTTTCAACATTTCATATAGAATGACATATTCTTATCACCCATCAATGATAGGTGACAGCTTTCAGCCCATGAGTGGTGTTATCTTTGCAGACAATTAAAATACGGGATAGAAGTCAATACTACATACCAGTGATCGAACGAGCGTACATATAAGAAGTGAGGCATAGTGAGGCATATATCATTCATCATGAAGCAAGTATTACTCATTGTACTCGTCATAAGCGCATCGGTGGTTTCAGAAAACGGTAAACTATATTTCTTGCAGTCAACAACGTTCTTGTTATTATTGCTTGACTCAACCTGGTAATCAGCATGTGGAGCGCACCATCACGTGGCCATTCGCTTCACATATCAAACATCACTTGACACATTTCTTGTTGTACATGGGTTGAATCAATTGCAATAGATATAGTGCAATGAATTGACTTGGGTAAAACATGGTATTTATTTTTGAGATGAACGATATTCTACTAGAAAAATCAGGAATTCTGTTCGGCTATATGAATTGTGATTATACAGTAACTTGTGGAAGTAATATCACTTCTCCATCTTGTTTCAACTCCTAAGGATGAATTCATTTCATTTATGGAAAATGGAAACGTTTTCCTATATGAAAATCTCTCCATATTTTTGTCAAATCTTCATGAAAAATGACCTACTTGACAGACAATAATGGACAGAAATCTCAGGGTCAGTTCAATTTCATACCACCGTCTTTTTGAATTACACTTTCTCCTCAAAATCAACCCCAATCTGTGTCGCCATCACCCTACGCAGCTCGTCGGTAATCTCGTCGTTTACCCGTTTCAGCCACATCTTGTCCGTATAACGAGGTATTCAAGTCGTGTGGCACTGCTTGTCAACGCTCTTGCGACACGCTGATAGACAACTCGTGTACCAAACAATGCGTTGCAGGTTGCTTTTGTCACACGGGCTACGTCAGAAACGACAACAATTCATGTGTCTTGCCGGTACAATGTGTGAAGAAGGTGATGAAAGGATGCAGTAGCGAATAAAGAGACGATGAAGAATTTTGTGACCACTGATGGACCAATTGTGAAATTTGAGAAATTGGTTACCTGACTCAGAAGCTTTCTTGGTAAACTTATATTCACTCGATTTCAGTTTGATCCCTCCAATATTTTCCTTCCAACAATTTTACTCCTGATAATTTTTTTCAATAATTTGTCTTCCTCGTATATTCTTTTTTCTCGAATTGAAATATAGTTATCTCTTTCACTTGGTATTTATTCCGAACATTCGGAGACATTTGATATGCTTCTATGTATCATGATATGCTTCCTCATCCGTGTATATTTCAATTTCTTGTGCATGCTGATTAATAAATATGAATAATTTTATTTCCAAGTCGTCCTATTATCTCCTCTCTGAGACCAACTGGTTCATAAAATTCATAGAATTTCCAACGTATTCCATATATAATTATGAATGAGATAAAATTGATTATGAATTCAAAAAAAGGGATGAGGAAATTCTACTCAGGAATGATTCTTAGTGCTTCCACTCATCTGATTCGAAATCATTCATCAAGTTCAGATCTGTAGAAGATCATAGAGGAGCAGTTTGGTGTGCTCGAAGATGGATTTTCTAAATAGCTGAAAAATATACTTTCCGGGATACTCAAAGGAGATGGAAATATTTAAAGGAATATAATGATGTGACATCCATGAGTAATATATCTCCAATGAAATATTTCTTTAATTGCTCGTATCTATGAATTCACATGCAGTTGTTGAGAGTTATGAAATAATCATCGATGAACATTTCACTCCACGGCCACATGTTCGTGGTCGTTCAAAACACAACCTATGCCTAATTCAAGAAACTTTGGTGAAATCATTCTCCATTTCGAATTTACGCCATACATCGAAATGATTCTCATTTCTATTTCAAGCTTGAGTTATAACTGCCCTACCGATGAACATACAGCAGCGAATTGGAGCCGTGCAGACATTTCGAAGGCATGTATCACAAATCGAAAAAGTGCCTCGTACTGCACTATGAATTCAACTAATGGTTGAAATTATATTTCACACAACCTCACCATGCATCACTGAATCAAATGAACGACTGGGACAGTATAATAATCCGATCCACAGTCAATTTTGAGCAAAATTCAACATGAAGAATGGAAGAGTGAACAATTCACATACAAGTATCTTAGCTTTTGAGAGTGTCTGCATCAGGCATTGGCATGAGTTGCGTATCCATCGGTATTATAACCGTACCTAATGGTTCAAGGTTTGAACGAATGATGAAGAAATCTTCCTTTCAATTGGTTGTCGTTGGCAGAACACTAGCCGGAGATGATGCATTCCCCCAAGTGGTTTCTAAAGTAACCAACCTCACAGCAACAGCGTTGGATTTAGTTGCCTCCTGGTCCTCTGCACTATTCTTTGAATCAATTTCGAATAGTCACATGATTATTTGATTCAGATGAGCGATAGCGAACACCTCCATCTCAGTCCTATGGAGCTTTTTTCTGTGTGTGTGAGGGGAAAGGGGGTATGTGTATGTGACTGTGTGTGTGTGTATGTTTCCAAGCACTGCTTAGAAGGTTCTTAGTTACATCAAGGTTCGATCAACATAAACAATTTCTGTACACGTAGACTAATCCAACTTAGAATTGTATACTTTTGGGTCACATCGGTAAGACCATTTCTGAGAAATATCATTTCAAAGTTTCTGAAAACTCCATGGAATTGATCTGGGCAGGAAAACTCTGCAATAAAATCTCTCCGAATGAGAAAAAATAATCACCTGGATATGATCACATGATTGGTACACATCAGGCCCATTACAATAATTGTGTATGCAATTCGAAACACACGTTAGAAAAAAAAAATAGTTTGAATAATGTTTTGTTAGACGAGCTTTAGCGAGGATTCAATTTGAAATACTGAAAAAATTGGTGTTTGTTTTTATGTTTTTTTTTATGTTTTTTGTCGGTTCTCCACAGGTCAAACGGCTACAGCTATCAACTCCAAACTTTTTTTCATTATGGTTCCTCATAATCTAACTTAGATCTGTATAGTTTCGTGGCAATATCGGAGGTTACCTTTTTTTTAAGGAATTTTAGAAATTTCAAAAATACCCATTAGAATAACACGACGGAAAAAAATGAAATATTTTTATTTGAGAAAAAAATGAAATTTGGCGTGAAGTTGGGTTTCATTCTGACACACATTTCTGAGAACTTTCAGTTTGATCGGGTGAGCCATTTTGAAGAAATACCATAAAATGTGCTGAATTGGTACCACTCGAAGCAGTTTTCACCCATTTCTGAATTAAATGTCACCCAATTGGCGAATGTAGGCAAAAGTTTGGTCATAAAAGTCTACATACTATTACTATCCGCTCGTCTAACAACGCATATATGGCGTTTCCCTAGCTTTCAACAAATACATAGAAATAAGGAAAGAAGTATTGCCAAGGTTCACGGCTCTCTAGATTTGATGGTAATGACGAAAGAAAAAGAATACTTCATATGAATCCAGATATTCAGAGTTTTCGATTTCACTCCACATAAATATTTGGCTCATCTCACAACCTTAGCTGAGGTTGCCTGTAGTTGTATCAATGACTGAAAAATGCACAAAACTCAGAGAAACACGAATCCATTGAGACTTTGTTAGACGAGCTTCAGCGAGGATTCAATTTGAAATTCTGAAAAAAAATTGGTGTTCGTTTTTATGTTTTTTTTTTATTTTATTTTTATTTTTATGTTTTTCTGTCGGTTCTCCACATGTCGAACGGCTACAGCTATAGACTTCAAACTTTTTCTCATCATAGTTCCTCATCTAACTTAGATTTGAATAGGTTTGTGGCATTATCAGGTGGTAACTTTTTTTAATGAGTTTTCGAAATTTCGAGAATACCCGTTAGAATAACACGGCGGAAAAAGCAAGAATGTTTTTGTTTTCAGAAGGAATGAATTTTGTGTGAAGTTGAATTATAATCAGGTCCACATTTCTGGAAATTCTCAGCTTGATCGGGTCAGCCATCTTGAAGAAGAAACATAAAATATGCTAAATTGGTACCACTCGAAGCAGTTTTTACCCATTTATAACTTGAATGTCACTCAATTGGCGAATGTAGGCAAAAGTTTGGCAAAAAAATCGACATACTATCACAATCCGCTCGTCTACCAACGCATATATGGCGTTTTCCTAGTATGAACAAGTTCAGAGGGCCGTGGAATCTAGACTAGGAAAACGCTATATACGCGTTGTTAGACGAGTGGAAAGTAATAGTATGCCGACTTCATTGCCAAACTTTTGCCTAAATTCGCCAATTGGGTAACATTTTAGTTATGAACGTTCAAAGTTAAAAACAGTTTAATGGGTAAAAACGGCTCCGAGTGGTACCAATTTAGCACATTTCATGTTTTTCTTCAAAATGGCTGACCCGATCAAGCTGAGAATTTCCAGAAATGTGTATCAAAATGTTGTTCAACTTCACACAACATTTGAATTTTTTTGAAAATAAAAATTTTTCAATTTTTTTTCCGTCGTGTTATTCTAACGGGTATTTTTGAAATTTCTGACATTCATAAAAAAAAGTTACCACCCGGTAATAACACAAACCTATTCAAATCTGAGTTAGGTAAGGAACCATGATGAATAAAGTTTGAAGTCTATAGCTGTAGCCGTCTGACCTCTGGAGAACCGACAAAAAAACATGAAAAAAAACAAAACATAAAGACGAACACCAATTTTTGTCAGTGTGTCAAATTGAATCCTCGTTAAAGCTCGTCTAAAAATAGCTTCATGACTGTTGTTATCACAACCTCCTAGATTCAACACACAGCCTGACCAATTGTCATAAAACTTCGTTTCAAAAAGATTTGAATTCACTGCTAGGTAGCAGCACCTAGAAGTAAAAATATGCGGTAAATAACACAGTGGAGATTGGAAGATATTTGTCCAACTTGAAATTATAAATTTACTAGGAAAACGCTATATACGCGTTGTTAGACGAGCGGAAAGTAATAGTATGTCGACTTCTTTGCCAAACTTTTGCCTGCATTCGCCAATTGGGTGACATTTAAGTTAGAAATGGGTGAAAACTGCCTCGAGTGGTACCAATTTGACACATTTTATGGTTTACCTTCGAAATGGCTCACCCGAGCAAGCTGAAAGAATTCAGAAATGGGTAACAAAATGCGAATCAACTTCACGCGGAATTTCATTGTTTTTGAAAATAAAAATATTTTCTTTTTTTTCCGCCGTGTTATTTCAATGGGCATTTTTGAAATTCCTTAAATTCCTCAAAAAAAAATTACCATCCGATAATGCCACAAAACTATACAGATCTGAGTCAAATGAGGTACCATTATGAAAAAAAGTTTGAAGTTGATGGCTGTAGCCGTTTGACCTGTGTAGAACCGACAAAAAACATGAAAAAAAAACATAGAAACAAACACCAATTTTTTCCAGTATGTCAAATTGGATCCTCGCTAAAGCTTGTCTGATTATTGCATTCGTGACTCACGCGATCACGCAAACTATCTGAGAATATGTTCATTACATTATTGTGAAAATTTTTAGACGAGCTTTAGCAAGAATTCAATTTGGCATAATGAAAAAAATTGGTGTTCGTTTCTATGTTTTTTTTTTAATGTTTTTTTGTCGGTTCTCTACAGGGCAAACGGCTACAGCTAACAACTTCAAACTTTTTTCATTATGGTTCCCCATCTAGCTTAGATCTGTATAGTTTCGTGGCATTATCGGGTGGTAACTTTTATTTCTATGAATTTTAGAAATTTAAAAAATACCCGTTAGAATAACACGGCGGAAAAAAAAGAGATATTCTTATTTTACAAAAAAAAAAAAATCGCATGAAGTTGGGTTACATTCTGATACACATTTATAAAAACTTTCAGCTTGATCGAGTGAGCCATTTTGAAGAAAACCATAAAATGTGCTAAATTGGTACCACATCGAAGCAGTTTTTACCCATTTCTGAATTAAATGTCACCCAATTGGCGAATGTTGGCAGAAGTTTGGCCATAGAAGTCGACAGACTATTACTATCCACTCGTCTAACAACGCATATATGGCGTTTTCCTAGTGATACACATTTCTGGAAATTCTCAGCTTGATCGGGTCAGCCATTTTGAAGAAAAAACATGAAATGATCTGAATTAGTACCACTCGAAGCCGTTTCTACCCATTTATAACTAAAATGTTACCCAATTTGCGAATTTGGGCAAAAGTTTGGCAATGAAGTCGACACACTATATTACTTTCCGCTCGTCTAACAACGCGTATATAGCGTTTTCCTAGTCATTACATATTGTGAACATTTCAATTTGGTTAATTACATATATTGAGCACAAAGTCAATATGCATATCTGGAATTTTATCATCAGCTAGCTGTTCATTGCCTATAGAAAGTGGGATGGGCCCAGCCCAGGTAACACAGTAAGTCATTGAATATCTGGGCCATGTCGGGATAAGCTCTGGCTTGGCGGCCTGGTCTGGGACTGGTATGGCCTGTCGGTGGCATGCCGTACTTCAAAAACCAAATATTTTGTTGAACCAGGGCCACACTCTTGCCAGATAAGGAAAGCCGTATATACGGCAATACTACGGCACTCCACATGTGGGCCAGGTGTAACTTGCCGTGGTTATGCCATACATGTACAGCCGTGCCAGGGCCACACTCTTGCCAGATGAAGAAAGCGGTATATACGGCAATACTACGGCACGCCACATGTGGGCCAGGTGTAACTTGCCGTGGTTATGCCATACACGTACAGCCGTGCCAGGGCCACACTCTTGCCAGATGAAGAAAGCCGTATATACGGCAATACTACGGCACGCCACATGTGAGCCAGGTGTAACTTGCCGTGGTTATGCCATACACGTACAGCCGTGCCAGGGCCACACTCTTGCCAGATGAGGAAAGCCGTATATACGGCAATACTACGGCACGCCACATGTGGGCCAGGTGTAACTTGCCGTGGTTATGCCATACACGTACAGCCGTGCCAGGGTCACACTCTTGCCAGATGAAGAAAGCCGTATATACGGCAATACTACGGCACGCCACATGTGGGCCAGGTGTAACTTGCCGTGGTTATGCCATACACGTACAGCCGTGCCAGGGCCACACTCTTGCCAGATGAGGATAGCCGTATATACGGCAATACTACGGCACGCCACATGTGGGCCAGGTGTAACTTGCCGTGATTATGCCATACACGTACAGCCGTGCCAGGGCCACACTCTTGCCAGATAAGGAAAGCCGTAGTGCAGATTGTTCAATTGGCGCGTTTTATGAAATTCATGAAAATATTATTCACCATCAACAATCCAGCCGTGGTCCAGGACGGGCATTATGTCTTTTTCCTGACTGTGAGTTATTTCATGGAATTAACATGGTTATTATTCGGTTACATCATTTGTTCATGTTGAATAATGATATTCCATGGTTATTCCGGGATCAAGTCAACAGTTAAAAGATGCACCAGGCTTGATAAAAAGATGCCGCATAAATGCCGCGTAACGAATTCGAACGTGTTCGATTTGGGGTGTAATATGGTTGCTTGGTGCTACACCAAACTGGTATTATGTCATTCCAATAGTGCACTGAGCTTACACCAACTGCCCCTGGTGTAGGCAAATCGAACAAACCTGATATTTATTAACTGAAAAATATATATTTTAAAACTTATTCGAATAGAATCGAGACTTGTGAAAAATATGGCAAAAAATATCTTTTGAGATTTGCACTTGCATGCATCGATGTTATATATCTGCATATTGACCTCAAGATACATACAGAATGTATTCATAGATGGATTCGAAATATAAATATATATATATATATATATATATATATATATATATATATATATATATATATATATATATATGTAAATATAAATATATATATATATATATATATATATATATATATATATATATATATATATATATATATATATATATATATATATATGTAGGCCCATATCACAAAATATAGATAGGCCTACAGATATCTGAACGAAACCTAATTTTGACTTATGTTTGGATATATCACCAACATAATAATTGATGATAAATTCCATGAGACAACGGCTGCAATAATATATGCCCAGATACATTTTAGAATATGTGTCGAGATGTTTTTCAAATATAAATAATCCCATATTCATAAATACAACTAATAATCCATTTTGAAATATACTCGTGCTATTTATCATATTTCACACAGAAACTGTGATGAACGTGAAATATATTAGACGTCTAAAAATAAAACATATGTGGGTAAAACAATGCACAAACCTGAAAAAATGTATATTGTATTTGAGTTGGGTTTGTAATTCATATTTCGTTACTTATTCATTTTGTTTGTCTAAACTCCTAGCTATTTGTCATCAAGTACAGAATATGATGTACCTATTCACAATGTCTCGTTGGTCTAACGGGTTATTGTATGTGTTTATATTTCAGCAGATTTCGTCCGGCGCGCGCTCGATCCCCACCGGGTACATCTCGAATTGTTTAAATAAAATGTTTCTCAATACCTTACTGTACATGTTTCTCTGTCTGTAGACGATGCTCATGCACTCTGGTAATAAACTAAGTAACTAAATCTTCTTATTAATTTTTTTTTCAACTATTGTGAAGATCTGGGCCAGGTCTGTGCCCAATGTGTGGCGTACACACGGCTTGCCGAATACACGCCAGACGTGTGGTTGATATCTGGCTTGCCGGATATATACCAGAGGTATGGCTAATGTCTGGCAGCCGGAAGCTTTCCAGAGCTATGGCTTAAGTCTGGCTTGCCGTATACATGCCGGAGGTATGGTAATTGTGTGGTTAATGAATGAAATGAAATGAAATGAAATGAAATGAAATGAAATGTCTGGCTTGCCGGATGTCTGGCATGCACCAGGCGTGAATCCCACTTTCTGGTGGTCCGCCAGGTCTGGCAGCCGGATCGGGGCCATACCTTGGGTCTGGCCTGCCACCGCTGGACCACATGCGAGCCAGGTTGTGTGTGTTTATTGGGAGTGGTGTTTCGTAAGAATAAAAGTACCAAGGCGGTAATAACTGAAAAAAATACATTCATACCAACTTGGCGGAAGGGGTGGGGGGAGGGGTGGACCTTGTGAGCCGTAACATGCCACAATGTCGGTTTCAGGTGATTTTAATTCAAATATAAAATTTAAAAAATGATGTGGTTTTTTATAGTAGAGAAACACTTCCAGCAAATTTCAATCATCTCGCATTTCTTGTTACAAGCGGGAAACCTACCGTAATTTCTTCAATAGACCATCCTGAATACGAATTGCCCGGTTGCCAGGACGAAAAATGATCCTGACGCCAGTGGCGTAAGGTCAAAGGTCACACGCGTGACTTTCAATCTTATAACTATGTCTACCTATGTAACTCAATTTTGGTTGGACTCAAAATCGTTTTTAAAGTTCTCAACTATAGATAAAGATGTGTTTGATGCCGTTTGTTGACTCATTGTCTTAATTATCTCTTCAAATGGTCTCAAGCGCCATTTTCAATTACATGAATTTCTGTACACTCACAGTTTTTCCAATATATCGTTCTGACTTTTGATTTTTTCATCTAATACGTCATCATCAATATTGTGGACCTGTTGTCCATGCGTCTATTAACGTTTATTTCACGATGATATGATGAACGGCATGCCTTGGAGATTAGTTTTTTGATGAGTTTTTTTTTTCGATGAGCTTGCCAAAATTCTTGAAAAGGGTGTTTGTTATATGGGAAAACCTTAATCTGAACTACGTGCATGTACCATCATTGACGCAATGGTATTAGTTCAAGTTTTAGGACGTCTGGCCAAAATATGCTGTAATATTCGGAGACATCTCTGATGGATGCATTTAACAAGAGAGTCCATGCTGCATTAACAGCATCGTGTACACGTGTAGATGTATTTTTCGATATGTATGATCATTTATCAGTAAAAAGTGCCACCAGAAATTGTAAGGAATCAGGCCTCTTGCTAAAGACTTCTGGTGTGTCATTTCGCATCGTTAGGTGAGGTCAATATCCTTCTGGTTTGCTCACACACATTTTAGGGGATGGGCCATCCCATTTGTAAGACTTCTGGTGTGATGTTATTTTGCACCGTTAGACGAGTTCAATACCCTTCTGGTTTGCTCGCACACTTTTCAGGGGATGGCCATTATAACTTGGGTAAGGCAGTTGATCCACAGACGTGCTCGAGTAACTACATATTAAGGTGCTCTGCTTCCCCTTATATTGTATACATAAATTACTTGAATAAACATTATCTATTGGAAGAGTTACCTTTGTGTTATATATTATCCTAATTGATATTACAAGATCATAGGAGTGGTGGTGATTCAGGAATGGAGTGCAATATTGCTGATCGATCTACGTAACTTCCTGATAGTTTCGTTATATCAGTCTCGTTGATATCAAACGAATTCCATCAGACTCCCTAGCATGTGAACTGTCCAAACTGGAAGTGACTGGTGATCATGAAATTGTCATAGCTGGAGGTTTCAAGAAGTCTGATAGGTTCGTATCCAACACCAACAGAGAAATGAATACTTTATTTTCAATACAATTGAAGCCGACACTCGCGTACTGTTGCGTGCAAAAGATGCAACCACGTGCGGTTTTGATGAGCTTGATATTCGTTGTCGTGACACTGACGTATTGATTCTACTGGTAGCATTCCCTCATGTCTTATTGAAAGAGTGCTAGATGCAATCAGGGACTGCCAGAAAAAAATGTGTAGCAAGACATGAAATAAATTTAAGCGACGACTTAAGCAAAGTCTTATACCATTCCACTCGCTAATAGGTTGTGACTCATCAGGTCAATTTGGTGGCATAACAAAAACGAAGGCATGGAAAATGTTGCCCATGCACCTCTTCCCCATCAATTTGAGAAGAGTAAATCTATGGAGAGCGGCATCGTCGGCGACGCGGAAGTCTTTATCTGCAATTTGTATGACCCATCTGCGTCAATAACATCAATGGATGACGCAAGGAGCCAATTATTTCGAAGTTCGGTCAGAGACTTTGAAAAGCTTCCTGCCAAGTACAATGCACTAGTGCAACATTTGAAGCGAGCTCACTATCAAGCTCATGTTTGATGGAAATCGACTGGAGCAATACCTATACTTTATCTCAGTATATTGTCTACTGACTGCGGGTGGATCGTTCAAGACGGACTAGTCGAACCTTTATTGATGACTCAAGATCCAGTTTCATCAAATGTGCTGAACCTCATCTCGTGTGGATGTGAAGGAGCTTGAAATCATTGATGTACACTTCAGTGTGTGTGCTTCGAGGCGAATTCACCGTGTAAATACCCTCATGCAAGTGTGGTGATTGGTGTATCAATGTAAAAAACCTGCCGAATGGATTTCCATACAGAGATATTATGTGACAGAATCATCATATTATATGAAAAGTACCTCATCACACATATATAAATATATATATATATATATATATATATATATATATATATATATATATATATATATATATATATATATATATATATATATATATATTCATATATATATATATATATATATATATATATATATATATATATATATATATATAGATATATATATATATATATATATATATATATATACATATATAAATATATATTTATATATATATATATATATATATATATATATATATATATATATATATATATATATATATATATATATATATATATATATATATTTATATTCATATATATATATAAATATATATATATATATATATATATATATATATATATAAATATATGAATATATATATATATAAACATATATATATATATATATATATATATATATATATATATATATATATATATATATATATATATATATATGTACATATATATATATATATATATATATATATATATATATATATATATATATATATATATGTACATATATATGGATATATATATATATATATATATATATATATATATATATATATATATATATATTCATATTTATATATATTTATATATATATATATATATATATATATATATATATATATATATATATATATATATATATATATATACAAATACGTCAGAACCAGATCGATCTGAATGATACAAATATGCATTTCATCAGTATGTATCCTGTTTTTATTATTCCCTGGTCATTATTCAACGTCTTTTTTAGCCACCCGAAGCCACGTTAACTCATCTTCAAGACATGCCGTTAATCATATCATCGTGAAATGGACGTGAATAGACGCATGGAAAACAGGTCCACAATATTGATGATGACGTATTAGATGAAAAAATCAAAAGTCAGAACGATATATTGGAAAAACTGTGAGTGTACAGAAATCCATGAAATTCAAAATGGCGCTTGAGACCATTCGAAGAGATAATTGATACAATAAGTCAACAGACGGTATCAAACAATCTTTATCCATAGTTGAGATCTTTAAAAACGATTTTGAGTCCAACCGTTGCCTAGCTACATAGGTAGATATAGTTATAAGATGGAAAGTCACGCGTGTGACCTTTGACCTTACGCCACTGGCGTCAGGATCATTTTTCGTCCTGGCAACCAGGAAATTCGTGTTCAGGATGGTCTACTGGAGAAATTATGGTCTGTTGCCCGCTTGTAACAAGAAATGCGAGATAAATGTGTTCTAGACACATTTTCCAAATCTGTTTCTCTACTATTACCTTTGCATATAGAAATAATCGACACAGAGAATCTCTCGCAACTTGATCCTCCGCGGGTTCATCATGGTCTACATGTTGCGATTGAGCGTCGCCAGCTGATCGATGACTAAGGAGCCAAGTCTTTACATAAGGTGTAGGATCAAACTTGACCAGAGGTGGTCCATTCAGTTTGATAAACAAAAGCGAGGCAATATTCTTAACAATCAGTTTCTTACAAAGATCTGTTACTATTGAGTTCACTACACTAAATCTCAGTAAATACATTCCTTTCTGGGGTAGAAGGCCTACAAAATATGTTTCAGACTGACTCCATACACTACATCACAAGATTATGTCATTATTGTGAAGTCTGGCGTTGCAAATAAATATTGGCAGATTCCATCTATCAAGATGCATCATTTTTAACATTGTGCGTTTACAAGGTAGCTGGTTCAGTCAAGGAGGTTAGATATTAATAGGCTGGAGAGGGTTTAGAGTTCAGACTCTTTCTGTATTGTTGAAAGTAGAGCCAATTCATTTCCTGGCAGCCATATTGTAACTGTCTTTAGCAAGGTCCATTTTATGTGGATGAACCGTTTAAGACGCAATTGAGTTTTCAATTCACATTTTGTGATTACACTGAATAAACAGCATATCGTGCAAATTAGAATGAAATATCTTCTGTGTTTCATTTAGTGGAATGTTTGTTTGTTCATAAACATACAAAACACACATCACTCAGGCCTATATTTGTATTAATTTGGTTTCAGATGGTGAAGTCATACTTTATAAAGTATTGCTAGTCTTAGAATGAAATCAGTTACAACCTGATTTAATTTGTAAATTTCAAGTCAGATACTGTGTGTGTGAGAAAATAATCTCTTCATAACGGCTGTTCATCTTCACGATGACTGACCATGAAGGTTCAGCTTACTATAAATTTGGGATTAAAATTTCCGAAAGTGAAAAAGTGTTATACAATTATGGTAGTGAAATCAGAAACAATATACTTGATATAATTGAGTAATTAGACGAGCCTTAGCAAGGATTCAATATGACATACTTAAAAAAATTGGTGTTTTTTTTTTTTTTTTTTTTTTTCAATGTTTTTTTGTCGGTTCTCCACAGGTTAAACGGCTACAGTTATCGACTTCAAACGTTTTTTCATAATGTTTCCTCATCTTACTTAGATCTGTATAGTTTTGTGGCATTATCGGATGGTAACTTTTTGTTTTATGAATTTGAGAAATTTCAAAAATGCCCATTAAAAAAAACGGCGGAGAAAAAAGAAAATACTTTTATTTTCAATAGAAATGAAATTCCGCTTGAAGTTGATTTATATTTTGATACACATTTCTGAAAATTTTCAGCTTGATCGGGTGAGCCATTTCGAAGATAAACCATGAAATGTGTCAAATTGGTACCACTCGAGGCAGTTTTTACCCATTTCTAACTTAAATGTAACCCAATTGGCGAATTTAGGCAAAAGTTTGGCAATAAAGTCGACATACTATTACTTTCCGCTCGTCTAACAACGCCTATATAGCGTTTTCCTAGTACTAGGAAATCGCTATATACGCGTTGTTGGACGAGCGGAAAGTATTAGTATGTCGACTTCTTTGCCAGACTTTTGCCTAAATTCGCCAATTGGGTGACATTCAAATCATAAATGGGTGCTTTGTGGAGCCCCGTGCAAACGATCCCATCTTTCATCCACAGCCTTACTTGGGAAACAATGATTCTGTATCAAGTTTCGATGTTATTAAAAAAAAAAAAAAAAAATTGGTAAAAACTGCTTCGAGTGGTACCATGATTCAGCACATTTCATATTTTTTCTTCAAAATGACTAACCCGATCAAGCTGAGAACTTCCAAAAATGTGTATCAAGATGTGATTCAACTTCGCACACAATTTCATTTTTTTTTTAAATAAAAATATTTTCATTTTTTTCCCGCCGTTTTATTCTAATGGGTAATTTTGAAATTTTTAAGATTCATAAAAATAAAACTCATCACCCGATAGTGCCACAAAACTATACAGATCTAAGTTAGATGAGGAACCATAGTAAAAAAAAGTTTGAAGTTGATAGCTGTAGCCGTTTGACCTGTGGAGAACCGACATAAGAACATAAAACAAAAAACATAAAAACGAACACCAATTTTTTTCAGTATGCCAAATTGAATCCTCGCTAGAGCTCGTCTGAATAGAATGATTGAGATAATCTAATTGATCAGACAAGCTTTAACGAGGATTCAATTTGACATGCTGAAAAAAATTGGTGTTCGTTTTCATGTTTTTTTTTCTCATGTATTTTTTGTCGGTTCTCCACAGGACAAACGGCTACAGCTATCAATTTCAAACTTTTTTTCATCATGGTTCCTTATCTAATTTCGATCTGTATAGTTTTGTGGCATTATCGGATATCAACTTTTTTTATGAATTTTAGAAAATTAAAAAATATCCGTTAGAATAACACGGCGGAAAAAAAATTGATAATTTTTTATTTTCAAAAAAATTGAAATTTTGTGTGAAGTTGAACAACATCTTGATACACATTTCTGGCAATTCTCAGCTTGATCAGGTCAGCCATTTTGAAGAAAAATCATGAATTGTGCTGAATTGGGACACGAAGTCGACATACTATTACTTTCCGCTCGTCTAACAACGCGTATATAGCATTTCCCAGTAGAATCAGATTTCAAGTTGATTGAGAATCGCTGAAGGGATGATTGTGGAGAATATGTGATGATTTTCTCAAGATTGTGAAGACTATTTCTTGAATGAATGATTTTGATATACTAGGAAAACGCTATATACGCGTTGTTAGACGAGCGGAAAGTAATAGTATGTCGACTTCCTTGCCAAACTTTTGCCTACATTCGCCAATTGGGAGACACTTAAGTTAGAAATGGGTAAAAACTGCTTCGAGTGCTACCAATTTAGCACATTTTATGGTTTGCCTTCGAAATGGCTCATCCGATCAAGCTAAAACATTTCAGAAATGTGTATCAAGATGTAAATCAAGTTCACGCGGAATTTCATTTTTTTTTAAATAAAAATATTTTCTTTTTTTTCCGCCGTGTTATTTTAAAGGGCATTTTTGAAATTTCTTAACTCCATAAAAAAAAAGTTACGATTTGATAATGCCACAAAACTATACAGATCTGAGTTAGATGAGGAACCATTATGAAAAAAAGTTTGAAGTTGATAGCTGTAGCCGTTTGACCTGTGGAGAACCGACAAAAAAACACACAAAAAAAAACATTGAAACGAACACCAATTTTTTTCGGTATGTCAAATTGAATCCTCGCATAGCTCGTCTAATTACCGATATATGATTTTATGAAAGTGATGAAAAATGTGGGAATAGCTGCCCTTGCTCCAAGAAGGAGTACTATAACGTCCCAGTATTCCTCAGGAATCCTATAACGTTTCGCGAGGTCAGGAATACAGGGACGATATATCTCCTTCTTCTCCGCGTCAACCTCTTTTAACAAATTATATTCTATTCAAATTATTTTCCAAACAATTATTATCATTCAAGCCTACAAGACATGAACAATTTCTTATATTGTATGAGTAATTATATTCATTTATTTCAAGTATTTCAACACTACGATGAAATGCATAATTACTATGAATAAATTCAATAGCGAAGTATAAAGTAGGAGGAGATAAAACGATGGTAGTTTACTGCTGAAACCAGTCTCCATGTCACAATCGGTACAGTGATAACGGAAGATGTCCCGGGTTCTCGACGTTATGATGATGATGTTTTGGACGACACGGAAAATTACGACGGTGATGGCACTGCAGTTTTTCGAAGTAATCACACTATCACACTCCAATGTAATCAAATGTAATCAATGTGATACAATTTCATTAATGATAAACAATTTCATCAATGAGGCCAAATATAATTTTTATAAATCCATGAAATGAGGATCATGTAAATGCTACACCAGGAGGCTTAATCTGGAATTATCTGTCGATTTACACGCGATCAAATCCGTTTCTATTTAGCTTTATTTTATATACATATATCCAATTTTGCTATATATCCGTCGATTTCCATGACGACCGAAACGGATTCGATGGATATGGGCCGATAAAAAAAATCATGATACGAATACAGCCGAATCGCTTTAAAAGCGGTCGCTTTCATTTCCAAATGATCGAAATCCAGTTTCAGAAAGAGCCACAAGGTTGTTAAATCGAGCTATTCATTCTTACACCAAAATATGTTATCACTGCGAGTATAACGACAGACTAAGAAAGCATATTCCAGCTTCCTACTAAGGTACAAATATTTGATAGACAGACCTGCTCATTTTCCACGCCATTGGTCTTGTGAAATCTCTGCACAGGTTATACAGAATACAAATACTGTCTTTATTCGTTCTTTCTTTCATGCTATTCCCGAGGGGTAAACAACTCCTGGAATCGGGTGTACACTTGTCATGAAATCTTCCCAAAATCCCTCTGGAATCTCATAGAAATCCCTTGACAATTCCTTGAAATTCCTTAAAATCCGAAATCAGGTGTACACCAAATTCACCAGTTATTTACCCCTCGGCTATTCCATCCCAGATCATTTTCATAATATCATCGAATGAATCGTAAACTTTCAAATGTATATACAGTTCAACATTATTAAAGCTTGTTGGTGAGATGCATTATTATTATTAACGGACATAGATTTCTTACCTGTGCAAAGTGATGCTCGTGGTCTCGCTTTTCTTCTTAAACTTGCTTCTACAGCGAGATACATCACAATAGTGTGGCATCGTGTAAAAAGCTAGGAACCGATAGTTCAAATACACGAATAAAAGTGATTAGACTCCTACTATAAGTTAAAATGATTAAGGCCCGGTATTACCAAGTCCAGTTAGCCATTATCTGACAGTTCAAACTTGTTATCACCATGGTTACCTGTGGTTTTTGTTTTCACCAACTCTCAGATGAATACTAACTGGACTTGGTAATACTGGGCCTAGATCACTGTAATTATGGAATTTCTGAATACTATTCACAAAATATTCTTTTAGGAGTTAGAACACAGTATATATATATATATATATATATATATATATATATATATATATATATATATATATATATATATATATAGCATAGCTACGCTATGCTTCAGTAGGGTCACTTAGGTAGCCGTTCTTGCAGTAAAAACATGTCCGCGCATGTCAAGTCGCTCCTGGTGCTCAGTCACAGAAACATACGTAGTTGCGCACGCATTTAGTGTTGCCCCTAGCAACTGCATGCGTCGCTTGTGGATGTTGACAATTTTCAAGCGGTCGCAGGCTGGCTGTAGTTTCATACGATTTCACAACAATGACTGATAGATCTACATAATAGAAATAATTTTCCATCTTGGTTTGTTTCCGAATTATAGGCCTACACTGTTAGTTCTATTAGTACTATTAAACTTTATCAAGGTGAGTTGTTTCGCAATTATTTGCAAAAACCTACGAAAAAGTAGTTCCAATTTGAACTTCCTCCAATTCCCTGAAGCTGGATCCACAATGCGAACTAATGATTAGTGACTAATACTAAATACTAAAATCAAGAAACTGAGCATCCACATAGGCTTGAAATAAGAATTAATTTTCATGAATCGTAGCTTTCTTAAGATGACAGATTCAAATTGAAATCTACATGTTAGAAGGCTGTAAACGAGGGGTTCATCGAGCGGGATAGCTTCCTTTTGCATTGACTTCCTGTCGTTTCGAATTCACGACTTCTGATTGGTCAGACTAATGATTAAAACTAATTATTAATACTAAAGTTGAAAGTTGGTTAACTTTCAAGGTCAGTCACTAATATAAACACAATGTGAACGTCAGCACTGATTCCGTATCTGCCAACTTTAGTTAATCATTAATCACTAATCATTAGTTCGCATTGTGAATCCAGCTTAACAAAAAACAAAAAGGTGAGGCGGAACATCTGTAGAACATATAAAAATGAACAGGGCCTAAACCCAGACCTGATGTATAAAATGTGCGATGTAGCCTTCAGTCCTAGAGATAGTTTTTATGTATCATATTTCAGATTTTCAATTGACTTCAATAATTCACACTCCATGTGAGTTGATTGTAGGCCTACATTGGAACGTTTGTCGCTGTTCAAATAAAAGAAAAAATCAATCTTTTAGTACCGTATTTGCACAATCATGAAATACGAAATCAAACAACAGCGGTTTTTGATTCAATATTCTGTTGACCTACAACATGAGTAACTGTTGTAGGCTATACATCGCCTTCAGGCGATTGAATATTTTACTTCAGGACTACGCCCAGGTCCTATTTATCTTTATATATTCTACAGATGTTCCACCTCATTTTTTTTTTGTATCCAAAGGAAATTGAAAGGAACTAAATTGGGACTACCCCTTCGTAGGTTTCTGCAATTAATTGCGAAACAACTCATCTTGAAATTCAATAGGACCAATAGCCTAGAGTCCGACTGGTTAAAAACACCGAAGCTCATGTTCAGAGCTCAGACAAAAATATGATTAGTTGAATTCAATACATTTTACAAGTTTCAAACCCACGAATGTATAGGCCTAGGGTATGAAACTTTCCTACATTCAGTAGGCTAGGCGTAGGCCAGCCCACCCAAGCTATTGATTTTGGAAGGTTTATGGTATGACTAAGCTATTTACCCAGCCACAAATAGGCCTACTATGCCTATCTCACACTTATTTCAATCAAACTGGGGCTACGATTAGTCAATCTATCTGGGCCCAGCGTAGAAACAGCGTATATGCACAGGCCTACTGCTTGTAATTCGAAGATTGGGTTTAGGCCTACATTGGTTCAACAACGCACTGTAGGCCTACTGATGACTAATAGAGAGTAATTGGAGAAATACACAATTTAATCTTTTGAAAACGCGTTTAGGATACTGAACTTTTTCAATACTAGTTTTGAGTGCGTATATAAACACACTTGATTGATTTTTTTGGACTCTACATCATCTTGACTGGTCACTAGTAGTGGGCCACTGACCCAGCTTTCCTGGAACCGCACCGAATCTTGTTGACAGAAGGTTATTGACATTTACGTATTTTACATAAAATACCGTCCCCCCTATACAGAATCTATGACGGTTGGATGTTTCGAGTACAATAACCGTTCACAAAAAGTATTGAAATATAATTATAATCCGAATCAATCATCATGAGATATAGCAATACTACGAGGGTGAAAAAATAATATTTCGTGTGACAACTTTATTAATTGAGTGAATATACATTTTGCATATGTAAAAGTTGATTAAAAATTGCATTTCAACACACGGCAGTATGGCAAAAGTGTTATTAGAGGTATTCAACGCCGCAACGGCAATAGCGCCACTATTGACTGCGTAATCATATTGGCTCACGTTATTGTTGTCAAAGAACGTGCAAAGTCCTTAGATAGTCGAAATTCATTTCGCTCTTGCAGCAAGTCGTTCCATTGAGTAGGTATAGGAGTGACGGTACTGGTTAGAATTCACACTCGTAAGATGACCGCCAACAATTCAAACTCATAAGCCACCTAGATTTTTTAGCTTCACAGTCTCCAACAATTGAAGCCCTCTCCAGACTATTGGTATCTAACCCCCTTGGTTCAAGTTAGCTTTAGCCTAAATGTCTTCAAATATGGTTTTCAAGAAAAAAGGTACCGGGGCGCGCCCTACCCCGAAATTAAAGTACCAGGGCACCGCCTAGGCCCGCCCTGGCCCGAATACACCACTGGATGGGCCTAGCGAACTGTCACGATCTTTGGTCAAGTTGAATCTATTCATTGTTTGTCAAATCATAGTTGAGTGAGAATGTATTGTCTTACATCACATTTCAATTATAGTACCCCCAGACCGTACTATTTGATGATAGGCCTAGCTGTAGCCCGACAAAGAAACCAGTGTTTTGCTATAGTCCTGAATGAAATGTTCAATTTTGGGGTTAAAAATACTACCGGAATTCATTTTAGTACAGTACCGTACCGCTGTGGGTCCAAGCTTGGACTTAGTACTAATATAATTCTGAGCATGTATGTGGGCTTACTGTTTATCAGCAAATGCATCTAGAACTATTGGGAATATCAGTCAAAAAGGCATATACAGCGCAGTGGCCGGTTGACGCGCTCGCTTCATGCGATCCGGGAGGTGAACGGGCATACCGGATCTGGTCTTATCCCCGTCACTGTCAATCTTTACAGGGATGTTTCGTGGTTTCCCTCGGTAGTCTGTCTAGGGGTCTAGGCTGATGCTGGGGTGGTTCCTACGATGTAGGCAGACTACTTCCTTCCCACTACCTAAGAAATCTTCATCTCACCATCTCATTAATCATTCATCCGTCGCAAAAGATCTTAGTTGCCATTATATAGTGCGTCGTTCAAACCCAATATGAATATATATATATATATATATATATATATATATATATATATATATATATATATATATATATAAATACATATAATATATCAATGAAGCGCCGTCGGCCGTGCAAACCGAAACAAACTTGTGAGAACGTCACAAGATTCCGCTGTAGGCCGGCCTACCGCGGTACGGCTCAGACTAGTATGTTGCTTTCGATGACCATTCGAGCTTATTGAAGTTACAAAACTACAACCTCAACCATCTGAAAAAAACGCAACTTCTGGAAATAACACAGGAACATCATATCCACATTTTTTTATTGGAAAATTACCATCATAAACATGTCACAGTCGATGTATGTCTTAGGCACAACACGTATTGTCGTCAGACTATCATTTTGTCGTCTGACTTTATATTAGCTCTGTATACTCTATTCAACTCTTGTTCAGACTGACATTGTCTTGACAATAACAGTGGCTTACATGTGATTTACCAACTAGACTTTAGAATTGTATAAGCTATTGGGCCTGGGGCCTAATAAAGGTATGATAAACATACCGAGTGTCCTATATAAGCTAGCCTACTTGACAACCCAAACGATACATCATTCATAGGTATTCGATGTTTAGTGGTTACATGATCTCACACGATCATGATCACAAAAATGAGCTTATGGCCCAAGTCTACATAAACATAAAAAACAGCCACATTCAATGTCACAACCATGTCATCATTCATGACAACATAGATGTCACAGACCTCGGTGTAATTATCATTCTTGATCGAGTACAGATGATGCGGATAGTAATTTGACGAAGAGACCGGAGATCATTCACTTCCATGTTGTACATCAACCACCCTCTCCTTCCTCTCTGTCATTTTCAGATTGTTTTTTAGAAGTTGTGAGATAAGTAAAGAGAGTGATTAGGATTTTCTCAGGATGTAGCAGCACATTGAACAATCAGTGAGTATGTGGGTGAGGAAGATCTTCTGTTAGTTGCTGGCAATATGTGCTGGAAAGGTGAAGAATATGAATAATTAGGTTCAATGTGAAAGTGATATACATTTAGTAAGTAGTGTTTACCGATAACTAGAAAGGTAACAATCGTCACATATAATGAACCCATGGTAACTTGTGGAGATCAAATTCTCACCCTCACATGTACTCTTATCCAAATTGCCAGTTCTTATGTACACTCCAACTCCAGCCTCTTTCCCAAAAATGCTTCTATCCATAACTCCTAATAGTATAACATATAATAGTATATATAAGAGTATAACATACTCCTAACTCTATCCGTTCTCTAACACACTCCTACGCTTCTTCCAGAAACAGCCCTCTCCATCTTTGTACAACCATTCACAATGAGCTACCTGCCCATATAACTAGCCTCACCAAACTCTCATCTTTCAGATACAAACTTAAATATTTCCTGATCCAGAACCCCTTCTATATGACCCAAACGAATTCCTTACTTCAAAAAAAATATCATTGCACCATTACATTATATGCATATATATATATATATCATTCTGTCTTTTTTGATCATATTCTTCCATCTACCCATTTGTATATCGAGTTGTAAGTTTTCATATTTCCTATATTTGTACAATGTGCAAATCTTTGAATTGAATAAATGAATTGGAGAGCCGGATTTCCAGATATGGTGAAACAGAAATCATGGTAACCATGATGATGACATTCGAGATCGTTAGAGCTGTCTCGATATTTGTAATTTTGGTATTTGTCGAAAGTGAACTACCTATAATTTCGATACAACTTCTGGCATATTCACTTCTCACGACTTCGATGTGTTACTTACTCGAACATTCAGCTGAAGGGATGCATGAACCACTAGCGACCCTGATGAGTCCTTCTCTGCAGAAACATGCATTTCCACAAACAGAGTGACAAGTGACGTTGCCGTTCAAAGTATTGCAGGTACGTGGACAATAGCCTTCACATGGTAGATATACCTCGTAAGTATTGCAATCTTTGGCTGTCTCCTCTATAACAATAAAGACATTCTCCTTCAGGACACTGCTGCCTCACTAGTATGCCACTAGTTTCATTTTGATGAGTTTTTTCGGATATTTCTTTGTTCAACATATTTGATGGGCGATACAAACATTGAAGATATGCATTGGAGAATTTTTACATATGTGAAAGGATCGATTGAAAATACAGAATACCTTTACATGTTGCCTCTAGTACACATGATCCGTCCTGATGGCGCGCGAAGCCTACGTCACAGAAACATGCTTCCAGCTCAGTCTGATTTCGGGTATCTACTGTGAAAGTGATCTGGACTGTCTCACCAGTTGGGGTTGTGGCATTATCACCGACACAATATCTCTCGTATGCCGTCCCTTTACGGTACTCCTGATGCACACCACAGTACGTGTCACCTGTAACATGACGGTGAGGTACATTGTAGATAACATGCCAATGATTCACTCGAATGCTATTTGAATGAGATCATGAGACTGAACGACAGAAAAGTTATACCAGTGTGCGAGGAATCAGGTCGATACCACAATTTAAAGAGAAAAAACAGTACACAACCATTTTTGATCATACCCCAAGATAATTGAAAGCCTCAACTAGTAACTGGTTCTTGGCTGAGCATCATGTTGGTTTCTCAGTATCAGTTGCATTACCTCATATGTTGCAAAAAATATTCTGTTGATAGTATAATCATGGAAATAAAATTGAATATTGATATCGAATTGATTTGATAAGTGTCGCAAGTGACAAGAATTCATTTTTGAGTCATTTACATTTTCTCTCAGAATGTCACGCTTCAATATTCAGTCATGATGTCATAGACCTATGTTATAGAAATTTGGATGAGATTCTCATGGTGTCATAACTAACAAAATTTCCGAATGAAATTTCTCACTTCCATAGTTCCATATAACTCTTTTTTTCTAATAACATCGAAACTTGAAACAAAATCATCGTTTCCCAATCAAGGCTAACGATGAAAAGGAGGATCATTTGGACGGGGCACTACAAGAGCGATCTTACCACCCGATTTTTATTATTGGACGAGCTTCAGCGAGGATTCAATTGGTCATACTTAAACAAATTGGTGTTCGTTTTTATGTTTTTTTTTTTAATGTTTTCTTGTTGATTCTCCACAGGTCAAACGGCTACAGCTATCAACTTCAAACTTTTTTTCATCATGGTTCCTCATCTAACTTAGATCTGTGGAGTTTTGTGGCATCATCAGGTCATGAGTTTCATTTTTATGAATTTTAGAAATTTCAAAATTCCTCACTAGAATAACACGGCGGGAAAAAAATGAAAATATTTTTATTCTCTAAGAAGATGAGATTCCATGTGAGATTGAATTACATCTTGATACACATTTCTGGGAATTCTTAGCTTGATCGGGTCAGCAATTTTGAAGAAAAAATATGAAATGTCCTAAATTGGTACCACTCAAAGCAGTTTTTACCTATTTATAATTTGAATGTCACCCAATTGGCGAATTTAGGCAAAAGTTTGGCAAGAAAGTCGACATACTGATACTTTCCGCTCGTCTAACAACGCTTATATAGCGTTTTCCTAGTTAAAATCAATGAACTTCAACACCAGGACTGCGCTGTCGGTGACCATAATTTTTCGCCGCAGACAACACTCTTTGTTTCCGAAAGTCCGGAACACATTATATGTACTAGGAAAACGCCATATACGCGCTTCAGACGAGCGGAAAGTAATAGTATGTCGACTTCATCGCCAAACTTTTGCCTAAATTCGCCAATTGGGTAACATTTTAGTTATTAATCGGTAAAAACGGCTTCGAGTGGTACTAATTTAGCACGTTTCATGATTTTTCTTTGGAATGGCTGACCCGATCAAGCTGAGAATCTCCATAAATGTGTATCAAGATGTTATCCAACTTCACACGGAATTTCATTTTTCCTGAAATAAAACTTTTCAATTTTTTTTCCTTCGTGTTATTCTAATGGGTATTTTTGAAATTTCTAAAATTCATAAAAATAAAAGTTACGACCCGATAATGCCACAAAACTATACAGATCTCAGCTAAATGAGAAACCATAATGAAAAAAAGTTTGAAGTTGATAGCTGTAGCCGTTTGACCTGTGGAGAACCGACAAAAAAACATAAAAAACAATCAAACAAACAAAATACAAAACACAAAAACGAACACCAATTTTTTTCAGTATGTCAGATTGAATCCTCGCTAAAGCTCGTCCAAAAAGCCGTTTCTGTGATATATCCGGTCAGTACCAGCATTGGTATATTAAGAGTGAACAAAACACACGAATGTTGATATCTTCCACTTCGAAATAAGTCTCTCGCACAATGATCACTTCTTTTCATCAACATACATCAGATGTAGAGTTTATCACCAGGAAAACGCTATAGACGCGTTGCTAGACGAGCGGAAAGTAATAGTTTGTCGACTTCATTGCCAAACTCTTGCCTAAATTCGCCAATTGGGTAACATTTTAGTTATAAATGGGTAAAAACGGCTTCGAGTGGTACCAATTTAGCACATTTCATGTTTTTTCTTCAAAATGGCTGACCTGATCAAGCTAAGAATTCCCAGAAATGTGTATCAAGATGTTATTCAACTTCACACAGAATTTCCATTTTTTTTAAATAATTTTTTTCAATTTTTTTCCGTCGTGTTATTCTAATGGGTAATTTTGAAATTTCTGAAATTCATAAAAATAAAAGTTACCACCCGATAATGCCACAAAACTATACAGATCTGAGCTAGATGAGGAACCATAATGAAAAATAGTTTGAAGTTGATAGCTGTAGCCGTTTGACCTGTGGAAAACCGAAAAAAAAAAATAATACAAAAAAAAATAAAAACGAACACCAATTTTTTTCTGTATGTCAAATTGAATCCTCGCTGAAGCTCGTCTAATAAAACAAAATAGAGAAAAATGAGTGATAGCTACCGAATCAAGTATTCATCTGACATAGAGTGAGAATTCTAAACAGCTACATAGTCACACATAGTAAACTTATAGTGCACATAACCTTACTCACCTTCATAATACATTGGCATTTCGATACGATAAGTGCAGCAGATACTGCATCTATATAAATATCAATATCGAACCAATATCGATAAAAAATATTGATTTCAAGTCTAGATGAACTGATAGATGAATCATGAAAATGAAATGAATGAGATAAACCCGCCAGAGACAGCCGGGGGATGGTCGGCAGTTGTGCCCCGGCCGCAAGACGTAGCACGACCAGCGCGGCAGCAGGGTCGATCTTTTAACGGAAAAAAATGTTCGAGAATGATTCTTCCTATTTTTCTCGGGGATCGGACGAGTTGTGATCCGAAGAAATTTTTGCGATGCTCGAACGGTCCGGCCGCCTTGCCGCGCCGCAAGGTTGCCGCTAAATTTCAACTTCACCGCAAAATTTTTCTGATGAAAAAGTTTTCTTCACAATCGTACGTGCGGGCAACACGATGTACGTGGTCGAGTAACAGCCCGATCGAGTGATCGGTGCGGGAATGGCGGGCGTTTGCGTTTTCGCGATTTCTGGAAAGGAGTTCCCTGTCTAGATAGTCGATTTTTGACCGGAAAAAATGGTCCGAGAATGATTTTTTCTATTTTTTTCGGGCATTGGAAGAGTTGTGATCCGAAAAAAGTTTTGCGATACCTCGATCGTTCAAGGCTGCCGCAAAATTTCAACTTCGACAATACAATTTTCCAGTAGACTTTTTTGGTTCGCATTCGTACGTACTTGCAACACGATGTACGTGTTCAAGTTCAGCCCGATTGGGTGATCGGTGTGGAAATGGCGAGCGTTTCACTTTATCGCAGAGTGCAAGTGCAAATATAGCCCGAATCACACATAAACGCACGAGTGCCAATAGTCCGAGAGCGGCTGTGGTGTGTCGAAATCTCCGGTACTTGGTCACATGTGGTTGGGACAAAAATGATCAAGGTGCAAAGAGGCCAAAAAAAATCGTGGCAGTTATGCCGGTCGATGAGGGCAGGTCGGCCGTGAAGAGTGGCACGACTTTGGTCGGACAGGTCTGTGAGTCCGTCCGTCGGCGATGGTGTTTGGAAATCTCCGGTGTTTGGTCAGAAAGCTTTGGGACAAGAGGAGATGGCCAGAATCACACACGAGTGCCAAGAGTCCGATGTCGCGCGCTGGTGTGTCAAAATCTCCGATTTTTAGACAGAAAACATTGAGACAAAAGAAGCTAGCCTGAATCACACACGAGTCAGATGTCGGGGAAGGTGTGTCGAAATCTCGGGTGTTTGGTCAGAAGGCTTTGGGACAAAAAGAGATGGCCAGAAGAGTGTCAAGAGTCCGATGTCGAGCACTGGTGTGTCGAAATCTCCGGTGTTTGGACAGAAATCATTGGGACAAAAGGAGCTAACCTGAATCACACACGAGTTCAATGTCGGGGCAGGTGTGTCGCAATCTTCGGTGATTGGTCAGAATGCTTTGGGACAAAAGTGATTAAGGTGCAAAGAGGCAGAAAAGTCAGGGCCGGCATGCCGGCTCATGAAGGCATTATAGGCCTGATGAAGACACATGAGGATGGAAAATCGAAACCGAAAGCAGAACGTGATGAGTACGAATAGTTCAGCAAAATACCAATAATTGAATTACATAGTTATCATTGATCGTTAAGGAAGATGCTGCCGCACTCAGTGACGTATTGTCCATCTCAATTTGAAGCCATGACTCCGGCGCCGAGAGGAGTAAGTGACTCTCAATGGATGACCCACCCACACTAATTCTAATCATCAGAAACGTAGAGAAAAACAATGTTTTTCTCACATGGTATCATGAATCATCTACCCCACCTAATATAATGAATGATGGTTCATTTTAGAATAACTTGGAAGTACAGGCCATTCAGTTCACTGTTCATTCGCATGAACTCAACGTATGCTTCTTTCAAGGACCGTGAATGCTCCTTGCCATGGTATCGGTATAAGTACCATGACACAAATGAAGAGACCCTCGGAATGTGAAATGTTTCTGATTTGATATATGTTTGATACCGGTAGGTGAAGATGAGGTGAGGGCAACGCTCGAGTATGAGTCAAATTATTCTGAAAATATTCACGCAATAATCTGGAAAATACGCCATGAAACCACTTCAAATTATATATTTCGAGATAATTTTCTGTAGATATCCTTCTTTCTGAAGTGGGTGTGAGTGGGCAAAAGTTTGCTGAAACACCGCTCCAAAAATTGTTTTATCAAAACCAATCCCTGCTGGGCTCTTTCTATTTGAGAAAGGCAAAGAGTAAGCAATATACGTGAGCAATGTTCAATATAAGCAAAACTTCTAACGAGAGCTGCCAGCCCTATTTCATGACGAACAAACTATCAACCGTCCCATGCATTCACATGTTGGCTTGCCTTACTTTTGTCCAGGAAAACAAGAGCTATTTCGTTCAATTAGGTTTGATCCATAATGACAATACAAACAAAAGATCATTCTTTCAATTCATATGCCGGGCAATAGAACCTATCTTCTCATGAAAAAGGTCCCTTGCATACTTGCTCAACATTATATAATTATCTTCCAGATATTATAAGATGTACTCAAAAAGATAGTCTCTTTCAAATCAAAAATCGAGAGCATTCTCTTATCTCACGCTTTTTACACAGTTGAGGACTATTTTGATTTTTTTGAAACAACCCAATGAATTAGGTAGTTCTCAATGGTACGAATGATTGATTTTCTCATTTGTTAAGAAAATATATAATGATTGATGTAATGATGAATGATTATGAATACTGTATATTCACTGATTTTTAAATCCTTGCTGACAAAGTGTATTATTTCCACTGCATTGACATTCTTGAATGTTTTTAATTTCAATTGATTCCAATATCAATGTACTTATGGATCTGATGAATGGACTCCATTGAATATTATGTATGAATATATATATATATATATATATATATATATATATATATATATATATATATATATATATATATATATATATGTATATATATATATATATATATATATATATATATATATATATATATATATATATATATATTTATATACGTATATATAAATATATATATATATGTGTGGCTCCTATCACTGTATGAATCTCACATCTCAATAAGTATGCATTATTCAATGATACCCTGGATATTTTGAACAAATACATCTCCCGGAATACACCAAACTGCACTTCAAATACTGACTTTCCAAAACAAATTCCTCCGTAACTCTTTGTGAAAGAGGTAAGAGAATGATGGAGCTCACATATACAGCAGAAATTTGGAACCAATACATTATACGAAGTATACCAAAATACCACTTTGAATATATATTCTGAAAGAATTACTCGAGGGACTCTTGCTATTCATATAAGAAGTGTGAGTGCAGTTTCAGCATGCCC
>OZ023326.1:41499662-41562162 GCA_964007535.1 Brachyptera risi | reverse complement strand
ATATATATATATATATATATATATATATATATAAATAAATATATATATATATATATATATATATATATATATATTCATATATATATATATATATATATATATATATATATATATATATATATATATATATATATATATATATATATTGGAGTTAAAATTGTTTCCTTGATCCATAATTATGATAATAAAATATAATTACGGTAATATCAAGTGAAGTTATTATAGAAGTAATAGTATCAAAGAATAGTTCAATTTATTGAAGACCTAACGTTTCAATGCGTTCTCACGCATCCTGTTCACAGGTAAAAATATCCAATACTAAAAAATAATTGATTCGAACACCGAACAATAAAACTATTTTTCAGAATGGCAGTGCCCCAACCACTCAAATAAGCGTATGAAAAAACAGAGCTCACTAAAAAATAATAAGAGAACAAGATCTTCAAATTAGGAAACACAGTGTCACATTCAGCATCAGAAACAAATATTCAGGTCTAGAAAACTCCAAAGAAAAACAGAATGAAAGGAATGAAAATGAATAATAATCCTATGGAAATATATATAAAAGAAAAAGAAAGAGAAAGAAGAAATAAAATGTAGAATCTGTCTAATCTTCAACATATTTATGGAGAATGTTTCTTTATCGTTTTACTCTTAGTCATAGGTGGTGAAACTTCAGGACTAGGTTCGACTTGAATTCCTCTTTCTCTTCTCTCATCTATTTTCGGTCTTGGAAGTTTCAAGGTTTATCAAGGTTTTTAATCAATTAAAAAACTTCATTTGATATTACCGGAATTATATTTTATTATCATATATATATATATATATATATATATATATATATATATATATATATATATATATATATATATATATAATTCGTCGCTTCATTTTTAGAGTGTCATAAGTGACAAAATTGCGTTTTTGAGCTTTTTACATACTTTTTCTTAGAATTTTATGCTCTATTTTTCTGGCGTGGTGTCAAGTTTGGCAGAGTACCGGTTCAGAAGTACATACTGTCATAACTAACTACAATTCCAGATATCCAAGTCTCATAATGTCATATGTACGATATATATCATCATAACTAACATACATCAAGAATTGTGTACAGCCATACAGTCACAAGTGCAAACTGTGCAATACCTAGGGTCCTACGCTGTGTATATTTGAATAACATCATAGTGTCATAAGTGCATTATATCTCACTTACCACGCTGTGTCGTTAACACAAATGGCCGACCTTTCACGGATGTGTTTTCACATAGTGTCACAACTATGGTTGTGACACTATGTTACACATGATATTGATGAAAAGTATCAGATGCTTGAAGATGTGAGAGTCATAAGCTACCTTGTCAACAAATCAGCATATGAATCTTAGGAGATATATAACCACACTCGTTATAACAATGTCATATCATTGTTACATGATAAATCTACATGTCTACAATACAATAGACATACAAATCTACATGTAGATTTGACATTATGCTCAAATGCAAAACCAAGCATCTGTTTTGAAATGTATTCATCATAAGATAATACCTGTGATTATATGCATACTCGCCAATCAGAATCAACGAGACAGCAATTTAAAAACTTGAGGGCATGAATTCTGGCAATGACAAACCATCAAACCAGTATGAATCACTCTCGTGGCGACAGCGAACATTATCACATTGAGATGCAAGAGGTCGAACATACTTCGTTTTAATCAACAAGGTGAGAATGAGCACTGAGAGAATTATCAGTATTCAATCGAATAGTTTCATGGTCTTCCTCTATGTATCATGTCTTTGTCCATATATCGAATTTGATATTGCGAGTCGTCATGCAATCCATGATAACTATTAGAATATGGGTTCCTATACGAACGTCAAAGTGATTCTTTATTACGATATGTCATTTGGAAACCTGTTGCAAAGAGGTTCACGAAAGAATCTGTTGAAACCAGAACGGTTAGGGTTAGTTACCAGTACACATTCAGAAAGGATGATCTTTTACCAACAGTATAAAGAAAAGTTTTCCTGGCGACCCTCTCAATTACCAAGATAATTAAAATCACCGCCAAAACCCAATCAGACCAATGCTGATCTATTTGATGCTGAGAAGGACCAACAAGAACAGCATTCTTCGAGTCTGAAAACGTCGGAAGAGAGAACGAAAGAAGTAGTCTCATATGGAGTCATATCCAAAAATAATAATTGAGCCATACCATAGAGCCTCAAGTAAACGCAAATATCTTGACTCACAACTCAACATCTCGAAGATCTTCTCTGAATACGAACCAAGCTGTGAAAGTAAACAAATTCTAGATCCCATTTCCAGAACTATCCATTGTGATACGTTCAAAAATGACCATAATTTGTCTTTACACAAAACTAAAAAGGATACGTGTAGTACGTGCGAGAGGTTCGAGAACTCACCATCCACAGAAAAAATAGAAGTCAATTATTGCCCCAAAACAAAACCATTTTGCACTCAAAAAAAAGCGATAGAGAGGAGAAAGAACGAGATGAAGTGAGAGTAATGGAAAACAATCACCACCAATCCCACACTTTTGATCTGCAGTGTTTTGTACACACCATGTTCAGAGGTATCAAGCTTCTTCCATAGTCGGAAACTATACAGCTTCAACCTAACGGTGTTTGATCAGGCTTCACGTGAAGGTTAATGTTTGGTATTCTTTCTATTGATGCGAAACAGACGGAAAACGAGGCTCAGATGTAATAGGTACGGCTCCATTCACATTCTGTGATACCATTCCCTCGCACATCGATTACATCACCTTTTACTCTGATTCGTACTGTGATCAAAATCGTAATTGATTCATCGCAGGACACAGTCAGTACGCTTTATTTTGACATTGTCGAAATACATTTTTTTAAACCAGTCACACTCAGATGGAGAGTGACTCAATGCATGTGTCATCAAGAGAGCCAAGAAGAACGTCTCAATTTTTCTGCCTCATGATTAGCCACCTATTCTAGGAACAGCAAGAAAGACTGCATGGCCAGTTAGCGTACTCCGATATACTGGAACTCAAGGATCACAAAAAAAATATATTGTTGACAATCTGAAGGTGAATACCAACAAGAAGAGAGTGCCATGGATGAAGATTAAATGGATTCACGACAGAACAGATAGTTCCGAAAATATTTTTGTGAATTCCAGCTTAGAAATCGAAGAAATGGTAGAGGTGTCGGCAAAAAGGATGCAGAACGTTGCTATTGTACGTAAAATAGCAACGTTCTGCATCCTTTTTGTAGTTGGTATACCAACTACACCAGATAGCTTTCCAGTGCGTCGTAGATCATCACTTCGTGGGGAAGAAACGCCAATTAAGGTCTGATGTTTGGTGACCAGTCTCATTCAGAACGGCAGTGAGCCCCTGAACGAAGTTTTGAACATTGAGTACTCTATAGAAAAGAAGCTCCAATCATCACTCCCCATATCACGACAACATGGAAAAGATATCACATTGTGCATCAATGGGGTGATCCGTGTCTATCATCATCTGTACTATTAATTACTTGCTAGCTCCAGTCAGATAAGAAATTTGCCACCTGAGTCAGACACACTAGTCAGACGACGACACACAGGTAGTGAGTAGCATGTGAGCCGACGATTGGAATGAGAGAAAATAATCAAAATGTTCCATTCTTCCCATGGTGATTGGATATTCCTTCATAATAATAGTTGGATATATCAGTTGACCAGAGACACTAAAGATGTAATCCATGAATGACAAAACTCACAATTTTTGATGATATTCCATTCACGGATCTCGAAGAACCAATCATCTACATGAATATAACAATTTTCTTGAGTATTCATTCGAAAAAAAAAGTAAATACACTGAATGGTCGGTTGTGTGAATGTGTTCTCATTGAGAAGAAATATCATCGTGATAATGGGGATATATCAATATGCAGATGCTGCATTGTTGATCCTTGATCCAGGAGCAGAGGAGTATATAGATATATCATCAAAGTGTCATAACTGGGAGTTGCGACATTATGATATGAACATGCTGGAATAAAAAATGAGAATATGCAACCGTAGTGTCATAAGTACAAACAATGTTTTGAAAGAAGATTAATTGATGAAAACTATCAATATTGATTGTTGAGGAGAATTCATATTCTCACGGAAAAATAGTTGGAGCATAGAATAATCAGATCAAATTCATTCGATAGATATAAATAGAGATGGAGTGATTTTACAAACTTTGGAATTCGTTTATCTCAGAATGGCATTTTGTCAGTTATGACACTATAAAAATGAAGCGACGAATATATATATTTATATATATATATATATATATATATATATATATATATATATATATATATATATATATTTATATATATATATATATATATATATATATATATATATATATATATATATATATATATATATATATATATATATATATGTATATATATATATGTGTATATATATATATATATATATATATATATATATGTATATATATATATATATATATATATATATATATATATATATATATATATATATATATTTATCCACATGTTTGATAGAGCTTTTCATATTCAGTGAAACATTTGGAGCTCTTTATGAATTTTTGATCATCCAATATTTTCCCTCCAAGTTATTCTTATGGGAGTTTCTGAAATTTATGGTTTTGTCCGAGAAAAACGTTCTATCGATTCTCTGATTGAACAATTCTTCCTCCCTCCCATCCATATGACCCCAATCTTCCTAAAAAGCTTCAAGTGGATTGTTTTTCAGCCTGACCTGCCACGCACACAATTGAAAGGATAAAAAAAACGATGCCTTTTATTTCCGTCCAGTGAAATTGAAGCCTCCGCAACGCTCATCATCCTAATCATCTCATAATCATCTCATAATCATCATCTGATAATTTTTCATCCAGTCACGATTAAACTCAATCTTTGCTATATGAATTATGAACTGAGCAAACGAGGCATGCGACGTGAGTTGAACGAAATGTTCACGAGAAGTGTACTCCAAAACCCTACACCCCGACTGGTAATATAATACTTCTGATGATCATTTCGTTCAACTCATAACGCATGCCCCGTTAGCTCAGTTCATAATCCATATGGCAAAGATTGAGTTCAATTCCAATTGGCTACAACATCATGTGTTGGGCGTGGTCAAGACTCCCATTACACTGAACTAAAAAAATCAGGCATCGTCTTTTTTTGAAATTCTGTCCACGGCAGGTCAGGAAAAAAGACCTATCGACTCGAAGCTCCTTCTGGATATTGGGGGCATAAAGATAAGGGGTTGATTGGTTAATGAGGAAATTGATTGAACGGTTCTGAATGACTTCATAGTATCATAACTTCACTCACCCCAACTCTGAGACTTTACAGTCCAGAAAGTTGTGGATCACCGTTAATCACTGTGCCTTTGATGCTAAATAGCCAATGTTTTCTTAACCTTTTATCCAGAAGACGAACCATTGAATCATTTGTTCAAAACAGGCTGGTTTGATCCTAATTGAAATCTCATATTGCGTATAGTTCTTGTGTTGATGTTCAGCGAATATTTCTTGTTTTTAGATCATTTTGTTACTACATTTTCTCTAACGTCGATCTGACGGAGGTTCCAATAATTTCGTGATGCATTTTTCGAAAAGTTCTCAAACCGATGAAGTCTAATAAGTACACAGTTCCAGGTTGGATAAGTCCAAGCTTGATTCGAAAAAAAAACACATTGGTCAGATACACCGTGTGACCTGTGTAGTACGAACAAAAAATGGGTGCTCAAAATCAGTCAGAGCTCCGTAAGAGTACGTCGGAAGTCTTTGCCATCCCTCACAGAATTAGGATCAATCAGGAGAACATTAGAATCATAGTGATCAGATGAGTTTGAAAGTATGAAAATTCAAAAGGTAATTATGTCAGCTCACACTCTACATATACAAACATTGAATTACTTTGAACCTCACCTGCTACTTGCTGATCTTTAAAGTGCGGCGTGTCAATCTTCATTTTGCGTCATTTTCACTTCCAACACCTATTGAGTCTGATATTCGATGAAAAATATGTTCTCAATGCATTCTCTTCCTTACTCCTCATGTGATCAACTTGAATTTATGAGTATGAGTGTATTTGCTATTTCAGATTCATCAACATTTAAGATCGTTGTGAAAAATGTAATCCCATATATTTTCTCGTGGTTATTCCAATAGAGACTCATCAAACTTTCCTAAATACATAATAAAATTACCGGATCAATTTTTCTGAGAAACAAGAAGGATCTATTCTGGTATTGCATCAATTTCCGGGAATCATTTCGAGTCTAATGATCGTCACTTCACCTGACTTTCATCTGTATGTCATGTAAAAGAAACTCGATTTTTCGCGGTGAGTGGAAAGGAAGTCTTCGCTACCCATAACATAATTTTCCACTCGCCTAGATATCGAACTCATTGATTCAAATTCCATCCACTTTGGGAAAAGAAGTGAAAATTCCATCACCTCGTTCAGGATCAAAAATCTAACCGAATTATGGAATTGCTTTTTTTCTGAATAATTTCAAATCTACATTTCTACTCTCTGCGTGACTATGATCGACTGAGACACAGCTGGAGAATGAAGAATATTTGGGCGTGAGTTAGATTCATGACCATGTACAAGACATGAAGTTTCGTGAAAGTCCTGTCTCATATTTTTATTTTCTCGATACATCATCACGTGATTAGTATTTTCATATCACTAGCACTCGAGGTTTCAGAGAATGGTGAAAATCTCTCCGCTCAAAATTGTTGGTGTCCACTTCGGCTCACTTCTCCAGGAACTTTTCCTTCTGGATGAAAAAATTCAATCTTCCGAGTGCGTAAAATCGTTTTGGATTCATCCATATTGACCTGAACAGATGCACAGAATCGTGTTGTGAGGAGATTGTGGATTCAATCATTGATTTTCAGAAGTAGAAAAGAAAGAGATATTGCAATGAGAGATTCAATCGATCAATTGTGACCGGAGATCTGAAGATTGCTTCATGCCGGCACATGCAGCGCAGTGGTTAATGTGCTCACTTCAAGTGATCCGGTGAGCAAGAGAAATATTGGACCCAATTCGGTATCCGTCACCGTTCATCTCAACCAGGGTTTTTCGTGGTTTACCTATGTAATCTGGACTAATTCTGGGATGGTACTTCGTTCTTTCCATCATCCTTCCCATTTTCTGAGGAACCTTCGTCTCAGCATCCCATCATCTCATTATACATTCATCCAACGCAAAAATATCTCACTTATCATTACCGTGGATAGTTGAACCCATAATGAATGATTTGAGAAAATCACTGCTTCAGACGCGATTGCGAAGGGAAAAATTTATTTGAGAATATGATAGGACTCGAACGTGAACACTGAACAGAATATAATATTTCTCATACGGTGATGTCAAACCCTGCGGAAACATTTCTGAAAACGACTTGAAGTAAAAATGAGTAATCGCCATAGACGTTTTCCAATTCAAACCTCAACATACTTCCTCATTTGAATACATATTTTTCGAGCTATATCTATAATTTTGATAATTCTGTTGTTGTTTTCATAATATGAAATAGCATGCATAGAATATGGCTTCCTCTCTTCTCGGAAACCCAAATCAAACTATGATTGTATTACATCTGTTACGATTGTGGAAAAGTACCCGAGGATAATTCCACCGCATGATGTTATGGTGTTACCTTCTTATAGTGGATGGGTGGATCTCAGCTTGCTGGCCGTGATACTGTGAAGTCCCGGCCGACGATTGTAAAACATAGCTTGATATTGTGAGTGTTGATGAACTGTTCCTCGAAGAGTGTTGACTTTTTCCCGGTTCGTGAGCCCCAAACTTCACCATGATTCAATGAGCCTCGTTAGGCAGGCATTGACGTTTGTGCGAAATTGAGCCTCAATTTACTGTGCCTTGAGTTACGGAATTAGTACAAGAGTCTAATGTAAAACTCATCCTCGATATTGTGAGTCTGACTGAAGATTACGTAGGATGCATTGTGAATTCTGATATTGTGAGCGTTGAAATAGTGAGCCTCGACTTTTGAAGAGAGTGAGTAACTTATGAGAAAGATATCGAAAGTGACATGAGAGTGGAATGGGACACAGAGGAATAATTGCCATTGATGCAAGTTGTGGAATGAATAAGAGTTTTAAATCTAGTCTTTCATTCCCATAGGGTGCTTTATTCAATGTGATAACAAGTGAAATAGAATCATTACATGAAATAGTGCTAATATAATCAATTAGGTGCAGAGCATCAATATGTAGCGGTAATATGTGATACAAGATATCAATCAAATCATTGGGTGCTTTTGTGTAATGATATATGCTGAATTTGATAGTAGAGAGAGTGAAATAACGTGTTCGAATCTCAATTTTTCATGAGAATCCAATGTTATAGTATATATATATATATATATATATATATATATATATATATATATATATATATATATATATATTCATCCTGCTCAGCTATAACGCTCAGTTTTACATCTGATAGTGATGAATAGGCTTATGTCAGATGTCGCAGCTCATTGATGAAAAAGACTGGAATCAATAGTCACCAAATGATACCAACTAATCATAGCATCTCATGGTTAACCAGTCTCATGAAGATAACGCCAATTCATTCATCTCATTCTTAAGTTGACAGGAGGTTGTTGGAGATCACTGAGCGTGGCATAATTATATTAGGTCGTCACACAAGGCTGATTCTTAGTTCTCATTAGATGTGAAACTGCCGCAATTATTTCTCTGTAACAAAGCCAAAAGATCCATTTCATTCCGGTATTTCTCGTGAGAAACATCATCGAGCCACTACTGTCTATTGTTTACGAATCGGAAATATCGAATCGATATACATGAGCAAATCCAATATGTGTTCTCTCCATATTCGAGTCTCATATCATATTATAATTAATATCCCTTGTACACAATTCCATTTATTGTGTGGTTGGAAACTGATTCTAGCGCACGCACAATTATGCGAACATTGTAACGCACACTGGCGTTGTTTCAGTTATTGTTGCTGCATGCAATCTTAAATATACTGAAACAACCTAATATAACTAGGCAAACGCGAAATGTGCGTTGTAAGATGAGCGAGATATCTGAATAAGGTATGATAACAGTCCTACATTTGCTACTTTATCGACTCTGGTATTCTACACACTCTGTCCTTGATTTAATTGCTACTTTATCTTCTCTGGTATTCTACACACCTTGACGAATATGAAGAATATTCAATGCTTGGGCAAATATCGAATCTAGGAAGCAGTGAATCTTGGCTCATGTTCATTTATTTGATATATATAAACAGTTATTTGATTTTTTTCCTCCAAAACGGCTGGTTCGAATTGCTCACAAAATGATGGTTATGTGTATCATTTATGTTTGAACACCCAGAGAAAATTTCATTTTTATCTGAGAGGTTTAATTTTTTCAAATTTTCTCACCCAGCCTGATCTAATGGGTTTTTTGAAAACTTTGACATGATATTTCTCAAAATTTAATCGACCGATTCATTTCAAAAACTATAAAGTTCTGAGTTGTAAAAGTTGGCCCGTACAAAAAAAAGTTTCATGTTGATCAGTCAAACCTTGCGACCTGTGCAGTGCCAAAAAAAAAAAAAAAACACACACAGACAAAGCCCTATAAGAGTGGGATGGAGACATCGCTACGCTCATCTGATCAACCTTACCAACATAACGAGACCCAACCAAACTACTTCAATCCAACCAACAACTCTCTATGTATACTTAACCCGCAAGGTGATGTGAAATAATACAGTGCAACATAAACGGTTAAGAATATGGTCACTCCAAATTGTCATTTGTAGTTAATATTGATTCTTTCAGATTTGAATGACGTAATGACTGACTAACTTTCACAAAAATGAACAGGAACACATCGTCCTCCAGCAACGTTCCTGACGAATCCCTCTTTACAGAAACATCCTGATTTGCAGTTCGCAGTACACAAGTAGTTGATCAGAAGCTTGTCACAGGAACGCTCGCAAGCGGTACCACAGGATTTGTACTCTTCATTCGCAGGACAATATCTCGGGACAGCAGCTGCAATGAAGTGAAATCATTGAAGTGTGTTTCTGGTGATAGTTGATCTAAAATTGAGTTCATTGAATGAACCAACTGGATGAGCGTGAGTATTTAGGCTTTTAAAGTTTTTGAGATCATCTGAGGGATCAAAAAAACATGTATTGATAATCATTTTTTTTCGTGCTATACAGGTCTGATGATAAAAAAAATCCGTGAGAACTGACGTATGAATTACCCAAATCACGTTCTGTTCAGCTCATTGGCTGAATTGATTGAATCACTTCTGATGAGGACAGTTACAATATATTCCAATTACTACTACTAGGACACGAAATTCTTAAGAAAATCCATAATATTGACTGAAAGAAAACACAGGAATGCTAGGATTCCACACAATTGAATCAGCACTTGTTATGAAAAAAATCCTACTCATTTTTTACCCAGATGGAATATGTGTTGAAATTATCGAGAGATAACTGCATAGTAACGAAAATAATGACTTGACTCGATAGTTTTTTTAATCTTATGTGTCTAGATGTCAATTTGATTTCATGTAAAAATAATTGTTCATCGAACAAAACATGTTATACTACCGTGGTACGGCATGATCATACCTGGACAGTGCCGTTTCAGCACACATCTTCCAGCTGCATTTCTCAGATAACCAGGTTTACAGAAACAACCTCTATTACATCCTCTATTACAAGCGATCACATTTGGCCTGGCACAGGAGGGGGGACAGTTGGTACCACATGCGTTGTACTGCTCATTTTCTCGACATCTGATTGCTGGAAAACAAAGTGTATCAAGTTATTCTCAATTTTTTCCACTCGAATGAGTGTTATCAAACTGACTGACCATATGCATAGGTCTACTCATGGAACCCATGAATAATTGGGATTTAGTTCACATTCACGAGAGAATGTATTCTTCGTTTCACAACTATGACAGTTTTTACAGACCAGTAAATTTCAGCCAACTAATACACCGATATCAAGAGATATTCATTATTCCCATTTGATAGGTAATGTGGATGTTTCTCTCATTCGAATACCTTTTTATCTAGATTCACAATAATACGTGAGACATCGCTTTCAATCATATTTGAAAAAATATCAACAAATGATTGACAGATGATTCATAAAACCACTTCTATAATGATCATGAATCATCATTATTCGAATCTCGTTCCATTCGATATTGAATCGATCAATTCAAGGTATCATGTCAATCAATCTCTTCTTTCATTCAGCCTGATATCAGAACTGAAAATCTCTCCTCGATGAATGATACATGCCATATTAATAACGATACACTGAACTGAATTTGAATCACTTATAATACCGTACATTGATACATCATGGTAATAGGGTGAGACTTGAGTTGATTGCAATGGCAGAAGTTGGAAACAAGTGGGCATCTAATGTGTAGAAGAAGATAAATGTAAGAACGGGATGAAATATCGCGCGAGATGCCAGATGCTATAATATCTAATATTATATCTAATTCCGAGATCAATTTCATCTCAGTTTTCAGATCCTTTTTTCCTTCCTGTTCATTGCAAAGTGGAAATGTATTTTTTAGGCTGATGAAATTGTATATACTCAGTGTTTGAAGCTTTCTTTTCGAATTTTGATGTGTTATACATTCTTGGTATTTTTTCAGACATTTCATAGAAGTAAGTGTCTGCTGTCTCTTGTGGACAACATATCATTGGAGAAACGCATATCATTGTACTGATGGGATTTTGTGGATAAGATGAGATGGTCAAGTCGATAGTTAAATTCTAGATATTGAATACATTGTGTCGGTAGATCATTTCACAATGCAGAGAAGAAACGGAGTATTTTGGAATGATGTATGAAATTGAGTGATGAACATGAGGTTATTCTGCATATCAAATCATTGCTTATCGAGTGATGAGGTTGGAGAGTTTCTCAATCATGGCAAGTTGGTAGCAACGAAGAGATCATTCTATAGCTCGAAATCGAAATATTTAATCATCTCCTCGTGCTCTATGGGAGAATTTTCAGCTAGTGATGGTGAGATAGTTGTGAGTTGAGAAATGAGATAAACTAGACTTAGGAGAGAAATTCCTTCAGATGCAGTTCCTCCAATTGATATTTCCACTGGACTTCTTTGTACATCAAGAATATTATCATTTGTTCGGACCCTCACTCATCAAATCAAACGTTTTCTGCGATGTCAGTGAAGAAAAAATATCAGTTCAAGGAGAGAAAACATTGAGGATGTCCACTGATGTCGTATCAGAGAACTACTTCATGTGAGCGATTTTATAATGGTACGGAGACTGAGCCTCCCGGTACCAAATCCTCTCTCATTTCCATCACCTCAATGATTTTTGAAAATTATGATCATTTCAATAGGTGGTTATTTCTCAACCAACGATAGTGATATGATTCATGGTTGAATTTTCTCATCATTAAACATCCAACTATATCAGTTCTTCAGATCGGAATATCTCTCAATATCAATATTTCATCAATAACAGAGTATATATTGGTCTACATTCATTGTATATTAGCAGGTTTGAAAGGAGACCTGTTGTCCGATTGGTTTGATTTGTCGGAATGAAAGCACTCACCTGGACATTGACGAGGATACACACATAGACCATATTTATTCCTCACGAGCCCTTCTTTACAGAAACACCCTGGTACACACTGCAGTGTGCAAACAAGATTACGGTCAGCACGGTTGTCACATGTTCTTGGACATGAAGTACCACATGTTGTGTAAACCTCTCTTTCAGGGTCGGGACAGGTTGGTACTGCAACAGCTGAGGTAATTTCGGTTTAGAAACATAAGCAAATCCGTTATTTCAGTCTCATAATTATTATCAAGAATATAATACAATGAATGGAAAAATCGCAATGGAGTGAAAAACAAACATGGATTCAGACTATTGGATATATAAATCAGCTGCGAATGTTTTTTTTTGTCTATTTCGCAACAATTTTGAGTGCATCACTTGATGAAAGGTCTGAAGTCTTGACTGTACAATAAGATGAATGATATAAATTGTTTCAAATAATGATTGCTGTGTTATTTGAATGTGCTCACTCCTCAATCCTGGTCACCTCGCGAATGATTTTACCTTTGCATTGTTCCAATGGAACGCATGTTCCTGTATCGTCGTCTCTGATGTAGCCGTTCCTACAGTAACAGCCATTTTTTTCGGACCTTTCCACACAATACAGCTTATGATTTACACATAATTGTTCACAATCTGTTCCTTCAGTATATTCCTCATTTTCGTCGTCACAGTAGTCGTCGTCGGTGTCACCGAATGACATCACTGGAAGAAATTATCATATCAGTAATACTACTCAGTTGAGAAGTGCATTTATTAGTTGAGGTGTTGAGGAATTCATGACGTGACTGATCTTTCTGAATTTGACTGATCATTGATCTTTCACTCAAGCTGAGCTGAAATATTAATTATACCTCACTGTCAAGTAATTTATCAAAATGTATTGAATAAGTAATCAATGATCAATATTGTCAATCAAATGGTTCACGTCATTGTATGTACATTAAATTTGTGACAGATAGATGAAATGTCGGTCTTACCGTACAGTGCTTGCAAGGCTACAAGACTCAATACAAATTGCAGCTTCATCTTGGCGATATGTGTTGACTTCCAATAGACACTTGTCGACCACCGGATGGAGTTATATATAGGTTCAATAGCTACCTGGTAGCAATGTTAGGCGGGTATCTGTTAACAGAAGTTAATGAGCCGAAGCCAAGAACACGTATCGTACAGAAAATAGTGTTCCGCTGGTAAAATCATATTTTTCGTGCGGAATTGTGAACGATAAGTCACAGTGCTCGCCTCCATGGTGCTCGCGTTCTTGGTGCTTTCTATCGGGTTTGCCGTCATTGTGCTCGTGAACTCTCCACATCTTCACACACCAGTATGAATCTGAACACCTTGCCCGCATTTTCCGCATTTCTTAAGCAAGGCTAATTGAATGAGCGAGGCGAGAACTCATTTAATGAAACGGAAATATTCTGGCTTCATTTTTTCCCCCTTTTCTTCTGTAATACAAAATGTTCACTTGATATTAGAAAAACCATCATACACATTTTTGGTAGTTTTTATTGAAATCGTATGAGAAATAACGGAAAATATAGGCCTATATCATTTTTGAGTTGAATTCAGATACACAGACTAGACTAGATCTAGAGCCAACATCTATGATGCATATCACGGAACAACGTTATATCGTCAAGACTATATACTGTCAAGGGTCAAGGGTGAATTTATAACATGCTTCCTGACTATATTCTATGTATCGACTTCTAATTCTTTTGAAATCGAATTGAATAAATCATCAATCTCCAACTATTTTTACTGTAAGAATGAGTTTTTTGACACATGCAAGAAGAATGTATAGTAGCATAAGAAATGACTGACGAATATAATGATATCAAATATATGGATGAATGTGGGGAATGAACGTGTGAATGTGTTGTATGTTGTGTATGGATGTGTTTTCCTAATTCTCCATATGTGTATCTCATACATATAGTTTAGTTCCAATCTTCATCATGCTAATTTTCATGTTCATTTTTAACTTGTCATATATTTCATCATTACCCATTTACAGAATGTAAAAATCAATTCGGCAAATAGAAAATTGAATTGAATCGAGGTGAATTGAATTGGATTTCATTCAATATCAGCATTCTTCGGTCTATGATATCAGGCTCAAAATGAATATTGGGTTCCATCAGTCAGTGATGAGTACACTCGGCAACAAGTGGCCTTATTCCCGAAATGTGAAATGGAATGAGTGGAATCATGTTCTCATTCCACTTTCCAACTTCACGAAGATTATGAAATCATGAAATATGAGAAGATGTCAGTTTTATTCTAGCAAATTTTGGGGCTGGACTAGTTAATCACCCTAGTGATAGTGAAGCGAATCCATCTCGAGTTGCGTGCAAAATATTCCACAATACATTCCGTCATTTCTCTAGGCAAATACATGGTGATATTTCCAAGTGAAATGTGAATGAATATGAAATGACATGAGTGAGAAAATAATAATCCAGGTATAGTGATCAGCCATTTTCAGTGGAATAATCTTCATTTGAGGGGACATTGCCAGCTATTTTCTCCTGATTTCGAGATTTTTTGGCGCTGGATTGATAGTATAATGTTTTAATAATCAGTCACTGCTAGATTCATCAAATTATTCGAAGTCATTCTGATTTCATAATTGTTTTCCATTCAGTAATTTGTGGGTCCACTTCTCAAATTTTATTGTGACATACTGTTGTTACATTTTTTTCAAATGCGTCCATCTCAGAATATGGTTCTTTTAAACGCCGGTACCTGGATCTCTGAAATTATTGGAGATAATTACTTCGAATTTTCACAAAAATTTGGTACAATTAAGTGTGCCATATTTGTGTAGAGCTTTTTCTGTTGTTCAATCACAATATAATCAGGAATCAAAATTGTTATCTGCTCAAAAGTGTATGTTCCTTTTGACACTTTCTGGAAAAAATTGAATTATATGTGATTTTTTTCAGTTTTTTTTCAGTGCGAGTGTACAAAGGTCTCAAGTAACTACTGTGAAAGTTTCGTGCATGTATCCTCTATGGTTTGTGAGAAACAGGTACCGACGAAGTTCCAATTTAACATTGTTGGTATAGGGCTGTCAATGTCCCGTTAATTTCAGTCCACTTTTCACAAATCTTGATAACAAGGCTCCAGGTGGGAAACCTATGAAGTAATCCAAGATCTGTAGACTCAGAGTGAATGGGCAGAATATTTTTGTTTCTGATTCCCAGATTTTATCATCTCACAAAGCATATACTGCCTTTTCCGAGTCAGATGAGCGTGACAATACAATAAAATTCCACTCACCTCAAACAATCGTTTTTTCCCTATGTTTTGTGTGTACGTGTTTTTTTGTGGGAATGCGGCATACAGGTCGGACCAGTGGACTTGAAACTTTTGCTTGACCCTGGTGTCATAACAGAATACATCATCTCTGTTTTTGTCAAGCATAATTGGTTCCACGAATTTCTTCCAAAAAAATTAGAAATTTGGGAAAATCTTCGTGAAAATAGACTGAGTTCAAATCTTGAATGTTTCGATTCCATCCGATAGATATGAAGTTCCAAAAAAATGTTCTTATTGTTCTGGTGGATATTCCTACCAAGTTTGAGAAAGTTCGAATTTGTCATCAAGAGAAAATTATTAATTATATTTTATATTGACAAAACTGCATCATTCAGTTCAAAGTATGTAAGCTGTAATTCAACAGGTTGAGTTGTATGAAGATGGTTATACGTTCTGAGGTATACTTCATGGCTCAGATTCGAGGTGTAAATCAAGGATTCAAGTACATTCCACATAGATATCTCTCATCTCAGAATACAATTGCTAGCTCTCCTAGTGGATAAATGATATGTTGATCATTTCATCATAGTATAGATCACATGGGACGTCGAGGTAGATCTTTCGATTCATACGAAGGTCGCCTGCTCGAATCTCGCTGTAGTCAATTTGGCTCTCATGTAACAATGTTTTTGATAACATTCCGATATCCTGCTATGTTATATGAAGAGATATTGCCGTTCAAACAACTATTCTGGACAAATTGGTGAGGGCATTCACAGAGTTAGATAAGATAAGAGTTAGTTGAGTTGGGTTGTCTTCTTGAATGTTTCTTCCTTGTATTTTCATTACCATCGTGAGAGAGCTAGGGGTATTACTGCATTACGTTCGATGTACAAATTATGAAGATCATATATTTTCAAATGATTGGAGATAATTCAGCTCTTGAGCCTTCACTGTAGTGTGAGGCCACCACTTCTTTCGGTCGATGGCTCGAGAACAGTGTTTAACAGTGGGCTTGTCACATATCGACACTGATAGTGTTTTTCCACTTGTGTGTTATCTTTGATCCTCATATTGTCCCTCTATGATCATCTCATTTTATGATACATTCTGAGGAAAAAACACTATTGAACGAGCCTTGTCTCGATTCTGTATTTTCCATGTTGATGGATTAGAACAAACATTTCCATATTCCTAATCTTGGTTCCAAACGTATGGCGTGCCACCAGAGCACGTGATTGCATTGATTGGACACAATGTGATCTATCACTCATGTCATGAGTAGATTATTGTATCAAGTTATTTGCACATATTCGGATTTTTGCACATGAGAATATGTGAGCTGATAAGATGAAATTATGCTGAGTGAAATTTAATTATCAATTCTTCGATTATGAAGTAGGATATTATGTATGTTCCGCTTTGACTTCACCACTGTTATGAATATCGCTGAAAATATTAAACTGCCGATTGTGATGATTACTGAATGTATTTCTCTCGTTTGTATCCTGCTTCAATGGGATACAGTACTCTGATAATGCTAATGATGATGGACCAAGTCGTATAACGATATTTTTGATATCAGTTATTAATTATTTGAGCATGTTGTTCAATATTGAGATATTATACCGTACTTATACATTCATTTTTTTTTTGTAATAACATCAAAGCTTGATACAAAATCATTGTTCCCCAATTAAGGCCATCATTCAGGCATTCATTCTGGCAATTTGTCAATTTCTATACTCAGACGAACACGTTTGTCTTTTTGTACGGTTTCGATTTCAAGAATCATTGTGAGTATTCAATCATCAATTTCAAGTGATTTGAGTTATCTAAATTGACGACGTAATTTATTCCGAAATATCATTTCCACATCGGAATAAATAGCATATTGATTGAATGATCGAATACATATAATGTGAATTTTTATTTATATGAATTCAATATTTTTCATCAACATCAGCACATCAGAATTGAGTCATTGTTTTCCGTATTGGGTCAGAAATAACAGTTTTGTATCGTTTCGAATGAGCACCACAAGGGCGATCTCACTGCACCAAGAAGGTTGTTAGATATAATTTGGCTAAAATGACAAATTTTTGAAAGTAGGCCATAGTATAGTGAATTGAAGATTGACTACAATTCTGACGAGCCAGTCACGGAAAGGGAATTATCTTTCTTCGGTTTTCTTCATCTTCTTCACTTCAAGTTCCGAATATCCATTTTTGTTCTCATTCATATCCATTTGTGCAGGTGGGAATGAGAATCTCTGACAACTCTGCGGGCGTCCACTGGCGTCCGCTTCAACAGTTCTCACCATCATTCTTGGCAAGTCGGACTCATCTCTCTTTCCATTCCTCATTTATATATCTCACCGATTTCATGTTATCTACATTTTCCTTCTGTTCAGAACTCAAGAAGAATATCATATACAATCGACATATTTGAATGTAAGGATCTGAAGGTCCAGGATTCGAGTCCCGATCTGGGCGTATACATCTTCTATGACATGTCTATCACATCCCAAATATCTGAATGTCGAATCGTATCTAAGAAGTTCAATCATAATGATTATTCCTCATACCTGGGTGAAGCAAGAAGAAGTACACAAGGACCTGTGGAAGCGTACGATCGTTACACGTTGGGTAAATCTAAGCGCTCAATAGAGCTAGCCCCTGAAAATGGCGTCACTCATAGGATAATTCACGTCTTAGAAGTATTACCCACCGCATCATTAGAGGGATAGCACTCGACCGGAAAAGAAAAGGTCCCGGGTTCGAGTCCTAGTTGAGTGTTGTCCATCATGACATGACTATTACAGCCAGAACATCGCGATATTGGGATGTGTTCAAGATATGTGATCATACAAATCTTCCCTCATGCTTGATTGAGGGGGAAAAATGAGTACACAGAGAACTGTGGTAACGTACATCGTTACACCCCGAGTGAATTTGGGTCATCCATGTATAGCTAGCTCCAAGTGTCGTCTATTCTAGACTCTGAGTCAACACATACCTCTTCTTCCCTCCCCCTCTTCCCAGCAGCGGAAGGTTTGAGGATGGTTTCCAATATATATTCGTTCACATTCTTTCCATGTCGACTTGTTGGATGCTCGAAAGCCAGAGTTTCAACTTCCTGGGGTGTCCAAACTTTGATCAACAATTATATTTTTCTGAACAAAAGAGGGTTCGGGAGTACAAAGATGATCTATCTGAAGCTCAAAATTATCTGAAGCTTCATGAATTTGAATTAGAATCATAATTAGGATTGAAAGAAAGTTTGCATGGATGTTGATGGAAAGCTTGCAGTGCCAAGCTATGCATTTGACACAGGACATATTTTTCAGCCAATCCTGTCTCCACTCTTATCGGGGCAGGAGTTCATGAAGATTACTCTGAAGGAATGTGATAGGCTATTTCATGGTCTGTGTTTGGATCCAAATGTGTTGAAGGGTTGGGCTTCCAAGGGCGTTCAAGTCTCAGTGAAAGTTTCAATTTTTCAAAACCTAATTTGTTATGGAGTGTACAAAGTTAGAGAGTTCTTTTATCGCAGAAACATCAACATGCATGTATTCAATCATGAACAAATTTCGGAAAAAGAGATGCGAAAACGACTTTGATGTCGGAAATAAATCACATCTTATGATTTTGAGGAACAATCATTCCAGAGCAAAAATTGCCACACTTTATCTGAGGGTGTGAGACTCATGAATGTTTTTAGACCAATTTCGAATAATTTCTCGAATTTTTATTGTTGGAGATCATGATTTTCGAATTAGGATGATTCTGGCTCCCCATGAGTGTCGAATGACTGTCGAATGACCCAGAGGAGGAATTATGTAGAGTGTATATTTCTACAATTAATTCATAATTTCAACGGAATTTGAACATTTGAATGATTCACACCTGCTGAAATTTTCTGCTGAAAATAATTATATTTTAGTTCCTCAGATCGATTGAAAGCAATCAAGAAGAGTGGAGGGCGAAACCGATTGAATCCCCGAAACTTCAATAATAATGAGCAATAGTAGTAAAGGAAGGACGAGCATTGATGATTTCCTAATCGAGGTTTGTCTACAACTCTTTTCCATCACATTTCACATGAATGGATCTATTCAACTCATCATGGAACGTGTATGTTATGTTTCCCCAGTTTGATTCATCTTCACTTGTTTACTAAATATTCCAGCCTACACTTCATTTGATAGTTGAATGAACGAATCAGCAAATCTTACAGAACGATTGGATTCGATCTTATGAACAAATCTTATCGCACATGTAGGAACGATGTTTCTCCGTTCATTTTTGTTAGCGTTCCACAGTTCAAAAACGAAACCACAAAGTCAAATGAAAACTGGGATTCCCATAATATGTCATCAAATCAAGTTACTCTATAGATCCGGGGAATAATCGATAGAACCATTTTTGAGAGAAATCATTTCGATTTTTTCAAATTCTTATCAGAATAACCAACAGGGGAAATTGAAAGAAATATTCATTCAGATATTTTTTGGTGTATATTCAAATTTTCACGGAAATTCATGACATTCATCAATTGAATTCAGAGAAGAAATATCGGAAATTGTTGATCAATTAAGAGGAAAATATATACATGAATCGAATCTGTTGTTTTCAAGATAATGATTATCATAATGGAATTTTCTTGGATCAATCGATAGGTGAAGCCAATTCTGGATCGAGAAACGATACAATAAAAGGCAACCAGTAGAACAGGAAGCCGTGACTTGATAGATTCAAGTTGTGATTATAGCTTCTCTTCACATCTCACAAGAATTGTCCCATAACACTGATCTTAATAAGCATATGCTGCGTTCTCCGAACTACAATCGATTCATTTTCAGTGGGTTATAATATTATGAGGTGTGACTGATATTGTTATCCAATATGTGGCAACAACATTTCGATTTTTATCATGGTTCTCCTATCATTGAAGGAAACTGGAGATGTTGAGTACATTAACTCGGATTGATATCAAACCATTTCATTCAATCGAATGAATCATCAAAATATTATTTTATTGACATTACTTTGAGGACAGTATGAGTATTTCATTATCCAGATATTTTCATTCATTTTTAAACCTCTGGCCTATGATACAGACAATTGTTTGCTCATTCATTCGCGTCCTCATCGCATTGATCTATCGGAATGCACCTGTTATTGCTGTCCCTGGCATAGTCTGGGTCACAATAACATTTATCGTAACATTTGTTATTGACAAGAGGACAAGTTTAACCGAGCGTAGAGCATGAGGTGTCACAACCAGAACCACACGCAAAATGTTCGTTTGATCCTGGGCCGCCACACCATTCTGAAAAAACATTCAACATCATTTCTTTAATCATTTCTTTACAATGACTGTCAAGTTCAAGTTGGATATATGAAGGTGAACATATACTGTCGTGCACGCACATAGAATGATCGAAATGATGTAAACAATATCGTAATTTGCTCCTGTCATACCAATAGGTTGATCAATTAACATGCGATGAGATTGAAAATTGAGACATGATCAGGATCTCCTTCTCTAGAGGAAACCATTACACTCACTTGGACACGTTTCTTGGCTGACACATATATTTTTATCGTTCCTCACATATCCATTCCTACAGAAGCATCCTGCTTTACAACCGTCAAAACACAGGTTGTTGACCACGAGCTTGTCACAGGATCGTTCGCATCGGGAACCACATTTATTATACACTTCATTCCTTGCGCAGCGAGCTGAAAAAGATACCAACTCATATGAGAGAACAAGATATGTTACACTTGTATCATGAGAGAGATGAGAGAAATAAAACATCTCAAATCCCTGTGCCAATAAAGAATAACTTATATCACGAGTTGATTCATAACTCCACTAAACTGATATTGAAGATGATGAAACATTACGTACAAGTACAAGTTTCTCGTCGCACGCAAACTCCTCTTGAATTCTTCAAATATCCTGGTTTGCAGAAACATCCAGGTTTACATCCCCTGATGCATTGGATGTTGAGGACTGGTCTTGCACAGGATAACTGGCATTTCGATCCACATACATAGTATTCCTGGTTTCTTCCGCATCTTGGGTCAACAATTCCTGGAATATGTTCACAGTATTGAAGTGAGCACTCAATACGGAGGGCTACGATAACATACACTTGCATTGCAACATATTAGTCCAGATTGGGAACAAATAAACTTGGAGCTTCATCAAGTAGTTCTCAAGTGATCATGTCATCCTATTCACCGTTTACATTTATTTGGATCATAACTTCATGAAAGATTAGTGTTAATACCTGAACACATGACTGGAGATACACATTTTCCGTATCGGTTCCTCACAAGTCCAGTGTTGCAGAAACAGCCTGTGGAGCACATAGCAATGCAGGCTGAATTCTCTTTATTCATATTTTCACAGGTTATTGGACACGCAGACCCACAATCATTGAACGTCTCTCCGGCAGGGCATTGCTGCTCAACTGGTTCCTCGCTACCACTTTCGGAGCCTGGAAATATTGGACAAATATAAATTCTTGATATAGATAAAATTATGATTTAGTGTTGACTGATTTGTATCAATTTCTATCCACTCTTTCGAGGAAGAAAAAAGTCGTCTATCTGAATGACGGCCACAAATATTACTATTACATATTTTGTACAACTGTGATATTTCTAGATGGTTATGATTTCTCAAGACGAGATATACCATGAGAAAACCCGTGATCTTAGCGTTGATTCCTCGAAGTTTTAGCAATATCATGTTCAATTATCACACATTTTTCAATAATCTTGTTGATGCACGACTTTTTTTCAACGTATACATCCTATAACTCACCATGAGGGTATCTTGGATAACACAGCCCACTCTGCTGGTGCCTCACGAAATCCTCCAAACAGAAACAGCCTGATACTCCTCGTTTATCAGCGCAAAACACAGCTTCACCATCAAAGGTTTCCTCACACACAGTGCCATCTCTAAGAATCTGGTAGTCACCACAATATCGCTTATCATTGGATGAGCGAAGCGAAGACTCAATTACACTATACCGAGAAAAAAGTGCCCTTTTTTTGTTTTTTTGTTTTTTTGTTCGCGCTCCACAGGTCAGACAAAAATTCAAAATCAGTTGAAACTTGGCACACACATGAACCCCTATCTGACTTGATGCTGTATAGTTTTGAGCCGCGATCGGTTTAACAACTTCTGAGAAAACTCATTCCAAAGTTTTCAAAAATCCCATTAGAATAAGCCAGAGGAAAACATTCGTGAAAAATATTTCATCTGAGAGGATTCAAATTCTCAGAGAATTTCAATATGATAATGATACACATTATTCCGAACTTCTACTCAAATCGAATCATCCGTTTCGATGTGAAAAAATATATAATGTTATTTGTGTCAATTATTCAAAGCTATTAAGATACCTATTAAATCAAAGCAACAAGTGTCACCACTTGATTGTAAACGATTGAAACAAAGCCTTCTTTATCATTAAATAAACTAGGCAAACGCGTTATGTGTTTCCGCGTTGATGGATGAGCTGGAACATATCAACTTATCTTTGGATTGGTTATTATATATATATATATACACCTTGAGATCCAAACCATTACATCACTGCCACCTTATTTTACATTATTAATTTATATAATAATAAAGAAGGCTTTGTTTTAATCGTTTACAATCAAGTGGTGACACTTGTTGCTTTTATTTAATAGGTATCTTAATAGCTTTGAATAATTGACACAAATAACATTATATATTTTTTTACATCGAAACGGCTGATCCGATTTGAGTAAAAGTTCGGAATAATGTGTATCATTATCAGATTGAAATTCTCTGAGAATTTGAATCCTCTCAGATGAAATATTTTTCACGAATGTTTTCCTCCGGCTTATTCTAATGGTATTTTTGAAAACTTTGGAATGAGTTTTCCCAGAAGTTGTTGAACCGATCGCGCCTCAAAACTATACAGCATCAAGTCAGATAGGGGTTCATGTGTGTGCCAAGTTTCAACTGATTTTGAATTTTTGTCTGACCTGTGGAGCGCGAACAAAAAAACAAAAAAACAAAAAAAAAACAGGCACTTTTTTTCGGTATAGTGTAATTGAGTCTTCGCTTCGCTCATCCAATTATTAATGTAAAATAAGATGGCAGTGATGTAATGGTTTGGATCTCAAGGTGTATATATATATAATAACCAATCCAAAGATAAGTTGATATGTTCCAGCTCATCCATCAACGCGGAAACACATAACGCGTTTGCCTAGTACAGATGACATGAGACTGGAAAAAAGCATCGAAAACGTCAATAAAAATGAAGCCGTGGTCGAAGATATTGGCAAAAAAGGTGTTCACCAAGGTTAAATTCCACCTAATTATGACGTATTTTATGGTTGTTACTTATTTTCCGCAGTTTAGGTGGTTAGTTCAGAAATATGAAGAATACTTCTGAATTCGAAACAATGTTCGTCATGATGATCGAGTCAATCGATGCTATGAATTATTCGTCACTGGAAAGAGGCAATGTCACTCGAAATGACTTATTGGATGAGCGAAGCGAAGACTCAATTACACTATACCGAAAAAAAAGTGCCTGTTTTTTTTTTTTTTTTTTTTTTTTTTTTTTGTTCGCGCTCCACAGGTCAGACAAAAATTCAAAATCAGTTGAAACTTGGCACACACATGAACCCCTATTTGACTTGATGCTGTATAGTTTTGAGGCGCGATCGGTTCAACAACTTCTGAGAAAACTCATTCCAAAGTTTTCAAAAATCCCATTAGAATAAGCCAGAGGAAAACATTCGTGAAAAATATTTCATCTGAGAGGATTCAAATTCTCAGAGAATTTTAATCTGATAATGATACACATTATTCCGAACTTTTACTCAAATCGGATCAGCCGTTTCGATGTGAAAAAATATATAATGTTATTTGTGTCAATTATTCAAAGCTATTAAGATACCTATTAAATCAAAGCAACAAGTGTCACCACTTGATTGTAAACGATTGAAACAAAGCCTTCTTTATTATTATATAAATTATTAATGTAAAATAAGATGGCAGTGATGTAATGGTTTGAATCTCAAGGTGTATATATATATAATAACCAATCCAAAGATAAGTTGATATGTTCCAGCTCATCCATCAACGCGGAAACACATAACGCGTTTGCCTAGTCATTAAAACGTTCACTTTGGTGCAGAAAAGCTGAGAAATCTACATTCTATGTTTCTCAGTTAAATTATTCAATGCGATAGAAGTAATATCTGCAGTGATATAAAAGTGATGGTACTATAGTGGTACGAGAATTAGTAGTAGTGGTAGTAGAGGTAGTAGGTGCATACATTTTGTATAGTATGTACCTGTAATTGGATGTCAAGGTTCGATTATTACTAGGCAAACGCGTTATGTGTGGCCGCGTTGATGGATGAGCTGGAACATATCAACTTATCTTTGAATTGGTTATTGGATGAGCGAAGCGAAGACTTAATTACACTATACCAAAAAAAAAGTGTCTGTTTTTTTTTTTTTTTTTTCGCGCTCCACATGTCAGACAAAGAATCAAAATCAGTCGAAACTTGGCACACACATGAACCCCTCTCTGACTTGATGCTGTATAGTTTTGAGCCGCGATCGGTTGAACCACTTCTGAGAAAACTCATTCCAAAGTTTTCAAAAATTCCATCAGAATAACCCAGAGGAAAACATTCGTGAAAAATATTTCATCTGAGAGGATTCAAATTTTCAGGGAATTTCAATCTGATGATGATACACATTATTCCGAACTTTCACTCGAATCGGATCGGCCGTTTCGATGTAAAAAAATATATAATGTTATTTGTGTTAATTATTCAAAGCTTTTAAGATACCTATTAAATCAAAGCAACAAGTGTCACCACTTGATCGTGAACGATTAAAACAAAGCCTTCTTTATTATCATATAAATTATTAATGAAAAATAAGATGGCAGTGATGTAATGGTTTGGATCTCAAGGTGTATATATATATATATATATATATATATATATATATATATATATATATATATATATATATATATAATAACCAATCCAATGATAAGTTGATATGTTCCAGCTCATCCATCAACGCGGAAACATATGACACGTTTGCCTTGTTATATATATATATATATATATATATATATATACACCTTGAGATCCAAACTATTACATCACTGCCATCTTATTTGTCATCATTAATTTCTATGATAATGAAGAAGGCTTTGTTTCAATCGTTTACAATTAAGTGGTGTCACCTGTAGCTTGGATATAATAGGTATCTTGATAGCTTTGAATGATTCATAAAAATTACATTAAATATTTTTCACCTCAAAACGGCCGATCCGATTACAGTGGGAGTGCAGAACAATGTGTATCATCATCAGATTGAAATTCCCTGAGAATTTGAATTCACTCGGATGAAATATGTTTCCTGAATTTTTTTCTCTGGGTTACTCTGATGAGATTTTCGAAAACTTGGGAATGAGCTCTCTCAGAAGTGGTTCAACCGATCGTGCCTCAAAACTATACAGTATCGAATTGAATAATGATTCTTGTGTGTGCCAAGTTTCAACTGATTTTGAATTTTCGTCTGACCTGTGGAGCGTGAACAAAAAAAAAGTATTTTTTTCGGGTATAGTAAAATTGAGTCTTCGCTTCGCTCATCCAATAATGAATAAAATTGAGATGAATTATTGGATGTAGGAGTTTCCGACAGGACTGAAACATAGAATCTGTAGCTTGTGAATGAATTCTCAAATCATCCATATTTGGCTGTACATATAACTGAGAATCGTGGTCTGAAGATTAGTAATATTGGTATTACAGTTCAGCATTAGCAACGCCACAATGATGAGTGAGACAAGCAGCGTCATATTGGTGATCACTGGTGGAAAAAACTGCAAAACATAGCATTTATAGGAGTCGTAGGCTTCTGCTAGGATTGGTGTGTGTTAGATTTCACGCATCAGTGAATTCTCACGATCGCATCTCGTAAAATAGCATTTCTCACATCAGATTTATATAGAAATGAGCTAGGTTCATGTTAATGGAGAATTATAATCACATTAACGTACAATCACGGTCACGTAGAGTGGTAAATCAAGCCGCATTGAGATGCACCCCGAAGAAAATGTACATATACATTACACGCACTAAAACTAGCACAAAATGTGCGTACGAGCTCAACGTACAGTATATCAACATATCAGTGGTGATTAATATGTAGCATTCATCTGAAAATGTTTCTTAATTGATATCGAAAAATTTCTCATGACTACGAGTGTACTAAATTTGCGCGTGATTGACTGCACGTACTGTTTTATTCATCTAAAACGCTTGCCCGTTTTTAAAAACAACAGTCCATTTGAATTATATCACTATTGTTAGTTCCACCACAATCAATCGAGCACAATAATTTCGTGATCGATTCGTTGGTTTGAGAAAAACATCACATTATTTTCAAGTTGATATTACATTTTCAAAGTATTTACATATTTGAATGATCAGAGAGTTTGAGAGATTGTTATTAGATTACCAATTGTGAATTATGTCATTCATTCATGTCATCGTTCACATTCGAGATATGCTCCACAAATGAGTACACATTTGGATAGGAATCATTGTGATGATCTCACGTGGTGTATGAGGTTTTTTTTTCTGTGAATTCGTCAAATTTGAACAACATAAAAGTGAGTGCCGGTATCTTTCCGAAAAAACATCTCAGTGCAGTCCATAGAAATGAATATCGATATCAGTATCACCAATTGACGACAAGATTGAATGCCTAAAATTGACGTTTGTTCATTAATGGAATCTTTTCATTTCACCGTGGCATGAGGAGAAATTATTGTCACCCCAATTACCCTCCTCCTCCCCCTTCACCACGTCAATCCCATCACACGACAAATGTAATGTCCACGTGTCTGAATGCTTAATTCTGCTTGCTTTCAGCTCATGGACCCTATCCAGGTTTCACCAGCATTTAAAATACTCTACAGTTCAGTTGTCCAGGTTCAGCTACCTATCAACAGCTATCAAAGCCGAGAAAAGTACTGAATAATTATATTACATACTGTTTGAATATGGCTAATCCATGTTGAAACCTGATGAGAAGCTGGGATCTTTTGTGAGAAAATCATGGACTTGAGTGAAGGGTTCCTCAATTTCAATCTCACTTTCATCTTCACTCGACTTGAATAGTTTCAATTGATATCACCTTGGAGCTATAATAATTATCTGTGTTTCTCGCGTATTGGAATTTCGATATCTCATACCGTTCGGAAGATATCACCGAAAAACTGATATTTCGCTGAATCAACTCCCATGGACTTTCAAGTTTGTTTCGATTGAAGTATGCTTGTTCGTTCTTCCTACGGAATAATGTGTTTCAATTATCAACGTGTCTCATTAATCCATTGCAGAATGTTACTGTGTCTATTTGTATGTAATTTATGTGTCCGTGCGTTATTCAATTTTATTGTTGTATCATCGTTCTTCAATAACTGTTGTTCCGACTGTCTCATATTATGTATTCAGTTCGAAGAAAGACAATCAATCATTCTATACCATTTTTTTCTGATCTATTCCATTCATATCAAAGTTGCTCAAGTTCATTCATTATGTGTTCAATTCATTAGTACAGCAAAACTTGCTTTTCTGTAGTCGTTCCGTGCTCACATATATATATATATATATATATATATATATATATATATATATATATATATATATATATATATATATATATATATATATATATATATATATATATATATATAGAGAGAGAGAGAGAGAGAGAGAGAGAGAGAGAGAGAGAGAGAGAGAGAGAGAAATAGAGAGAGAGAGAGAGAGAGAGAGAGAGAGAGAGAGAGAGAGAGAGAATGTTGTATTGATGTCCATTCGAATAACCAGACTCATTCTAACATTGCAATACCATATGGTATGGTTATTGTTAATTCATTTGAGTCAAGGCATCCTCACCACACTTGACGAAGGTTGATGTACGTTGATAGTTTCGACGGTAATTATCGATAGTTATTAATTATTGAATTTTAATTGTACATTGAAGGATGAGATAACTGTGTACGTTCCATATAGTGTTCGCAATGACTGATTATTCTGATTGAGATAAGTCATCATATATATTCGCAAAATTATGTTTCATCGATGAATTGATGATAATCATCAATAATCAACACTATTTGTCAGCAGTATCGAAAGTTTAACTCAACAAGTAATTCATTCCCATGGATTTTTCCGTGGCACGGAAATGTAGGCCTACACTTTCCACCTCCAATATCCCTTCCTCACAGCAATCCCCTCACTTGCCTATACTGGTGATTACCACATGCCTGAGCGCTTTGCTCCAGCTTATAGCTCACGGACCCAGGTTTGATACTCAAGATGTGACCAGACTACACCAACATGTATAACACTCCAAAAGCTCAGTGGCCCAGGTTGAACTATCCGTGTCCAGACACAAATAACAAAGATATAACCACAGATTAGCTAATTACACTGAATCTTGCCTGAAACCAAATAGCAAGCTGGGCTCGAGATTTCTGGTTCTCATTTTATGCACATTCATTTACATTTTAGAGATCTTATTCCAAGTGAGTGATAGACATACTCTATGATAACTACTCAGCCATCACTTGGAGTGGGTGAATATTTGAGCAGTGAAACAATCTCGTGTATTGAAAAATATAATGGAATTATATAGTTGCTAATATTCATGAAAATAGCACGAGGAAACCGAAAATATCACAAATTATCATACACTAAGTCACTGTGCATACAGATAAGGCAGATATCGTACTTTAAATCAACATGGAAATTCTTATTCACAATCACTGGTTACTAATTATGCTATAGGAATGAAGTAATACCATATGGTTCACAGACTGTGGTAATTCATTGAGAATCATGATAATGATGACAATGATTTTGAATCACATCAAAATAATATAATGAAGATGATCTTATAACGAAGTGAATATTGGAGAGGAAGATAAGGATAGGGACAGGTTGAATTGAAGACCCTTCTCATTCGTTTCATCATTCTGTAATGAGTTATTTCACTCCGTTTTCTCTTCCTTTTCTCGTGTATTGTAAATACCAGATTTCTTGGTTCAACCCCTCCTCTGGTTATGAACTAAAATCTACAGATACTTCACTAATTGCTTTCATTCAGTCAATTCCAAGTCCAGATATATGAAATCAATACGACTCAACGTTATTATGAATTAACATGAAGTTCACGTCAATCGACTCATATAATGTTCTAGAATAACGAGCCTTGCAATTACTCTCATATCATTTAGATGCACATGCATTACAGCTGAATGCAGACGAAGTGAAATAGTCAGAAAATATATGTGGAGAGAGGGAGTGAGAGAGAGAGAGAGAGAGAGAGAGAGAGAGAGAGAGAGAGAGAGAGAGAGATAGAAAGCTGCTATTCAAATCTCTCTAGAGAGCTTCGAACGAGGTGCATTTTCATTTTCTCAACGATGCGAAGTGTGTGAAACTTTGTGGGTAATGCTCTGTTGAAACATGCGTTCACGTAATAACTTAACTTTAAAGCTGACTTCTCACTAACTGAAACGTTTTTGGGTGGCTGATGCTAGCTCACTGCGTTTCATATTATTATATTCTCAAGCACTTCCAAGATAAAAGTTCAGTAGTTAGTCATTATGGTCTACATATACAAATTCAATTGTGGCGATGTTGAAACACCATTTAATTGAGCAATTATACTGTTATATGAATAGATGACGTCATACCATAAAAACCCTATCAATGGAAATATTTTCTCATTGTCAAGAGAAAATATGGCATATATCGTATGGTGTATTTCCCCACAACTCAACAGCGTATTCCATGGCATTGCAAAACAAATGCTCTATGTAGTATTGCATTGCGATTCCACGTCATCATTGAGTCTTCTTTCCTCCCCCCTTGATCCAGGTTCTATTGGAACTGAATGCAACTCATAATTTCATATACTGGGAAAAATCAGGATTGTATACAGTGTCGAACTGGGCCCAGACGGCCTTTGCGGTATGATGAAAGCTAATTTTTCTCTCGCCGGGTCACGGGGCTCGGGGCAGAGCCACTGCAGCCCTCTGAGGGAATTGTGTTCGGGACATTCATATCGAATACAATACAATATGAATAAGCGTTTGAATATACGAATATTCTTCCACCAGATGATATATCATTCAAATATTTTATCTGATATGATTATTCTTTCTTATACACTCAACATACACTTGTATCAATGGCATTGATATTGGAAAGTCTCACAAGGAGGGTTCACCCTTTCACACAGGGGTGTGAAGAAAGAAGTGCCAGAGTGCTCAGTATTCCGGTAAATCCAGTGAAGGGTGGGGACTTGCATGTACGTTTCTGAAATAGCGAGATCTTATATTCAATTTCGTTGTATACGTTTTATATACCCACATTTGTAGCTGCCCCACTTTGAGGGGACGTTTGGCACCTGAACAATCAAATGTCCAGTTGGATCGTATATAACATCCATTCCGAGGATATGACAATTGTACGGATCAGATTTCATCTAAGTCCTGAATGTGTGGAAATATATCATATTTATCTCCCGTGAGCTCAAACAAATTTCTCTCAACGAAGATCACCGTATTATTAGTTTTTTTTCAATTCTATCACATTGCACTTGTGAAATACTTGTATTCTGTTGTCAATAGATGAACAATGATGATGATAATGATAATATATCTTCATATGAAAGGCTCATTCAAATTGTCAAACATCTTATCATTCTCATCGTTAGACTTAGCTCTCCATCTAAGTAGTGAATTGAAACTGGAATTATTCATATTCTCGCTCCTTGAATATGATAGCAGAGTGCTGCCTTCTGTTCCCTGGCCTCACTTATGGATACAACCCTGGATATACACGTGATTAGTATGTAATAATCTGCATTTCCCTTCTTCATTGAGGAGTAAGCGCGTATAGAAATATGTGATGTTCGAGGTGTGTATTTTTTTCAACTATTTACATTCGCATACTCACCTAATCGGATAATACTTTCTGATATTATCGAATTCCGACTGGTGATTTCCAAGATATTGTTTCATCAAACTTCAAATCTTGGTACACAATTCTGAGAGGATATTGATTCCAGTACGCATACTACAATTCATACGCCTAATTGAGTATATATACTATTCACATGAAATTCATATTCGTCTTCATATTGTTCCATTCCGAGAATGAACATGAAATATGAACATGAAATGGAACATATTTTTTCTCATATTATTACTGGGAATTGATACACCAACCATACTGCCAGTTAGAACTGATCAGATGAGGCCAATTCTGAAATTGACTCATCAGTTATCGTGTAACGCATATGCTAGCTGCGTGTGCCGTGTACTGAAATGATTATATAATTGTGGTATATTGTTTTTGTTTTTTGTAAATACCTACATACATGTAGGGTAGGACTTTTTTGCTGACAATTTGTATCTTCGACTATCAGAATTGCTCAAGCAAATATGTCATTTGAGTAATTTCGATCACCGATTGTGTTAAATCGCTTCACAAATTTCAGCTGGCTCTATAAAACATGGGATGTTATTTCCAACTATTCCGTTTCCTGTCATTGTTCGGTCTGCTTCTCGTTAAATTAATTATGTTGCGTTTCATAAATGAAACACGTATACACGAACTCTGAAACATCGGAAGAGAGACAGAATGGAAACGTAGAATTATAAGAGATGAAATCCGTTCCTTCTCTCAACACTGAAGGACTACAAATTTAATTTATATTATTTTTAATGAATCATCAAGTCTGGAAATCAGTCTCATTCATTCAAATCGAATTTACTTCCTCATTTAGAAAAAGCTTTTAAGACGAGCCACCGTAGTTTCCCTCTCGCATATATCTGCATAAATCACAAGAGTTTGTCTCATCTCTCGCTTCAGGTACGTCATGTTCCACTCAAGAAGAGTGTGGTTGGTTCGGGGTGGGGTAGTGGGTACGGTATGGTGCGAGGTGTCAGGGGTGAGGGAAAGGAAAACCTGCCACTTTCTCTGATAAATTTCCCGACACTCTACCTCCATGAAGACGCGATCGTCGCGATCTCTAGCGGACAATTACTGCAAGAACACACACACACACCTTCCTCCACCTACCTTGCACCATCCATCATCAGCTCTCCCACCCTCCCCCCACCAACACTCCACATGCCACTCAAGACATCTCTCCTTCTTCTCGGTCAACGCCGTGCTAAAACAGTGCGTGTTTGATGAGGGAAACGAACGGCACTTCCCCCTATGAACTTGCAATACAGCTCGGCAGCCTCGAGCTGTATGGTTTCAGGGGGTTGCTGATTGGCTCGCTCCCAAGAACGAGGAGATTAAATGTGATCTCTTAATTCCTTATTATAAAAACAATTCCAAACTCTTCATCGAGCTCGAGTTGTTGAAAAGCGATTATATTTTCACCATGGGGAGGATTTTCACAGATATTTACTGAAACCTATTTTTAGAACTGTGGAGGGTTTTCTTATGTGCCCCGGCATTCGTTGTGTTTTCATATGAAAGACTCGAATAATCTCTCTCAGATGAAATAAAATTCGAATGTATCTATATAAAAACGGATATGTAACAATATTCGATCACATATATTTTTTCCTTTTGTATAATGATGAACTTCACATCAGCTGTTCCCTTTCATGCCTGAATTGAAAAAATTTCATTTACACAATTTTTTTCTCAATTTCATTTCAATTTACTGATAAGAAGAGAGTATTTTTTCACTTCTCGATTTTTTGGTCCGGTTCGGGCGTTACAGGGTGTGACCATAGGGTAACGCTATAGGCACATCTGAAGTCAGTTTAAAATCAGCATACGTATTATCGACGATATTGACCATCTGGGAAACTTATTGTGATGAACGAGATGGTGAAATTATCTACAACATGGGTGAAATCAGTAATTACTCCAAAATCTTCTCAAATTTCAGCAAGATACTCCGAGAAACAGAATTCACACCCGGACCATATTACATATCGAACACAATTCAACCGAGCAGCGGCGTCTTTAATTGTTTGGGATATCCATATGAACCAATGATTGAGTTTATCAAATCGGTCCAATATCGACTGAAAGCGGTACTCGTATCCCAGACGTCCTGCCCACGGTAACAGCAGCCATTGTTGTTAGGCCTCGGTGGTCTCCGTGCGCCTCCTCTATACGCCTTACCGTCACCTTCGTCTGAGGTGACGGTTTCGGCTCCAGGTTTGCCCGAGTCAATTGAATCATCGTTAACAGGTCCAAATAGAGCGTACAAATCAAATTCATCCCAACCTTCAGTATTTCCTATTCTTGTGCTGCGTCTGTCGGTCATTTTCTGCCAATGCTGCCAGCCGAAGAACGTGCAACCCTCCTGCGCCTCTGTCGGCAGAGTCCTCACCAGCTGACACGTCAATATATATATGAGGCTCAATATGAATATAGAAAGCATCTGAATTTTCATCATACTCCGAACAGTTCATTACCTCTTGCACAGATTGCCAGAAACCAAATTTACTGTGATGGGCTACAGTGGTCAATTATGACTCCATTAGTTCATATCTCTGACCATGGTGACACAGACTATTCATTTCATTCATTTCATATATTATTCCGAGTTGATAGTGACATTTATGACTGACGTGAACATACAACAATCAGGTAAATGCACCATATAGATGACAGGTCAGATATATTACATAAAATATATTAATAATAATACAGAAATGAACGTGTTATTTCTACGTATACTCTACTGTTCACACGAACATCATATGTTATCTTACTTCATTATGTGATTCCTCAATGAAATTGAAATTCATGTTCCATTCGAACCTATGTAATCTATGTTGACATATTATGAGGATGTTTAACACGTAACATTGGGCCAAAAAATTCGAATCCGCTAATATAATAAGTACTCACATCCATGTACTACATGCCAATACACATTCTGACATTGAGTATAGCGATTAGATGAAATGATATATAAACCCGATGGCAGAACCAAACGAGCCCAACTTACTTGCTGATTTCATTCCAGATGGGAATGACGTGAATAATCCAACAGTAGCATCTTTATAAGTGATGGTGCTGCTGTTACCATATGGTAACGCTAGGCATGAAAGGGTTGGAGAGAATTGAGTGAACAATGTCCAAGAGGCTTAGTTTAGAGTGGAAGATATCAGCATTCGTGTGTTTTGTCAACTCTTGATGGCAATGCTGGTGGCAATATGATGTCCGGATATATCATAGAAACGTGATATATCACAGATCTGGGATATATTACAGATACTCATGATGTATTCCGTACTTTTGGAAACTGAAATACTTTTATACGTGGCGGAAAAGTATCGTCACAGACACCTCAGTTCTATAGTGCCGAAGTTCTGAATAATTGAGATGTGGTGGTGAGATCGCCCTTGTGGTGCCCCGTCCGAATGATCCCAGCTTTTGTTTATAGCCTAAATTGGGGAACACAGATTCTGTATCAAGTTCCGATGATACTAAGAGAGATTCTCTGGATCATATAAGGAACAAACTTACTGCTGATTTTTGGGAAAAAATCGCTCATATCGCCGTCATGCGGTTTGGCAAACTTTGTGAACAGATTGACGATCTTGCTCAGCAACTTCATCCCCGGGAATATGTATATATATATATATATAAATATATATATATATATATATATATATATATATATATATATATATATATATATATATATTTATATATATATATATATATATATATATATATATATATATATATATATATATATATATATACATCAAAGAAGCATAGTATCTTAGTCGACGATGTTCCCGATGTACCCGTTCAATCACTCCCGCTGTCCCCGTACAACACAAGACTGTCATGGTGTCTGAATCATAACATCTACGTCATCAGGACTGTCGCAAAAGATTGATGTTACTGGCTTCACATAAAACAAGACAGGGATAGCGACAAAGATGGCATCACATGAGATAGAGTGAGAGTCAAATGCATGGAGGGAGCGAGAAAGGGAATCGGGTGATATCACACCAATCATTATACGTTTTCGGTTCATGATTGGATGTAACGAAAATCTTCACTCATTGAAAAATGTGACTGATTCTATCACATGAGAAATATAAATCAATGAATGAGTTATTATGAATCAACATGTCGCATCCTGATCTTCGTGAGGTATCAGTAACTTCATTCAACAAATTATTCATAAAGTCCTGTATTTATTCTCGTCCCGTGGACATTTTACAAAGTATAGGTATCGTATAAAATCAGTAGGCCCAATAATAAAAATAGAATGATCGTATTTAATAGTTTAGACATCAGTAATACAAGTTGAAATGATGATTGGTTAAAATAAAATACGAGTATAACGTTGAGGATTATTCACAGATTCGAGGAGAGTAAGTTGGAGGGGGGGGGGAGGTTGATGTGATTAGGTTATTGTTATAATAACCTATTCGAACAAAAGAAAGTGGCATTCGATGTTGTGCAGGTGGGTGGGTCTCACCCACAAGAAGTGGATTGTTGAACAGGCATTAAAAAAATCTACAAAATACCATTTCACGTGGAATATTGCCAGTGTTGATGAAAATTGAGCAGTTACTATTCTTCCATCTTGTTCCCATTATGCATTACTGTTCCATGTATATCTGTGTCACTCATCGTGAGCAACAAATTTGTGGTAGACGTGGTTTTGGCCCACATTCCTATCTGTGTGTAATATATATATATATATATATATATATATATATATATATATATATATATATATATATATATATATATATATATATATATATATATATATATATATATATATATATATATATATATATATATATATATATATATATATATATATATATGTGTGTATGTGTGTGTGTGTGTGTGTTGAATACCTATTGCTCATCGCAAATACCTGCGTCAAGTTTTGTGACTTGGGTGGAGTGATTTGCGAGTCGGGCTCAAATGCATGTTCGTTTTTTAATCACGATTTTGAAGTTCTGGTGGTTTGGTTGGTGGTATTCTATTGTCCTGGAACCGGATTGTAGATATGACATCTCATACATCGGGTCCTTTTGCATGTATGCAGTTGTGGAATAAAACACATTGTATATATTCTGACCATTTATATTTTGGGATAGGGTCTTTTGACTGTATGTCTTTCAAAAATGTGTGAATGGCAACTTATGATATTGGAACATGAATTTAAAATTATGGGAGTTAAATTGGACTACTCCTCATAAACTCGAATGTGTGGTATGGTGTACTCTATCGGAATATATCTAAACCTCGATTTCAAAAAGTTGTGGGTCGATCAGGCTCTTTTGCCCGGACGTGACTTCATATATATATATATATATATATATATATATATATATATATATATATATATATATATATATATATATTTATTTATTCATATATAATTCATATGAATTCTCTCTTGAATTACATCAGATCGGAATCTTCAAAGAAATTCTCACAAAAGTATGAATTGAATGAACTCGACAAAAATAAAATAGGAATCAATTTCCAGTCTCGCTATGAGTTATGATCACGCATGATTTACAACTCACTGAAACAAATCATTCAAAATCTACTTCCACGTAATTATACTAATAGCACACCATTTATTCATGAAATATTCATATTTTTGGTACAGAAGGAATCATCATTCGACTTCTGAACTTTTTTGTCCCATATTAAAACGGGAATTCCGAATTCGGCTCATTCCAGCGTGAATTGTCATATTTAACGAAGTGAAATAAAGGTTATAAAACATACTGCACCGTTTTCAGTAAATGTCTCTCTAAATCCAGCACCATAATAATAATGTTTGAACACCTGTTTCTCTGCTCTACCTACCATTGTCAGTCGTCTGTCCACATCCTTCATCTCTGGCATCATCGTTCATCATTTTTTTCTTGCTGCCGTTTCTCGCGATCGTCTGTTGTGTCTACTTACTACTATCCCTCGTGGGTCTCCGTACGTCATCATATAATCGCGTAGTACGATTTCTCTGAATATGTATGTGCGATGCTTGTAAGGGAGTTGCATAATCAGCAGGGGCTTATGTTCGACTGCACTCGTGCTCGGTCGGGTGAGTTCGGCATGTTGGATGACAGAAGGTGCATTAGGTTATCAACATTTTGAGATTTGAGAGGCGAGTTTACACGGAGTTTCAAGAGCACAGAGTGTGTTTGCATGGCCAGCTTTTCAACAGGGAAAGTTGGAATTGTTATTTTGGTAGAAGTGAGATTAAAACCGCTCAACTTTTGTGGATGCGTTTGTCAGGAAGAAGCAGATGGAATTGTGTTGTTGGAATTAATTCTTCTCGGCCCATATGCACAACTAGTTTTCAACATACAGAATGGGTTCTCTAGAATAATGAATACAAATAAAAAATTCAAAGTGGAGTAAGCCACAGTATAATGGAGAAGAATTGATACAAACAAGGTAAATAGGTCAGAAAATATACCAACTCACCCCAAAACCCATGTTTGCGTGTACTATCCATTTAATGCCATCTCATTAGTGTGGGGAACTTGTGATGACTACTTCTCATCTAGCACTTTATGGTTTCATCCTTCCTATCAGCACTGCCGGATCAACTCCTGAGGGATTCTGGATGGATGAAGGGAGAGATGTGACGTGATAATTTCATTGACGTTTTAATAATGTTTAGATTCATCAATTCACTATATTCTGACAGTTTTCCCAGTTGATACAATTTATATGAACGAACAATCTGATAAAATATAGTTGAGAAATAATTATAGTGAAATGACTGATATTACATGACATGAATTACAACGACGACGTATTATTATCTCTCCATTAGTTAACTTGTTTTACATCCAATAATGAAATCATATGAATGACATGAAAACAGTCTGCAATATCATATAAAAGTTATTATCATTGAAGAATCAAACAAATAGTTGATTTATTTCATAGTTTTGGGGAGGGGTTTGATTTTAATATGTATGATATTATATTATAACATGATAGAAGATTAATTTTAATTGTCAGTCATCATGCTGTCACGAATATTAATAATCGTTGCCTAATCACCTTGTCGAACTTCATATAGGAACTCTGCTTTCGTTTCAATTTTCTCGTCGATTAGCAAAATATCTTTTTTTTTGAAAACAAACTCAGGTTATCAGGAGACCTAATTTCACAATCAAATGACTCCTCTCATAAGTGAAACTCACAGTCTCGAACGTCAGTCTTGATGCACATAAAATCATCGCGCCCATTCAGATAGCCAACGTACAGATCACCGGAATTGTTTTCTCACGATCTTGATTTTTTGTACATTTACTGACTTTATTTCATCATTGTGCGCTATTCGAAATATTCACTTCTCTTATTTACACATAACTATTATTGTCTTGAACAAAATCTTGAACATACAAGTGATCTTCTGAACACTTCACAAGACACCCGTGTTGTCAGCTTGCACCTGTCGTAATCATCTTGTTGTGGCAACGGTGTGCGCAGTGCTTTGCGCAAAGTGTGAATACAGGTAGTGAAGTAAAGAAGATAATACCAGCATCTGATTGGACGATACGTAAGAAGCAGAACTACGGCGTTCGTGCTGCATTGCTGCAGGTTTCTCACCTGAAATAGAAACAGATGTAATCATGTTTGTACCCAACCACTGCTCGGTAATCAGGGATACAAACGTTCGGCACTTGAGAAATTCATGGTTCACGTAAAACAGATTGGGGGTGATAATCTCGAATGGTGAATTGTTGTAAAGAAGGGTAAACTCGAATTTTGAGCGTAAGTTTGTGGACTCTGTAAGGTTTTTCAATCCTCACATATTTTCTCTCCCTCTACTTTCCTTGAATAGTTGACTATCTAATGGACCAAGCTTCAAAACTTGTTCAGAGAGAGAGAGAGAGAGAGAGAGAGAGAGAGAGAGAGAGAGAGAGAGAGAGAGAGAGAGAGAGAGAGAGAGGTCAGTTGAGTGTATAGGCGAGTATTGAGGGCAGTTCTAGCGAGAGAGTTAGAGAGAGAGCAGGCTTCAGAGTTTGGGGTGGTTTGAACGTCGCGTCTACCTCGTGGAGGGATTTGTTCTCTGTACATTGTGTATGCTAGTGATGAGCTTTGTATAGTAGAACGTTGCTGGAGTATTGGCTTTAGTGCGTTGCGAGTGCAACTAAAGTCACTCAACACTTCTGGTTATGTGGATCAAGTATTCGTGTGCTACGGCCAGCGTTTTCGAGTGATTTTTACCACGTTACCACCCCCACCCTGTCCAATAAGATTACATAAGAAGATGTCCATACAGCCACATCATTACGATAAGTCAGCCGTTGCACGGCGTATCATAACACTATAATTTAATAATTGACTTCATCTTGTAACGATAATACAGTGTACGATTAACATCATTAGCTTGAATTCGACGCTAGAGCAAGATCGAGTCAAATTTTCTTCATTGGCCACAACCCTTACTACGTTACTCGGCCGATGAATCATCGTTGTGATATTTGTATATTTGTATTTTTATGTACGTACATTTTTTTCACTACAGTGTATAGTTCAGCTTATAATCGTCGACTCACACCATCGATGGACCATACTGTCTAATAATTTTCTAGTTTGGTGAACTTTATGTCCTTTCAGACCATATAACATTCGGGATAAATTTTGTTTATCAATTGTAATTAACGTGATGATATTCAATACTATCATGTACTACCTCTAACAGATGATTGCCACCAGGCCCATTGTTGTTTGGGATAGAGTAGTCCACTCAACCAATTTTTTTGACCTCAATGATTTTTTGACTCAATGTGACAGACCTTAATGGAATAGTATATACTTGATTTGGAATATGACATGTAATTCTATCAGTTGATGTGATGTTAAGTAAATGATATTGGATATTGCTATTATGTCAGGCATTACTCGCTCATTCGCAATTGAGGTGCGTACTGACTTGTCATTGAAAGAAAACCAGACCAACTCAAGCCCAGAGCTATAGAATATTCGTAGTATGATTCTTACGAAAGTAAAGCGATATACCAACTACGTGGCGCCCCACCTGATATTTCGACCTGATTAATTTACCCAACTATTTTTGGGACCTATACCGAATATTTTCATACTTAATATCCCTACCCCCTACCTACCGACCCGAAGAGTTGGCCGCCGGCCTTAAGCGAGGTCACATAGGGTGAGCCTTGTCACAACTCAACGAGGTATATTCTAATGTTGACCTCACTTCATAACAGGCTGATGTGTATACACAAAGATGGGGTTTAATAACTATACAGAACGGTATTCATTAAAAATAATCGAATGCCTAAAGTTCCAAATTTACCACAGCAAACATATCACGGAATGTACGTATATTCTCAACATTTCAATCATACATACCATCCTGGTGGCCTTTGGTATGCGAAAGACCTGTCATATATTCTGATACCGTACATTGAATTGTTTTCTGAACCCTTTTTTTGATAGAGATGTGCACCCTGTAGGACACTATATGAAACACTGCGTCCATATAACTTTGGTATATTTACCAAGGGTTCAATTTTGTCTTGTTCAAACTTTGAATCAAACTTTAGTGTATCTTATCACATACACCTTGATGCGGAGTTTATGTTGATTCGAGAAATACTTACTTCGTCTCCAAAGTTTACCCAGACAGTGTGTATGAATAAAGTACATGAAGTTTGTTCTTAATCTATAATATAAAACATAACTCGAATGGAAACAACCTCAATCTGAGAGTCTAGCTTCGATCAGAATGTTGCCATGTAACAATCTGACTGAGAGGAATCAGTTAACCTTGAAAACTTGGAACATCTCAATTCAGTTATTGCACATTGTATTGGAATATCTCAATTCATATCTACTTGTACTCAATACTCATATTCTATGTGCATCAATTATCTCGGAAGAGAGTCAACGATTGAATAACCATACTTTATTGATCATTTTTCATGCCAAAAGTATATATAAAAGAGAGAGAGAGACGTATCATTCTAGGTAGCATTTTGAGCATCTATTATGTTTTCTTCTTTCGTGACTATCGTGCATTCAACTACAGCAAAATGTTGGTCTTTGTATATGATATTCCACGATGATTCGTCGATTGTAAGTTTCATACATAGAAATCATGAACGTCAGTGTTCACTGAGTATGAAACTGCTGATGGCTGAGAGTGAAAATTTCACTATGTGAAATTGTAAATTCAGAAATATGTTATTTCCAGCAATATTCGCAAACATCTCGACAAAAAATGCGAAGTTGAAAAATTTCAATATACTGTGTTCCGATTATGAATTCTTTCACTCCATGTTGCCGTTACAATGCTATTTTTCATGGCAATTTTTTTCATCCATTGATATCTCCACGTCAAGGTCCGTAACGTGATTCCGGACGACATGCAATATGGTGATAATTTGTGTCGAATTTTGGTGAAACTGAGAATTGATATATTCGTAAGAAAATGAAGACAAGTAAATGCTCAAAGTGGCACAAGTTTCAGAAACGATAAACTGGATGCACATCACTCAGACAGATGTATGAGGCTATTGGTATATATAAGTGAGGGCTATTAACTGAAGAAACAATTAGACTGATGGATGGGGTAAAGTCGACCTTGACTCAAATACTCACCATTCAACACGTGGACATTGATACTCGCCGGCCTCGCATTCGACGGCACACAACTGTAATTCCCCGAGTCTACCTTACTGGCCACACTGATGACAAGTGAACTGCTTGACCGATCACTATGCACAGCCACGCCCCGTTCCTTGTCGTAGTTGATCATACGCTCGTCGTGGTACCAGAACACGAATACAGGCGCCTCGGTACTCTGACGTAGGGTGCAGACAAGACGTAGGGTACTGCCGTTCTTGATATGTAGGTCTGGAGCGCCAGATATTTCGGCCGTCGCTTCTACAACACATCGCACCAGCACGTAGTCAGGACCAGTTGAGAATTGTCAAGACAGGCTAAAAGTGACTCAAGACTGGTTGAAGTTATGACACATTGACAATAGTTTCAAAATTTAACCCAGGTTATCGAAGGGAAATCATGGTTACATGTTGAAGTTGGGTGAGATAAAGAGTTCAACCTGAATATCACCACAAGATATACCATCAATTCCAACAATTCAACTAAATGAGATGGATGTTGGTTGAACAAATGAATATGTGATTGTAAAAGGTTGATATCCAATAGGGTGGGAAAAAGTTTGATAATGGAGTCGATCATCAGCTCATAGTCCAGCATAATTCTTTGATTTCCGATTCATTCAATCTTTTTTAAAAATTGGTGTAGGCCTGAATGCATATTATTCAGATTTATGATCATATTTCATGAAGTTGCATATCTAGATAATTCGTGGCGATGAATTAGTTGCCCGTGCTACTCAAGATTTCTCCAAATCGAAAATCTGAATTCATCAGATGAGCGATAGCGGAGGCTTCCATCCTACTCTCATGTAGTTTTGTATGTGTGTTTTTTGTACCCACTGCACAGGTCGTACGGTTTGATTGATCGATGTGAATATTTTTCTATACACGTAGACTTATCAAACTCGGAACTTCACAGTTCTTGCGTCATATTGGTTGTACCATTTCTGAAAAATATCATCTCAAAGTATCTAAAAATTCCGTGAGACTTGGCTGTGAGGGGAAATTGTAAAAATACTCAGCAAACGCAGTATATGCGCTGAAAGATGAGCGATACATCTACATGAAGTGTAATCGAAAACTCCACACACCTTGATTCGTATGAAATATCTTACATTGAGTGAATATCCAATCCAGAGAGCCGTGAATCTCAGCAAATATTGTTCTGTTATTATTTCGATCTATATAAGGGTATTCTCAACTGACGTCACCCATTGTTGAAAGAAAGAGACAACAATGTGCACCAGTTGGAATTGACCAATCAGAATGTTTGGTGGTACACTAGTTCGCTGTATTACTATAGTAACGATTGTTTGTCGTTTGTTATACGTGCGAACACTCTCGGCTTCTATCACATAACAAATGACTAACAATCGTTACTATAGCAATACAGGGAACTGATGTTCTACCAAATATTCTGATTGATCAATTCCAACTGATAGGTATTGTTGTCTATCAATTTCAACAATGAGTGACTTCACTTGACAGAAGCCTATTTGCTGGGTAAAAAAAACATTCATTGAGTTATTTATTTGAAAACGGCTGGTTCAAATTACATACACGATCGTGATAAAGTGTGTCATCAATATATGATCATATACAGAGATTTTTTTGAAAGATTTCATTTCCATTTTTTTCCGCCCATTCAAATCTCATGGAGTTTTTATATATTTTGAGATGGAATTTTCAGAAATGGTCCGACCGATATGACTCGAAAACTACACAGTTATTTTGGATAAATTGATGAGTCGAATAAATTTTTGTATGAAGAAAACGTTTCGTGCAGATGAGTCAAACCATGCAACCTGTGCAGTAAGTGAAATAAAACTGCTCAACAAAAGTTGGTTATTAAGGTCTTCGCCATCGCTCATCTCAGAATCTCTTCCCAAAAAATAGAATCTCCTCCGAATGGGAATACAATAATGATATGCATTATCACAATTGTATATGCAATTCAAACTATAGTCGTTCTGAAAAGAAGATTCAATAAATGTTTCTTCATTCCATAAATGAATGGGAATAAGCCTAATTGCAGAACCATTGCTGAGATTCACGGCCTTCTAGACAATTGACCACAAGTGATAGGCGTGGGTAATCGCCATGGCCACATTGGCACACCTTTGGCACCTGGGCCACATACTTTATGTGGGAATTCAGAGATACTCTGATAGGTTAATGTGAAATTTTCGACATATCAAAGCCTATTTGATTGGATATTCTGTTTTGTGATGTTTATGGGTGGGTCAATCACTATAGTCGTCAATTGTCTACGAATGAAACATATTTAGTAGGAGTCAAGATGTGTAGAGTTTTCGATCATACTCCTCTCGGATGTATCGGTCATCTCACAACGCATATGCTGCGTTTACTCAGGTAATATTTTGTTTCACAATTCGCATGACTGTTGATGCCATGTTGGTGAAACTGTGGAACACGGCCCACTGACATCAACACAATGAAATCACAAATTAATATGTGGAGGATGCGCCGATACACCGGAAACAACGTATAGGGTCTACAGCGAAAATAACAAACACTGACAAACTTGTGAAAAAAAGGAAGATGATGTGGCGACACACTGAAAAAAAAAATTCACCGGAAAACTTGGAAAAGAAAGAACATGCGGCGATACACTGAAAAAAACGTACACCAAAAATGACGTACACCGAAAAAGTCGTATATCGAAAAAAGTTATTCTAGAGGGTGACTGTACTGGGAGGCAAGACGCGAGTGAACTGACGATTCAGGGTGGAGCAAAGATGATGTATTTGAATGATGGGGGACTATTCTCTTCCAAACAAGAATAAAATACCATCATTTATGACACTATGATCCTTTTCGGTGTTCGTTTTTCTCGGTGTACGTTGTTTTCGGTGTACATTATTTCCGGTGCAAGTTGAAGTTAGGGAACTTGCCACCGCGCATTTATGTGCTGCAATTGCGAGAGTTTGAATGATGATAAAAATAATTTCAGTGCATGATTTAGTAGGTGTATCAGAGGCTAGCCCCCACAGGTAATTGAGAAGCTTGACAAGAATCTTGATGATGAAAATTGATCATGACGTTTAGTTCATCAAAAAATAGAATCATGATGACCATCAGGAAACAACCAACTAACAAATTACAGTATTTTTCAAACCATTTCTTGGTGTTATCAATTAGATACAAACTGCGTATTCCAGCGGAAAAAAACAATCAAGAATGAAGATTTTGAAAATCATCTCACAAAAAATGTACGGAATCAAATTCGTATGATTTCCGACTGTTATATTGATCATATTCTGGAGTAGCAATTATTGATGGTAATCACCGATGACTTTGAGCTCGACGAAGATGCTTGTCGGAGGATGAGTTGACACTTGACATTCATACAGTCCCGCGTCTCTTGGCTGGACGTATTTGATCTGAAGGCCCCAGTTCTGTGGAACATTCAATGAAAAATGAGAAACAATTGGAATCAGAATTCCCTTAAACATACGTATTGACTAGATGTCGACGACTTAATCATGAGTGAAACTTCGAACTAGCATTGGAAATTGAAAAGTTGGACGGTAACTTCAATATCTCGAATCGAAATGAAATGCTGATATATTCATTCATTTATTCACTAATTCAATTCATTGACCATGGATTATTCACATATCATAATCCTATGAAAATGAAAAAGACATAAGTTATACTAATATATATTATATGGTCATCCTGATATAAAACTTGAATACATTGAACACATTGGCATATGATGATTATAATTATGCTTGATTGCTGAAGTTCAACATATCGATTATGATTGAGAGTCCATCAAATTGGGGCTCTATGACAGACACATTCATTGTACATTTCGAATAACATTCAATACAGTGTGAATGAAAAACGAAATTAACATCCGTCGATATATAGAGCCTATAATAGAAATGACACCAACATTATTTGGAGCTTGTGCCAATGAGTAGTATCAGCGATGAAAATTATTAATGTTTTCCACGATAACTTTTACCTTTTGGATGACTGAACCCAAACCCGACTAGACTCCAGTTTCCGATACAATTTTTTGGATGACCTAATTGGACTGGCAACTGTTGATTCATGACTGTCAGAAAAAACTCGTTCTAATTTTGAGATCAGGTAAGATTATCTCTGCGAGGTGAATGCACGAGAGTAATGAAGTTGAAAACTTGATCACTCCATGGTAATTGTTCGAATAAAATCATGTTCAGATTGTCTTGAGTTTCTCGGTGGGAACAAGGAAAGAAGTATACGCAATGTATTTCAACGAATACAACCGTTGAGATGGAAATTATATGATTCAATGGTGATATTGGTTCGCTAACTCATACCGATTGGATTTCCATGCGAGACCATCATATTGACTATGGTTCAGAGTAACGAAACATTCTCTTGCCTTTGTTAAATTGTAGGGAAAACGGTCGATCGAGATCAAAGCAACCAAGGAGAACATATTTCATGGAATTCGATATGAATGAATCCAATAATACAATTATTACAGAGTTGAGTCACGCGAACACAGATGTCGCATGACCTGGAAAAAAGCTGCATTCAAGTTGGCTAACAGAATGCAACCCAGTAACAGACGTAATAATGGTGGTCGCATACAATATCAAACTTCAAATATAAAAAGTCTACGAAATGTTGAGATGAATTATACGACAAATAGTGCCTACTTGTTATGAGGATGGCTGTTATGAAAATTGGATATACCGAATATATATATATATATATATATATATATATATATATATATATATATATATATATATATATATATGTATCTGTATATATATATATATATATATATATATATATATATATATATATATATATATATATATATATATATACATACATATATATGTATTTGTATATATATATATATATATATATATATATATATATATATATATATATATATATATTTATATAAAAATATTCACATATATATATTTCAACGGATATGGAATCATGATCACAATATATTAACATATAAATATTATGAAATGAATGTGATAATGACGAATGTTGAGAGTGACAACCTCTCTCTGTAATTCTTGATAATTTCAGTGTCGTGAAGGTATTGCAACAAAGGTATATCATAAATCACGCTGAGAATGTAATATGCTGCATATTTTCATTCATTAGAGAAAAACTTCAATATAAACAAAAATTTACAAAAAAAATCTTCTCATTTCAAAGACCAAAAAAAAAATGAGAATATTTTCCACTTCTTTTGGCGAATCAAATCATCGATACAATGTGATAATTAATGACATAATCAGCTGAATTGCGTCAGAGTAAACGAGGACAGCTCGAATACGAAAAGTGTGATTCAAAAACATTCCAGAATGAAACATCGGAGAGGAAGTGAAAAATGCATATGTGTCTCCATCTATCTTCCTCAATATTGAATAATCATGTTCAATTCACATGGGTAATGAATGGTGCCTTTTTCCAATAATGAACATAATTGAATTGCTAATTTTTCCAACGATTCCACGATTGGTGTAGTGATAGGTCCAATTATAACTTTGATTATAACACGCTCATCATCCATTTTGTTTTCCAATTTGTATACTGATGAAATTTACATTTGCTTTCGAATGGGAAGAAGTGATCATTGCCCAAGAGACTTATACTTCAAAAAGGAAGATATCAACATTCGTATGTTTTGTTGACTCTTGATACCAATACTGGTAATGCTGGATAAATACCACAGAAACGGTTTTTACTCATAATGTGGTCCAGACTTTCGAAACTGAAATACTTTTATCTACGGCGAAAAATTATGGTCACAGACAGCGCAGTCCTGGTGTTGAAGTTCATTGAATCTGAATAATCAAAATGAAGTGGTGAGATCGCCCTTGTGGTGCCCCAGCCGAACGATCCCATCTTTCATACATAGCCTTGATTGGGGTATATGATTTCGTATTAGGTCTCAATGTTATTAAAACAAATCATTTCGTTACAAAGTACTGTGATTAAAAGTCCATGGAATATTTCTGACCGCAACATCGTGAAAATCATATTCTCTAGTGAAAACAGCTGTCAATATGTTCAAATCATAAAAACATGCAAGCCTTTTTCGTGTGATGGTATGTGTTTACCTGAAGATGCCTGGCGTGAACAATTAGGAACCTATCATCACTGCTATACGTTGCTAAGCCGACAGTCAGCAAGTGGTAGTCTTTCCTTCGAATCCAGGATACCTGTAAAAAGAGACAAATTATAACCTCAGATATGGAAGTAGGTGCCATAGATACGTTCTCGTAATATCCCTCCAATTTCATATAGACACATTCATATTTTTCGTTCGCTCAGCAGTGATTGAATCATACTTCACTGTGTTAACCATACATTCCATATGGCTATAATTTTTTAGTCGATATATTGAAGACATTTACTTTTATTAATCTGTGAATGATGAGGATTTTATTTTCACCGCTATATATTCCTTTTTTCCCATCATGTCAACAGCCACGGTGTAGGCCTACGTTTCACTATAATTTTGCTCATATTTTTTCTTTGACAGAATCAAAATGTGATGTTCCTTAAATTTCATCTGTCTTGGATCTTTGAAACCTTCCATGAGTCTCTGAATCAGAATTATGTGTACCTCAAGTAAATTGCATCGTATCTAATTGTCGTATATTCGATGCAATTCCGTATCTGCACGGTTCAAAAAAAGCGACGAACTCATTTCAGTAGAATGATTCGAAAATGTATTTCAACAGATTCCTCACATGTCACACAATTCATGCTAGTATTCGAATTTCTTCACATACATAAAAACACATCTAACAAAATAATGTGAAATGATAATTCATTCAAGATATAATCAGTGTCGTGTATCGTGATCAAATTCATGAGAATAAACATAAATTTTCCTTCATGTGTTTATTTTTTCTGATGTGTGTGTATTGTTGATTTCATTCTGTATGTCGCAATCATATTTTCAAATATTCATGACTTGTTTTTCGTCACAATATTCATTCTCATTCTGAAAAAAATGTGTTGAGACTATTCAATACAATATGCGCTCGAGTTGCAAGTTCAATAATACGCAGTGAATATACTTATCAGTTGGATACAAATGGCCCCAGGTTATGCCCGTGTTTGTCAGATTATTATCCAATGTTCTCGTCTTGAACAAACAACAGTAGTTCATCGAAGTTATAAACCCAAAGCTTCCAACAATCTGGTACGAAAAAGAATAGTGGTCGAGGTCTGATGGATGTAACAGAGTATATTCTGGGCTTCAATATTAATAGTCAGTCGATTTATTTGACCTGTGCCTCGTGTTCAGCCCAATCACTCTGTTGCAACTATTGGTCATGCTCACCAATGTTGTTACTCTTTGTGGACACCATTTTCTCAAAAATGTGTGATTTTTCTGTCATCTGCTCTATCAATTATATTATTGTGAGGATATATGACAAAGCACTTATGTTATATTCTTTCACCATGAATACTCATGCAAAAGTATTCGAGTATTCGATAAGGAATATTTTTTTATTGACATTAAAACATGTTACATGGTACATGTTTCGAACTGAGGATGTACGGTGAGAACGTGCAGAAGGGAGACCGCAAGGATCCATATCACTTCTAGGAATAATTATTCAAAATATAACTCGTTCAACAAACGATGAAACTTGAGGTAATATTTCAGAGCCAGTGAATAATATCATTAACCACGATCAGCTATATACTCTGTAGCGTCAAAATTCAGAGCCACATCGAATTTTAAAATTTTTAATGTAAATTTTGATAACATTTTTGAATCAGGAATACCGTTTTCGGACATCTCTTCTCCGAATGTTTCTGAAAATAGAATTTTGATCAAGCGTTTGCATTGATTGAGGAAAGAAGAGTCTCCAAACTTCTTATTACCTTCCTTTTCTCATTTCCTTGAATCGTTATGTGTTCTCTTTTTTTCTCCACTTGTTATCATAATTTTAATTGGTATTCTTGTTTCGATTTCTCTCATTCATTATTTGTTATTCATCTATTCATATTCATTCGTTAATTCACTATCCTTCTTCATTGCTTTTTTCATTTTTATTCTCATTCATTCGATTGAAGTTCATCATATATAGACCAATATATCAACATGAATTCAGCAATTTATATTGAAATTATATGTCATCGAATAGATTGTGGATGTTTTACTGTAAAAATATATCTGATTGTGACCTACCTGGATAATTGACAGGTACATCCAATTGAACATGCATAACGTGCTTATAAGTCTGATATCGAGCAAATTATCGTTGCTCAAAAATTAACATCAAAAATCATTCTCAACGAACCAAAACAATTTTCGTCTCAACAAACTTTTGATATAACTCAAGTACTGGATATGAGACAAGTATTCATTGGGACAATTTTGATCTACTTCATAACTCATTTTGATCAATATAAACAAAACTTATTCACACCCCATGCCGAAAGCACTGCTAATCAAACCAGGAGTCATAATCTACTAAATTTAGCTATTCCCATGAGGAGAAAGCAAATTGGTCGACAATGTGCCGATTACATTGGATTACATACATCTTCAATAAAATTCCATCTGATATCAGAGAAACGAGTAGTTTGTATATTTTCAAAAAACACATCGACCATTGGCTGAGATCGTCTGGAAGGATCATTTGTCACAACATGCTCTACCAAATTAATTAGATACATAACTATTTTCACTCTGTTTCAATTCCATATATTATTAAACCATATACCATACACCATTACTATTTATCACAAATGTAATCGAATCTACCACGTGATTAAATATATACTAATTTATGTCACTGTGCTATTTAAAATACTATAATCTAGACAAACCCATTTCTCCACAATGACAGTGTTGATAATTTGAAATACAATTTTTTTCTTTTTGTCTCTTCTTGAATATCAAATATTATTTATATATACCGTCTCTGCTACGAGCTACAATGTTTATAAATGTTTTCTTCTGTCAACCCGCACTCAAGAACTTGTGTTCTTACGCGGGCTTCTGTTGATTTTACTATCCTCACTCATTGTATCACTTATTGTATTATGCATGATTTAAATGGAAATGAAATTGATTGAAACAATCGACAGTTGGAATTAGTATCAGATTTGCATTACGAAGTCACTGATCGATATCGGAAATATTTCTCACAAATATCGCGCTCATCACGAACGTGTATGAAATACGTATACGTTTCATCAAACCAAAGCACTATTGGGCACTTCTCACGTTTTTTCATGTATTCAGTCACAAAGAACATGAAATATGTTCAAGCAATTCACAGAACATGAAGAAACAAATATTTTATCATAGAAGAAACTTTGAATATGATCGAAGCGAATGAATAATAATAACCATTTAGTGATATGACAATAACAAATTATGGATATATATATATAAGTGCAAATTGTCTCCCTACACTCAACTCGAACGTGGAGAATGGATGTTGAATGGTAGGAAACTTGTGATTAGAATGGCCGGATAAGTTTCTGTAGCGAATCATCAACCCAACTTTTTCAATTCGGAAACCAGTGTTGAAGATAGAGTTTTCTGTGTATAATGTAATAATCATGTATCACAAGCTTTGCCCGTTGTGAGTGTATATACTTGCATTATGATAAGCGACTCAAATTAAACAGTAAGTGCTATTCAACGCAAAGTGCTATTTGAAAACATCAAGTATAGTATTTCAAATGTGAATAAAGAGTGAAATAATTAGCCATGTTGAAATGTAGTGTACGAGTATACTTGAAATCTGAAATGTTTCTTCTGCGAACTAAAAAAAGCAATTTTCTTTCAACATCAATCTCCATTCGTGAATCGCAAGCAGAGAAACTCCAGAGAAAGTTGAAAGCAATTTGAATTTAGAACGGCAGTAGTATAGAGAAGATTTCATTCGTTGAAAAATATACATTTCAAAGGAATTAGAACATGATTTTAAAAAGATGTGCTTGGAGACTTTATGAAACCTACTCTATCTGTAGGAATACTAATGAAACATAACATATTTATCCTACTTCCTGAACTCGTCCGACAGGGTCGTGTTTTTCAGTGTGACAAGATAATAATATATTAATGTCCTTTCCATATAGGATCATATATATTATGTGAAAATAATAATAAATTTGAAAGCACTTTCTGAGAATCGTCTTATTATATCATGTATTCGTATGTTTCACATCGAGATGGCAATAGCTCCATGCATTCAAAGTGGAAAATGAATGATTCTCTATGGAATGGTTATAAAAATTAGGAAAAAAAGGAATATCATCATCATAATAATGATACACATTACGAGCCAATTCAAGAATCGAACCATGAGAACCAATTGAAAGTCTCCAAACAATGGGAAATATAAGATATAAATGAAAGAATATAGTATCACAGAATTGAACGATTTGATTAGAATGAGAATAAACAGAAGGAAAACGTGATGTATTGAGAACAATCTTGCTCGTAGATTACAGAGCATGGGTTGACAAAACGTATGGGAATTGATGAGCACATAATGATGACAATACCATTTCCAGATCCTAACTTGGAAAAATTATGTTATCGGCAGACATGTACATTTGTAAGATGTAGAATGAGGGCGGTATATCTCACTGATGATCGGTAATTGATCGCGTAATTATATGAGAAGGGAATAAATATTCATGCTGGTATTTTCACTCTACTGATGGATGTATTGAACATCACCGTTTTCTATTGTCTCATGCTCAGAGTCGAAGTGCGATTTTATTGTCTTCGTCTACTCGAACTAGAAGTCTTCAGTTTTATCACGGCATATCTCGTAAAACTCTGCGATCGTTCTGTTCGGTTCCAAGGGTTAGAATCACAGCTGGTTTGATTTACCACCCGCAATATCGTTCATTTACAGGCGTAAAAACATGGCCATTTTTATCGTTATTAATAGTATTATTTGATATATGAGTAGATATCCATCCCACATTCTGCCCACGCTAAATTTACTCGATACGACCAATAAAATACATTGTAATGGTTTCCACCGTGGAAACTTTATGTTTTATTCTTCTACTTCGTGGAAACCGAATGCATAGCAATGTTACATTTCTGTAATAGCCAATCGGTGATTTAAGGGATGGTTTTGGTCCAAGTTGGAATATGAGAAACAATTTAGAATGTTTTACGGACATTAAATCTTCGGTTAAATGGAACGCCGATAATGGTGAATACTGGTTTCAAAAGGACACGTGAATTATTGTGAAACAAAAAAATGGTGGTTACCTTCCTCATGAATGCATTGATGAAGATTATATTCCAATTTCAGGTAAGATGACGATTATTATGAAATAGGCCTACGTTCAAGTAGGAAGACGCACCTTGACGAATTAGGTTACCCACCAATATCAATGAGATGCATTTTCCTAATTTACTATACTATATTTTACTGATTAACTGAAGCTTATGATACAGTTCACTCTCTTGACACAATAACAATATTGTTAATATCGAATTCATATATCAAATCGGGATTTTCAAGAGCGTTGAATAAAATCCCTGTATTCCAAGGATCATGTGTTGAGCGTGAGATTGGAGGTGAAAATTCATTCATTATATTTTGTAAATCCTCGGAATTTTAAATCAATCTGAGGAAATTATCAGCTATACTGCCAATCTTTTCCAAACTTTCACTCGCTGTGATTCCAGTGTTACGTGTCGGTCTACATAACTACATTCACAAAAATAAATGCAAGAAGTGGTACGAAATTATGTGAGCACCTTCCGTATAGTTACAGACCTGATACCGCTCCAACGACGATGATTCAAACGCTTTCGATTGGTGCAGATTCTTCTGTTTTATTGTAAGCCTCGATCCGGAGAATCAATATTTTAGTAATATACCTACTATAACTTCACAAATATGAAGTTCATATTCGTATTCGTGATTTTTAATAGGCAACTTCCTCCTCTCGTGGATACTTATATATATGCACAAACAATACATCGTCAGCGACTTGCAATTACACCAACTATTACTTCCCAATTACTTCTCATTAACTCAACTCTAGACCACACTATTATGTATATATTTTTTCCTCCATCTCTCTGATACGTCACGCGCCGTCACTGTTGATAAGCACTCATAGTATATATTACTTATGCGTATTGTCTTTCATTCTTTGTTCCATATTATCTCGGAAAAACAAACATTGCTTCCTCTTTATTATGAATTAGTTATAAGTGAGATAATTCGGTGAGAATGACTATGTCTTATCTTAGAACGTACAATTGAAATTTTTTGAGACGTGAACAGTGATCTCCTCTTTCCGTTTTTCCATCATTGGAATCCATCATCACTTCGGAGAGTAAAAAATTTCATACAAAGTACTGATAACAGTCTCTGCCAGCCCAGCTGCCTGGAGTATTGTAAATCTGTATTCTATTCCCTCGTATTATATTCCATTATATTTTGCATTATATTCCATGTAGTTCACTGTATCACAACAAGCAGAAGAATGCAAAATAACATCGAATAAAGTTTGGAAGAGAGACGACAATTAGTCTATAAATAATGGCACCCCCACCTGGATCAAACGTTTTCAATGAGTCCGTATATTGAACATGACATGGAACGCTTAAAAAATACTAATTCCAGTCATTGGAAAGTTTTATCGGAGGCCATCAAAAATGATTGAATAATCTCGATGAAAATGAGCTGCATTTCTTTAGCCATTAATGATGAGAACAGATCCTCGCCCGTGAATTCTTAAATCCCTGACAAAGAGCAGAGTTAGCGCTTGGACCGCTCGGAGCGCTCCGAGTAGCTGCTTGATTGAGATACCCAAGGAACACACACCAGATCTAGGTCGCAACACCGCTTCAATAACAAACAGCACAAGTGGCCAAATCACCATTTATATTGGAAGCTTCAGATAGAAGAAATACAAATGTAAGAGAAAAGTTTTCATTGGGTTTTTCTCTAAGTTGTGTTCCAAGTCTGTATGATGTTCGAACCGCATATAAAACCGGAGCTGCATGACTGAAAGATCAAGTTAATGATACGTAATTCCACTTTCAAACAAGTTCGATGAATAATATAGAGGCTAATAGGCCTAACTGAACTTCGAACTTGTTGAAACACGAGTGTTGTACCTTTTACATCATCCACGTTCCAAGAAGTTCCATTTGCAACTCGATAGAATATAATTGAAATAAATTATCAGTAGTATTTCCACGTTATTGCAATAGGCATCGAGCAAAATGTATCATAACAAATATCGATTAATTTCGCACTATTTTCATGTGAATTGAATTGAATCGATCCACATTATATAAGTCCTGAGTATCATCTGGGAAGATGTGTGATTGACAAGCGAGATTAATAAAAATGTAACTCTTCCAATCAACTATACAAGTGTACCACTAATTACACAATATCTTCTAGGATGATGAAAATATAGTCGTCGTCTGTCCGGGTAAGAATGATTTCCCATTTATCTCATTGATATTCATCTTTCGTTCCTAATATTCCTCCAATTGTCTTTCTCCTTTGTGAATATTTTTTCTACAGCTACAAAAAAAATTCTTTCTCGATTCGGATTTCAATTAAAAATGTTCACTCATAGTGTCTGGTATATCTTCAGGGATATAATTTATAATTTAACTCGAAAGAGTGTGAGCTCATTTCATCTTCAATCTGAATATTACGTTCATATTCAATGTTAATAATACAGTAAATAGGAACGTAGTAATAATTACAACACACACAATCTGATTACATCATCATCATAATCCAAAACCCTATTTGAGCACATCATGTTATTCTACCATTGCTCAATTAGAATGTAATACAATATTTCTAGCGCATCTGGCTATTCATCAATACAATAAAGTTGCATGGTTGTCCTCGAAGCTAGAAACTAATGTCATTATAAACATATGCAGTGAAAGATAATCCAGTTAGTGGAATGTATGTCAGTATACAAACAATGCACGTAGATCGCTAATCCCGCGACAAACAAAAACACCGACATAATTCGTTAAATAAACACGACACAGAGTGAACTTTTGTGTATTATATTATTTATGTTCAGCAATAATATTAATATTGGAGATGAAATGTATAATGCAATTATATAAAATTGTGTATGGAAATGTGGGAAAGAGAGTTGCGACGCGACGTTGATTAAAAACTTTGACTCAAAAAATAACATGTGATTATAAATAAATGATTGGCTATTATAAAACTGTATCAGTGGATTGTTCGAATATTTCATCAGCTCGCAAAACACCGTGACTTTGATAGTATAACGTAGTATATATACGAATGATATGAAATATTTCAATTCTTCACTTATATTTGAAAATTGATACTTCAGGCTGTTTCGGCGATCCCTAATTCAGAATGATTCCCATTTTGGTTGTTGTACTTTTATGAGAGAAAAAACATTGGAATTGAGATTTATACTCGCGAAATTTATTCACCAGATTCTATGGACGAACACAATCGACGGCTGATGACAGTTTATTGGATGGATCCACATTTTTACATGAACCTAGACCAGTTGAAATATTCAAGCTACCAAATGTTGCTAGTGATTATCTCACTGATCGTAGCATATAATAATAATAAATGGAATACCTTGACGCTATAATAAGACCCACTAAATTCTGAAGAACTCTAGAATTGAATCAAACAATTTATGACAAATTGTTTCTATCTCGTATTGATAGTTGATGACCCCACCAAAATGAGATATATGTGGTACGAATGAGTGAGTGATTGATTGAAGAGAAGCGATATGGTTGAAAAAAACGTTGTGCTAAAATCACCAGTAATAAAATCATATTTCATATGAGGATCGAGCATATAGAGGACTAGTTTTATTCATCAAAACGTAGTTTTCCGTTCGAGAATCGAAACAACCAACTCACTTCCACATAACACGTGATGAAATGATGAAATATTCAAAACGTGGCCAATAAACGATCATAGTAGGCCTATCATACATGAGCTCCTACAATGGAAGAGAAAAGTTATGAAAAAATCATTCTTCTATTCGGTTATACAGATTGTATTCAACCTTTACATATTTCATTAACTTATACGTTCCAAAGAATATCATATCAACGAAATCTATGATCTTCGCACCAAATTTCCTCACAAATTTTATTACGTTCGTTTTTCAATTCTTGATATCATAAATAATGTATCTAAAATTCACAACATAGTTAACATTTTTGTAAGCATTGCAGGACAAGTCTCTTCCTTCTTTCTTGGCACCAATCAAATGTTTGCGTTTCTCCCCTCTCTCTCTCTCTCTCTCTCTTTCTCTCTTTATTTATCTATATTTCTCTCTACCTCTCTCTCACACTCTCTATCTCTCTCTCTGACTCTCTTTCTTCAGACCGTACAGATGTGCGTACGTGCTTCTCACACTGACGTATATTAGCGCCACCTTGTACTATATCCCTGGCCGCAGAAACAGATTCTCACTACCACCAAGAAACACAAGTGGAAGAAGAAGGAAAAAAGAGAAGAACGAAGGAAGAAAAACAGAATTCCTTTCTTTCGTGACAAGTATAGAAAATCAAGAATGAAAACATTTTGATAGTTTGCCAAGGCGTGTCGATGGGGTGGTGGGTGAGGGTAGGGCGGTGACCAGCCGCGTGGGGGACAAAGCAGGAAGAAGAATGGGAAATGGCAGAGACTAGGAAATGGCAAAGGGGAAGAGCACCATGAGGTAAATGATGTTGGTAGAAGATCTGGATAGCTGGACTGAAACCGGGATTGATTGTCCCTAACGAACGTTACTTGTTGGTTTGGGGTATAGGGGAATAGATTGACTGAATATCCCTCCAAAGACAGAATTACTTTTCTTCAAGACTCATCAACTCGATGTGACAACTCAATAGCAGGCGTGGTGTGTTTGTATTTTGTCACCCTCAAGACACTGCACATGTTCGAATCGAATGTAAATCACACAATTTACACACAAATTTTGTGGAGTCATCTGATTCAATGCAGAACAACGATGTACTTGTTAGTGCCACCTTGCTGAAGGAAAGAAAAGATGAAATGTTATTTTTAAGATTGTTTCTATTTCTATTTCTGTCTCAGGGTAGGGCAGAAAAAACTCCTGCATTCAATCTGGGTAGTCTCTAATGAGTGATTCAAATTATTTTTCATGCTCGAGATTGAGTAGCAGAATTTCCAACGAGAATCGTGTGTACTTCGTTAGTACCTTCCAGTACCGTAGAAAAATCGTCAGTATTCGTTAGGTTTCGTCCTCATGACGCTCTGTTCATGTGAAGGGCCAACTTCACGCCAGCCCCTCAAATGCTATACTGATCCCAAAAGTTCGAACGGCAATCGTTAGTACTGCGTTAGTACTGGTTAGTAGCATCAAATTTCTCATCGGTATCTCTTCCGTTTGGGTAGGATAAATGTGAGGGTCCGACTTTTGAAACAAAACCCAATATCATGACTTGACAGAGAGAGTACTGACAAAAATGCTGACTTACTGACCGATATCAATGACGCACTAACGCTTCCCGTTGGAATTTTTGAGTTCGGATATATGTGGGGGCTATCGTGAGGTTTGCCGCTCACATAAACGGGTTATAACGGCGAAACAGGAGTGGTAAAAAAAACGGTGTTAACGGGTACTAACGAAAAACTGAGGATTGCCGTAGGAAATTTCAAGATTGGGCACATATGAGTTTGTGAGGGGCTATAACGTGAAGTTCATCCCTTCGACAACGTGTTGTAAGGACAAAATCAGAGTAGTACTGACGAAAATATCCACTGTACTAATGGGTGCCACCGAAACACTAATGGATTCTGTTGAAATTTCCAAGATATTGGACATATGTGAGGATCTGGTTTTTGAAACTAAAACTGTATTCCTGACCGAACGAAAAGAGTATCAACTAGAAGTTACACAAGTACTAGCCGGTACCAACGAAGCACTAACGCTGATTGTTGATATTTCGAGATTGGAGATATGTGAGATGCGAGCGGAAAGTTGACCTCTCACACGGACAACGCGTTATAACGAAGTACTAACAAATAGTAAAATGATATTTATCACATTTTGATATATGAGGGGCCAACTTTACGGTCGTAATCTTTCGAACAGAACTCTTTTTCGCTCTTTTCTCGATCTCTCAGATCAATTTGGGTAATTTCAAATTTTTTGCCATAAACGTTCAAATCATCTCGGTAAATTGTTACCAAAAGTTAGAAGGCAATAAAATGCTCAAGATTCATTCATACAATTTTCGCGTCTTCTCCAAGGGGTTAACAACTCGTACATTCGGTGTATACCTGATTTCAAAATTTCAGAAGAGTTTAAGGGATTTCAGAGTGATTCCCCGGATTTCAATAAACTTTCAGGAGATCAGGAAGATTTCGAGAGATTTCAAAAGATTTCACGGCAATTTCACACCAGATTTCAGCAGTTATTAAGGCCTCGCTCTCCTTCTTCCGTTCTATGGCAGGGATGCGCAGAAAGAAACAATTAACAGAGTAGACTTGGGCCGAATGGAGGTCTCCACAATTGCTCATGCAACGAACACGCTCATCGAATCAAAGTGGTTCACCTCACAACTCACAACGTCAGTTGATAACGTTCATGGTGGCTCTCTGATAATGACAATGACGTGTAATACTAGTCTGCTCTCACACGTTATCAAACTCTCTCTATTTGTTTTACATTTCATAACAAAAACAAATCTTGATTATCCCACCAAAGTGAACCAAGCTTGAAATAATGCAAGATGAATGAAGTTTGCTATGAAATTGAGGAGACATTACACATAATCTCATCCCCATAACGACGGTTTTCTTTCCATCACCTTAATCTTCTTTCATTTTCTCCGCAAAGAAAAGTAGGCGTTTTCTACCCGTAAATCTCTTAGCAGCCAATGAGGATCGAGTAAGTCTTTGAACACAAACATTAGGTGGGTTTTAAGATAGAAATGCATTCGATCTGATAGAATCTGCCATGTATTATCCTTTAGCAACTATCTCGAGCGTGCTTCTTGCCAAGACCGTCTAATAAACTATTAGATAGCTGTAAGGCATAGCACGTTGTAGATTACGCTCTGGTCATGTGACGCTACGCTTCACTGAGACGTACTATATACAGACGCATTCATCATTTCATTGTTATCTACTGAAAGAAAACGCTATTGCCTTGTCGCGTTGATGGATGAATGATGTGTAGATACTCATGCTTTCACAGACGGAAATTGTTTCATTCATTTTCATAAGGGAAAATTGTCGTTTTCTCCATTGCAAGATTCACCCTTCTGAAATTCGAAACTTGACGGGCACTGAGTCAAGTCCCGTGTTATGTGAACTAGATTTTGGTTAAATCCGTCCATATATATCATCAGATTGTCGTTTCATCATCACTCACCTCCCCCATAAGTCGAATCGAGTACAGTTGTTGCTGTGGTCGTTTAATGACAGTGAGAGATGAGAATTGTAATAAATTGTTCTCCTAATGATTTTATGATCATTTATTCCATTGGTTTGATATTGATTGAAAATTGTGATTCTATAGAAGAAATGGAAAACATTTATGTTGTTCGATAGAGTTGGAGGCACTCTGAAACTTTGTTCTTCCTGAGCATATACTCAAATTATCTCATATGCACATGTTATCTGATTAGGCCTATCTTCAATAAGTTTAGTATCAACTTCTTGAATCGTTTTACCATTTGAGCCATGCACAAAATTGAGAAATCAGACTTTTCGTGGCTGCATGCCCATGTCTGTATAAGACGTTACATTTCCTGGATATATTTCATATTCATGTCCATTTATATTATAATCATCAGAATCTTATATCCTCAGATTTGATAGCTCAACTTCAATGGCTGTGCTGTATGGTTGAGACAGTCGACAACGTATTCCAAATTAACGTTAGTGGAATAGTAGTCAGAAGTCAAGGCATTTTCGAAAGCTCATCATTCTTCCAGTCGTAATCCTTTTTACGATGGTGAAAATCACATTTCTTTCAAAAGACGTTTCTATCGTGAGAATAACTGACTTCTCGATTGACATTTAAGTTCATTTCAGTTGTTTTATGTGTGTTTCCAAATAACACGCGTCTGAGATAAATGTCTGTGAGACTGTAATCCGATGATGACGCCTTCTTTTAAGAGCTGATCTAACATAGAATTAATCTACCCGTAATAAACCTGGATGAAACATTCTGTCTGAAATATGTACCATTAGAGAATCATATCTTCTTATCTTATAATATGAAAGTAAGTGACTATTGACAGCTATATATTGTTGAATTTTATAATAGAGCGTAACTGTTGATTTTGAATTATATTATATCAGAGAATACTATGTTGGTGAGGATGGGTTAGAGCTGATTGAACCAACTTACTGACGATTAAAGCAGGTATACACGAATAAAATATACGTGACCAGAGGTAATGACAAATTGATTCGTCAATTTTCACTCAATTTGCTGATCATCAATCGATAAAACCGGCTATCACTCATTTAACTTTGATTTGGGAGCATATGGTTTGGTCATAAAGTCGAAAACGAAAGCATGAATATTTACTATTTTAGTACGCCATCCACGTATGGAAAAGGGTTAGAATAGTTCTCAAAAACATTGATGAGCAATTATTTAATGAGTTCTGAATATTTTTCAAAGTGCTCAGTCATGCAACTGATTCTCAGAAGATCAAAACTGTGATGCATCACATGTAATGTGGGAAAAATCAATTT
>OZ023326.1:41477162-41497162 GCA_964007535.1 Brachyptera risi | reverse complement strand
ATATATATATATATATATATATATATATATATATATATATATATATATCCATATATATATATTTATATATATATATATATTCATATATATATTTAAATAAATAAATATATATATATATATATATATATATATATATATATATATATATATATATATTATACCAAGAGATACAATTCATGGATCATCTAAGCAAGGTGAGTAAGTTAGTAAGTAAGTAAGTTGACTGAATTATCATGTCCAGCTTGTGAATTGGAATACCTTCGAAAAGAGTGAATATGACCAACGACATACTTCCACTGTCGAATGAATAAAGCTTTCGAGATGAATAGTGGAATATCATTTCATCCGTGCTTTGTTTCATCTTAATGAACGACAATAATACGCCTGTGAAAGCACTGCCACTCTAGATTTTTCCAACTTGGAATCAAAATAATGATATTATATGACAAAAAGATTTCACATCATGGATATTTCAACTCAAAAGCTATCTCACTGTTTGATATGACAACGCTCTACATTTCAATCTGTCATCACGACGTCAACTAGATGTCCTTACTGTTAACCGTCTCGCGCTTTTATCACAACTGACGGTTAGCAGTGTCGACTCATCAACTGGTGTCGAATGTGTATAATTCTTTATTGTTTAATCATATTACACTGCTTTTGATCGGCTTTGAATACGACCTGATTGTTTTACACAGGCAAATGATGATCCATATCATAGTAACAGAATATAATTGAATTGAAATAATTCCAAACTGTTATACCACACAATATCTCTATCTCTATATATCTTTCATGTTCCTCAATCTTTCGAGCAATTTCCTCTCTCTTTCTCTCTCAGTGTTATACTTGAATGCCTCAGACTGTCTTTTGTATTCTGTTACAATGCCTCCCGGATGTTCTGAGCGTTCATCAAGCTGCACAGGTTACGAGTGGCTGTTTCCATTTTCCGGTGACAGTATAGATCAGCTGTTTTGAGCCTTCATTAAGATCTCCATGAAAAATGTCCGGTACCACGTGTGATTCGAAGGATTTATACAGAAATTTCAATGTTTTTGCTTCTGCGATTGAAATAATGAAGATCTATTTAACCGTGGATTGTGGAAACTAGTCGCGAGTATGGAAATATGAGGTAGATCAGTGTTGACAACGTTTTGCTAAATCTTGACGTCATATTGACGTACACAGAAATCCCATCAATGGCATAATTCAATAATGCCGGAAACAAAATTGGTGATTAATGAAGTTGTGTTAATGCTCTAGTGGAAGTCATGGCGTATTGCACGGATGAGGTGAGCGCTCTTGGTAAGAGGGGGCCCGAGCTAGATAACAGCCCGTTGTTGCTATTCTGGTTTCAAATATCATACACATTTTCACCATTGTACAAGATGATTTTTTTCAGCTACCGATATAGGAAATATAGTTAATCAATTTTCACTTCGGTATTCTGTGTCACTGGGGTATCAAGATTCAGCAGGATTTTGTCGACACTGAGCCACTTGAAAACATCTAAAACATTGTTTTTACCAGAAAATCGTGATTAGTGAACTGACACAGTTATTTATTTCCAACAGCGTTAGATTGGAATGTGAAAAATGAATTTATTTATTGATGAAACTTGTCACAACTTCAGATGAAACTCATTTGTGAGCCTACTCAATATGCCATGGGCAAGATAACTCTTCATTTCATTATTTGAAAATTTGAAAATACATCTGTATTTGTATCTCATTTTTCATTTTACACATTAGTGATAGCATGTACAAGTCGTTCAAGCGTCGCTATAGGCGCACATTCATTCGACAGTCCTTCCTTCATCCATTCGTGTATGCATTCATTCGTTATTTCATTCATTTCATCATAAATCATTTCATCATTCATTCGTCAATTCATTTGAACAGGAGATGGTTTTTTACACTGCTCAACTCCTTCAAGTTCATTGCCGAAAACATGAGAGTAAACATAATATAATTCAAGCGCAACATTGTCTGAAGCATTTCAAGCGATCAATAAATTCTATCAAATCCCATCTTTCCTCAAAGCTTTCCACTTACAAACCACTCAAGATGTTCGCCCTATTAGCCTGGGTACTTAGTTTGGTGAGGATTATTTACAACTGATTCCTGTTCAAGATAATTAAATCATAAGATTATAATGATATCAGATATATGACAGGATGATGGTACTGAAATTAGGCTTTTGAACGACGAGATAACTCATCTTTCCTGTTCGAATGATCGATCAGAAATTTCGGCGCTTTTGATGTGGTTTAATACGGAATATGGTTGAGCATGTGACTGAAATATTTGATTATTTCAATCAATCAAAACCGTGTACAAATTAGTCCGTTAATCAAAGTCAATTGTCACCATGTTCTCTCACCAATGAATGTTCTTTGAAATTGAACAGGTTTTTTTTTCAGAGTTTTTGGTATGGTATTCCATGATTATCTTATTTGAATGAATATCCGAATCTACATTATCCATATCTCTCCAACTTTCATCCACAAATGATTTTTGAATGGGATCTTGAATGGCAATTGCATCAGAAACACCGTTATATTTAAGCAGTTACAATACCCGCAAGGAGTATTGTGTTGCTATTATGACTCAATTTTCGAAGATAATCAACTGGTGTTCGTCTTGAAATCAGTGTGATTCACCATAATAATCAGAACCTATATATTCATTCTTGCATACTTCTATTCATAATATAATCATATACGATGAAATCGGTTGATTGCTTGAATGAAATCACTTTTTGAGTTTCTGTGTATTTAAAAAACACATGCAATTTGAAGTTTCTATGTAACAATGATGGGGAAATATCCGTAGGCCTACAACAGTATACTCACTGATGCAACGGAGCAATTCTTCTCTATTCGGAGATGATGTTATAGGCGTATAATATTTTGACTCCAATCACAGACGAAATACTCTGCTCTACATAAGCAAGTCATTACATCAATTAGTTTGATCTCAAAATGTGAAGGAGTCACAATGTAATAAAGGTGCATAAGTACACCAGCCAGATAATGTGATTGATTAGGCACAACGTTCCCATACTTAGCTCAGCCATGTACCACAGTATTTTATCCAACAGCCTCTGATAACTGTTGGTGAAAAAGTTGAGCAAACAGCAATAATCCAAGCTCTTTGCTTCTTCATCAAGCACCAATCATGATAAATACCCTATTTCTCAATTCTGATCATCATAATGACAGTGTTATGATGGTGTTAGGGAAGCAGGAAAACAATTTCCACCTGCATTTTCTTCAAGATATGAATACTTCTCACAATTTAAATTTTGACAATCTCAATTGCAAATTGTTTCACCTCTGTTGATTCAAAAATAGAGTATTAAAGAATTGTCAAGTCATATGGATATGGATATGAATGACAGATATGGGACAAATTTGTTATAATTACCAAGTTTCAATAGAGTGCATCACATTAAAAATCAAAAGTTGTCAAAATTAAATTCCACTCGATGTCAAAATTGAAATTGTATGTAACGTCAGTAACAAACTATCATACGGAGTTGTAGAATTCGCTATAAGAAGAAATGCTTTCAACTCAATTTCAAATCTCCTCACACTCAAACTTCTCATGACCCTCAACGTTTTTGTAGAACCATACAAATTCTAGGAAGAATAAATATGTTGATTATGATGAACTCAATTTCATACCACTTTATATGGATGAAACACAAGCACTGGAGCCATCCAAATTTGAAATGAAATGAGAAATATATTTATATTGCGTAGTGATTTCTCCAAACCTGATCGCCCATGTAAATAAATCTGATTTGTGGTAAGATCGTGTTTTTCCTGGCATCTGCTATACTGTATTCACCGTCGCTGCTCCCAAAATGTACTACAGCAACAAATCATTGAATTTGATCTGTGTTGCACAACAAGAATGTATATCCGAACATGTATTCGTATTTACGATCTGTGCTATTCCAGCTGAGTGAATGTAAAACCTTTTTAAACTGGAAACCATATGATCATTGTATTAATCACTGTACGGTCAACAGATGTCTCATATCTATGAGAGAATAGAATAAGATGAAATTAATGAATGGAAAAAACAGAAGGCAATCGTTGGAGAGTATGTTCGTTTTGTCAGGTCTTAACACGAAGGTTACTTTAAACTCATGGTTATAGTGTGGAGTGGAATAGCAACAGCATGTACATTTTAGTCGGGGGAAAATATCAAATTGACGTTATAACATTATAACAGTTGAACAAAACTGGGCGAAGCGACCCATATTACAACTCGCAATGAACTTCATTTCATTGTCTGATAATCATTGTGGGATTAATTATATCAACCGGACTAACCGAGAATGAACAGTGAAATATATGACATAACTATAACTGGAACTTCAATCACCAATTGTAATTTCTATCCCGAACGAACAGTATATTATAATTTGAAGAGTGAGAGAAAAAGAGATGATAAGAGAAGATCATAAAGAGAAAAGATAAGAGATAATAAGAGATGAAGGAGTGATTCGAATCATAAGAGACTATAAACATAGACTGGTGATATATTTCAGTCTATGCTAAGAAAGCAAAGCTACTACGTTATTAATAAAAAGAAAGTGAGTACGTATATAGACTTCCTGCGGTGTGAACCGGGACACCATATCGTTCGTTCATGCAGCATTGCGACTGGAAGACATTAATTGGCATGGAATTGTCAGAACCAGGCAAGTCTGGGTGATTAATACCAACCGTGTGATTAATACCGACCGAACTAACCAAGCTGGTAACTAAGAAAGGGTTGAACCAGGCGGTAAAGAATCTACTACTTTCCCACTCTCCGCGCCGTCTTATATATTATATACGTACTGCACGTTCACAAAAACGAATCCATAAATTTCGAGTATAATTCTTAATTTTACACACGGAAAAATCCTCCTCTTTCCACCCCCTCCATGTGTTACCCCTCGCCTGCAATCTCGCGCACGAATTAAAGCCAGCGTGCCAAGTTTGGTTACACATTTTACAGTCTGCTGTCCGCCCTTTTTCTGACTAATGTCTGCCCAATTATTTAGTTATAATGTCGCTAAGATGTTGAAAGTATGAGTTAGTGGTTTTCTCTCCGCTGCATTGAAAGCTGAGTCTCAAACGGTTAATTGCGTGCACAAAGCTAGGAAGTGCGCTGTGTTACGTATCACTGAGATTATTAAATAGTAGAGTAGTGAATTCAGAATTGCACTGATTTCTAGATTAACTTGCTTTCTATATTGAGGTTAGTATCATGAAATGAGATTTACACCAGACTGTATTCAATAAAGAGATGCTTTTATTCAACTTGGCGATAATTAAAGAGGTTGAATTCAAGAGATGTATTCGAATACAAGTAATGATCTTCCAACGATATACGGAAAACCGAGCTAATCTCACGAACCTTTAGTTCAATTCACAAATAATCAACGATCATTAGCATGACATAGATGAATATCGAACCGTACTAGTGATAATACACAGATTTTGATTGCTTCAAAACATCTACATGATGAACATTGTTGACCTGACAAGTGATCTCCGAATTTTTCGTCAAAAGTCGATATTTCGAGATTCAGAATATATCTTGAATGCATGAATAATTATTGTCGATACTTTGTGTTTTTCTTTTATGTATGACAAGCGAACAATACAATCATTGTTGTTGAGGAAGAAACAATATTTTACTCGCATAGTGTAATGACGGTGAACCTTGAAAAACTTTGTACATTACCTGACCTTATATTTTTTGATACATGTTTCGTCTTCGAAGACATTCGATCAGAAACGTTTTACACCAGCCGATCATCAGTTACACTGTGAGAAGCTTTCCATTAGACAAAACATCCTACACCAATCAAGATCAAGCTCAATAGCCAGCAACCAATCACAGCTCAGTTGAAACATTGGGTGAGCCAATCAGATATCAGTATCTGACAATATCAGTGAATGTAGGTCAACGACAGGCTATCACTGAGATGATGATAGCGCTTTGGAAAGGTAGTGAAGAGAGAGGTCGTGAGAGAGCCAGATGGGAGAAAGAGAGAGAGAGAGAGGTGGAAGATGGATCTTCCAGACTCATAGCTGTCAATGTCAATATATAAGAACAGACGGAAGATTGAACCCGATATTATCTTCTACATTCAAGTAACATTACTATAATTGGTTCATGATGAAGAAACACTGTTGCAGTAATGTAAGTGGTGGTTTCAAAGCAAGCATTGAGGAGATGACATAATGGATTTCTATTGAATTGAGGTTCCAATAAAGGTGCAGGTTTGGTTCGTACGATTATCACAAGCTTCTATTCCACATATGATATATATTCCATTGTTTGTAAAAACAACTTTGAGCAGTGCAACTATGAGAACTACTAGAGCGCTCATCGCAATTGTTGCCTCAATTGTTCTTCGAAATGAAATATTTCACCACGGTAGAGAAAATGTCCAATACGTATCCATCATATAGCTCATTAGGAAGATCAAATAATCCTAAAAAGTCCATGCGACTCGTGAAATGAGCGACCACAGCCGAAATAGCGATAGAAATCTAAAAAATTGGCTCAAGTGAGTCAACTTGAACTTCACAATAATAGAATAGACGTTCCCCAGAATTCAATCATTTCTACCCGCTGTTCAAAACATAGGCCCATATAATTGGTATTTTCGAATGATTTTCTCAGAAGTGGTTGGTGCGATATGATTTCCTCAAAAAGGTAGGAAGTTCAGTTCACATATTGAACTTCTGTTGCGAGAAATGTTGAAGTTAGTCAGTATCTCAATTTGACATGTAAAAAATCCACACAAACAAAAATGCATTTTTCAGATTATCAGCAATGACATCTTTCTCCTCATTAAAACTGATAAACAAAACTTACCACCCCGTTACCGAACTTGCGTACTGCGCATGGCAGCATCGTCGTACCGCCAGTCTGCGCCATCACAACCGTAGAGTTTTCTGTGGTGAACACGTTGTTGCCGTGGCCAGCTACCAGATTCACGGAGTCCTGAGATGAACGATGCTTGTGTCCACCATTCTCGTAGCTTCGTGCCACACGCGAACGACTATCCGTAAGCACCGGTTCCAATTCTACAACAGAACAGATATAAAACACAATCACTAACAGATACAGATAAATACACATAATGCCTGGATACACATTTTACATTATATACTAACATATATCTAATATCTAGCCATTATTCAGCTCTCATAATAGCCATCATGAAGATAGATACTCCTGAAAATATCTCTGCAACTTGGTTGTGAAATGAGCGACTATAACTCAAAATAGTAATACAGATCTCGAAAATAATTCGATCGATTCCACTCAAACTTAATGATAATACACTAGTAGTGCTATATTGATGGTATATATAGCATTGTACGAGCATCGTTCCGGTATATGATATAGATTATAGATGATTCCGATTTGATATATTGCATATGACGCTGGTAAAACAGTTGATTCCTGGTACAAAGGATTCTCCCACGTGATTGTGCAATGACTGGATGAACATGTTTCCCAAATTGTGTTCTCTATCTCAACATCAATGTTAGTCGGTTTGGCCCAACCTTTCCAGTTGCTATGGCTACCTGACAAGTATACTGACTCTCTATCTATATGATGTTGAATAGCTCCATCTGCAGGGGCAAAATGAACACCAAAATAAATAAAAATACATATTTAACGAGTCAAATGATTAGGGTTCAATTCCTATGTGGCAATCCTTGAATGGTAGAATTGTTCAATCTTATACGGCGATACCAAGAAGCATGATACTGAAACTCCGAGAATGAATTATCATATTAAAATATTCGTTTCAAATTCAACTTCCAAGTTTTACTTCTCATTTTATTTCAAATTTTGGAGTTTCTTCGCTGCATTGTTAGTTCCTCATGAAAGTGATTCAAATTTGATGAACTCTTCTTGATTCAACCGTAATGTGAACTTTGAATTTCTTATGATAATAATAACCTAATTCAGGACAGTTTGTGAATTATGTTTTCAAAATACGATATTTCCGATGATCATATACACTCCCATCATTATTCTCCACCGTAATTTGATCGTAAACGGAGAAAAGAGACTTCAATTATGCCCTAATACATTTCAAAGCGTTGTTCTTTAGCGTTTTCTGATGGATGATATATAATTTCATTCTGTTTTTTCTCACAGAAGTTTCCTCTAATCAAAAAGACCGCCTCAATCATACTCATCCTTTGTTGTTTTTCATCATTATTGTATTGTGACTTTCATTCCGTTCTTATCACAATTCCTTTCAGAGACTTCACAAATGATATTTCTCATCTGACCTACAATTTTTACCAACTGTATAGAAATAATATCGGAAAATTTCATTACGTTTTTGTGTTCCGGTGATGGTTTTTGGTTTTTGACAAGTCGTGGAAAGATGGCAGTATTGCGATCAGTTTCTTGGCACGATAAGTTGTTTTTGACAGCTGGACTATGGAGGGTCCATGTATGAGGTTTGAGGTTGGTTTTCCAATATCGTATCGATGTGGACTACTGTATTGTGAAAGAGGATGAAACTAGTTTATGTGCTTGACCTGCTGTTACGTGTATAGTCCAGTTTAATAGAAGGAAGCGAATACATATTTCCATGGATGATATGCTATCGCGTTCAATCCATTTCGACGATCTTGAATAGGGTTGTGATTCAGAATTATGTTTTTACAATTCGGAAAGAGTAGTGGTGAAGTCAAGTTATATGAAGTTGTTGTGATTTCACTTGGTATACAAACGACGCGAGTGACATTAAGAGTCTGGACAAATATTTTTAAATTTAAAGGGAAAATGGTTTCCTCCAATTATTATGGAATGTTTCAAGTTTGAATATGAATGCTGCTGAAAAACTTATTTGATGCAAACAATTTGGAAAATGTACAGTATTCATCTTTCAGATTGTATCCTCTCATCTTGGTTCATAATATATATTCAGGTGTTGTGTGATTAATCAGTATTCAATGTTTCCAGTTGGAAAGATGTACTGTACGTTGATCAATATTCTTCGTACCTCATTATGACGGTCCCCTTGGGTGTGATTTTTTCAAATATCAGTTTGATGAAACATAAATGACCGATGGCAGAGAACTGCTAGCATTTATCGCTTATGACGATAAAGTGAACGATATAAGTACAAGAATGTTGTGGCTGAATCGTAGCATGATAGCGATTGGACGTCCCCATCATTCGTTTCCCTGGCGAATCCAATCAAATTTTTTTTCTCCCAATTTCCATACAACTACATCTTCTGGACGGAATTATGAATGCTCTTCTTGGGTAAAGCTGAGTATGTTTGAGTAAGTACAGTAGGCCCAAGTGCTCAACTCAGTCTCGCAAGAAACCACTTCATCGCGCGCTTTATTAGGGTATCATGAATTAATATTCTTTGCTCGATATATTCGTGATTTTATGTAACTTGGTAATCGTGAATAAGCATGGATGACCGTGAAAAAGCCACATATTCCAGGATTTTATTGAACGAATCAGAATTCTTCGGCATCTTGGAGGCGAATATTATACCAAAAATATTGTGAATAATGAAAAGAAGTGAAATATTGTGAATAATTGTAATGCACTACAGTTATATGATTTCCAAAAACCGAACCATGATTTCCATGATCTATTTCAATAATTTGTCTTCATTTCCCTGGAATGTATCAATATTGACCTAGAAACATACCGCGTTCTGTGAGACGTGTATATTGATAGTTTTGAAGGAATTTCAATTTTCTTTATTGACATCTGGAGATTCAAATAATAATTTGGAAACACTCTGACAAAAAATTTTCTCTAGCGTTTGAAATAGTTTTCATGCAGATTTACTCTTTCGACAATGTTGAATTATGTCTGTACATGTTCGAAGTGTACCACGTACGTTGGTATTGTGACATTCAAAGGTCACAGAATGGCTGCTCGTTCATATTGATCGAGTCAATGGAGTATAAACTCAATGAAATATTGGCATCAATATTGTTCTCCCCGATTAGAGGATCACTCGTAGAACTTTGATACACTGAGAGATTATCATGGGGATCAATACGATAACAGACAGATTTAAATGAAAAATTAACAGATCGCAAGATCAGTTGAATGATTTCACGATATAATTTCATAAATGTCAACATTTTTTATGTAACCTCACCAATACAGCCAATAGGAATGAGCTCTTCGGGGATACGAATGAACAGGTAATAATAAGACTATGAGGTGATGATAGGTGAAATAACGATCACATAAAATCATGCATCGATACTTGATTCAATACCAATCTGGCTTCAGATCTGAATACCTCAACTGCTTGAACCAAAAACAAGCGAATGGTTCCAGATGGAACAATATTGAATTGTTTCCCTATTCGCATTCTCAAATAGGGAGCGAAATACTTTCTCAGTGAGGTGTGAAATTATTTGTGTGGTGATATGAGCTCTGAAGAATTGAATACCAGGAATTAACGGAGGTCACTTGACGGAGATTGTTTTTGATCAAATTGTTATAGGTCTATAAAATCAGTGTTTTGAATTGAGGCAGAATATGAATCAATAGCACCTTGTCCAAAGCGACACCTCTTGGTTGCTTTAGGACCTCAGGGTGATGTTGTCTGCAAATAACAGATAATTTATCGACTAGGCTACTTTACAGTTTACATCATTACCAAATGAACTTTGACAACAGGATTTTTTTCACAAATCTTCTCAACCGCAGATTGGATTTTTTTCAATGAAACTAGGAAACATTCATGAATGATGACCGTTCCTAATGGTATTGCAGTATATTCGATCAAGATTAAAAGTGAATTAGGAAATGGGTGAATTAAACGAATGGACAAAAGTTTTTTTGTTCTCGGCTATTGATCCTAAGTCTCACGACTCTATTCACTTCTTTCATTCAAAATCAGGTGCTCATTTGAATCTGAGTGACATCCACACTATGAATGAGACATCGAAAGTGTTATATGATTATAGTGTATGAATATCACATCACTATTGAAGTCATATGAATTACTTGACACTATACAAATTGTATGTAGTACAAGAAAGTGGATGTGATCGAATGTGAATAAGACTGATCAACTTTCAGAAGAAAATATTGCACATACGGGATGCGATATTGAGGATCAGAAATCCTCTGTTTTTGTCTCTCGTACTCAAAAAGAGAGGTTTCCCAGGCGCTCTCAGACCGTGTGCTTGAATAACACTCGAGCTGTATGGGAAGCATGGCTAAGAAAATCTCAATGAGTATTGAGAACCGGAGCCTGCAATGTCAAGAAGGTTCCATGAGGCGGTATAACAACTCCACTATCGACATGATTCCTTTTTTTTGTAAACATTTTCAGCAACAATGAACAGGCACGTTTTAACTTTTGATCTTCAGAACCCCACTCAAGTCATGTATATATAAATATATATATATATATATATATATATATATATATATATATATATATATATATATATATATATATATATAAATCTATATATATATATATATATATATAAAAATATATATATATATATATATATATATATATATATATATATATATATGTATATATCTCTCTCTCTCTCTCTCTCTCTCTCTCTCTCTCTCTATATATATATATATATATATATATATATATATATATATATATATATATAAATATATATATATATATATATATATATATTGGTATATTCATATATATATATATATATATATATGTATATATATATATATATATATATATATATATATATATATATATATATATATATATATATATATATATAAATATATATATATATATATATATATATATATGAGTATAGCACGGGATGTTGATATGATGGACATTATCATGACTGAAAAACACCACCTCGTCGGAAAAACGAACCCCAGATTCCGGACCTTCTGCTTGATACGCAACTGACGAGGTGGTATTTGAAATATATACATATATATATATATATATATATATATATATATATATATATATATATATATATATATATATATATATATATATCATAACAGGTGCTCATTACAGGTGTACATGCAGACCAATATTTCCACGACTTCGCCTACTTACTGTGACTGCCATACATATCTATAATACCATCCTATTCATCTATGAAAAAAGATCAAGTCTACTCACTAACGAAGTCTACATAAAAACTAGACAGAAATGCCACTTTCAGCATCCGCATCCTAATCAAGAAGCTCTCAAGAATAGTCCAGACAACATGGGCACCTCCATATACAATGGTTTACCTGATCAGATAAAAGAAATCATATCATTAAATTCTTTCAAATTGAACCTGAAATGACACCTCATCAATATCTGTCCATACACAATAGCAGACTTCATTTCATCATAATCTCATATTCATATATGAGGACACATATTATATTTTCATATTTTCCGTATTTCATATCAAATTCTCTCATATTTTCTGTATTTCATATTATATTTCATACTTTATTTGATTTGACGCATTCTATAGCACATTTGTACATTTTTTTCTTCACCTGTACAACACTATGCTCAACTGAATATAGATTATATATTCATATATATATATATATATATATATATATATATATATATATATATATATATATATATATATATACATATATATATATATTCATTTATTGAGATTGAAGAATGTATGTAGATACAATAATATGACGGTATGTAAAGTATTCAGTTCAAAGACAAGTACAGGTATATTATGTGCTTATAAGTCATCTAAAATCTGCACTCTCACACCCGTAACTGTATAACCAATCCATAATCAGGAAATGCATCATATCAGTTGTGATACAGAATGGATTCATTCATAATATGCTATCATGAAAGAGAAAAAATACAATTATTGAATTGTATCCGTTTGTGCTCGAATGTGCTGGGCAAAATATATGTGTGTGCTGTTATCGTTCATTGATCATCACAATTCCATTGTAATATGTTGATGTCAGCTCTTCCTCACATTGGAAATATACTTTTACCATGATTAATTTGAAAGTTAGTCGTTTTGTTCTGAAATGTGTTGTGATTCTGTGAAGAAATCAGTTGTGCTTACAAAATTATAATTGCTGACATTCACATAATCTCCATCCGCTAACACACTTTACACGCATGAAATAGAGTTTTCCTATTGTGAGTGCTGTATGTAGTATGATATGGGCCTATAGAGAAAATCTTGTGCAGTTGAAGATTGGTGTATGGATGTAGATACTCAAACGAAAGGTTTGAACGACAAAGATATGATTTTTTCCACTCTCTAATTCATCACTTCAAAAGATGTGTACTCTAAGAAGAATTATGTGTTCTTCTTTCACGTGGTGAAGTCTTCTATGATTATCATTCAACTCACAAGAATCATCGATTGAAATATCTCCATCAACTGCAATTAAAATGAACAATGACGCATTGTTCCATAGCTTTTCATGATGATTCCTTCCCTTCGTTGACCTGAATTGAATGCTTCTTGTAATTTGTCACTATTTTCACTACTTTTTGCAGCATACTTTTTGCTACTTTTTTTGAAGCAGAATGGCTTTCAGCATTATTAATGCCCTCATTAAAATGAAGTGTATGATTTTTCATTCAATCTCATTCAATTTCCCAACATCTGAACTGTCGAGAAAAATTGACGGTTATTCAGTATGGGAATTTTCTATTTCTTCAATATCAACAAACGGAGATAAACGAATTCTCTCTTTCAGACTTCACTTCATATTAAAAACCAGATATATTTTAACGAGCAAAAAGTTTTTTCATGTCATGAACATACATCACTGTTGACTGTGTATGCCTCAAATTGAAGTTCTTCTGTTGAATCAGCTTCAATAATTCTCTCTTGATCATCATGGAAATCATTCATTTGAAATATATTTCTTATTCTCATTCTTCGAATTGACAAATGGTTGAGATACAAGAATGTCTTCTTCGAAGAGAATGCTTTGTGTGACGTATTGGAATATATTATCCTGATGTCCAAGAGTTGGTAATATGTGCGTCGCAGTTTTTGTGAGTATGGAATACTCTTGTTTTAATTATGTTATAATTCACTATAGCCAAATAATATATATATATATATATATATATATATATATATATATATATATATATATTTATATATATATATATATATATATATATATATATATATATATATATATATATATATATATATATATATATATATATATATATATATATATATATATATATATATATAAATATATATATATATATATATAATATTTATATATATATATATATATATATATATATATATATATATATATATAATATTTATATATATATATATATATATATATATATATATATATATATATATATATATATATATATATATATATATGACGCGGCCATAATTATGCATAATTTTTGGCATAATCATGACGGGTCATAATCGATATCACGAATCAAACCGAAGGAAGTATTAGGTACGAACATTATTCCTCAGGCTTTTCAATATTCCAGTAACGAGTACATACGTCCTCAATCAACTGTCTGTCTGAAATAAAATTCTCAATCAAATAACGCTATATGAAGAAGTAACTCAATTCCCTCATTGTATGTAGCTTCAGTGTGAACTCTGGAGATTTCACTGGAAGCCGTATGTCATCAATTATCATGTTTTACCGTCATCATTATCATTTCGTTCCTCATTTATACTGTTTTGCAGTTGGAGTTCGAATCATGACATAGTTCATCTTCCTCCTCCTTTTCCAACAAGCGTCAACAATTATCAACAATACGTGATTTTCGAGTCATTGTTAAGTATGGTGTTATCACTTAGCTTCAATGCTGGTCATTATATTTTCCCATCCCCACTCATTATATCCTAATTATAACAGTGGGGAACTTGATACCATAACAAGGCATATCTCAAATGATTCACGATGCTCAACTATCCGTTACAAACTATACTCATCATATAATTGAAATATTCGCAAGGATGTATGCAGTTCAGAATAATTATCAGGTGGGTCACATTACTCAGATATTGCTCTATTCACACTAAATAACTCGTTCCCCAGTTCGTTTGTTCATTTGCTTGTCTGTTTGTGTGTGTGATAAATATTATTTTGAAAGTGATACCTGGATTATTCATATCTCCTCGATTACACTTTTTTCGGAATGAGAATTTTTCTGATACGAGAAAAAACTGAGCCTATTAAAAAAGTATAGCCTATTTACTGTATCGAATTGAATATATCGTTTTTATAACCTTTTCCTCAAAGCTCTTAAACAAGCTCAAATGTTTTTTAGATGAACACACTGTCATGTTTTTCACATAATGAAACATGTGTCATATTATTATCGAGCTATATATGACACATCGACGTGATAATTCGTTTAAACATTATAAACTGTCGAGATTAAACGGTTTTTACACTCACGTCAGCGATTTCTAATTGATGGTTAGTTTAGTTTTATAGAGATAAATGTACCTTGCTATAAGTCAGCGCTTGTGAAACATTATTCTGCTATCCGATGTATTGAACTCGACTGAGCCATCGTTATCGACCACAACCCAATTACCGACTCAGCCATGGTCAAGCTCGACTGTGTGGCGGGTTGCATTATGTGACCAATGACAGACGAGTACAGAATACAGATACGTTGTTATGCTCGTATTTCAGTGTTTATATTGTGATCAGGATTAAGTAGAACTTCTATTGTGTCAACTGACATGTTTGTGTATATGTTAAAGTTAATCTTTCATCAACTGACGTTTATCTCGATGTGTTATCACTAATATGTCTGATTATACTGGGAAAACGCAATATCCTTTTTTGTGTGTGTGGATTTATGGCACTATGGCAATGTTTTTACTCACAGATATACGAAGTTCTGGAATAAATATGCTCAAGTACTTTTCCAAGGACAAGAAACTTCATTCAGTATAGAATAATTTGTCTCACATTTAACTCCATTCATATTGCTCAATTATGAATGTCTAACCAAGCTAATTTCCAGAACTATTAATTGCATATATTCAGAACTTCAATTTGCAAGTTATATTTAACAACGCGAGGCGCTAATTTCTATCTGTACGTATTATGGATACAATTATTATATTATAAAGTAGCTAATATGTAACGTTTTGTCTGAAACTTCCTAGTGTGAAGCTGGGAAGCAATATGTGGTGAACCACGCAGCGCTTCGTACATATCGGTTCATTATTAAGTAATTGAATTTTCTTTAGAACTCGCATAATGGTTCTTCGCTGTCAGGTCCGCTCGCCTGAATAGAACGTGCCACGTTTATACACTGAATACGATTATTTTCGATCCGTTCCAATCGATATATATTGTATCGATACATGTAGGTCGCATCAAAGATCGAGCCTTTGAACGAGTATCGAGTGATGGATTGTGTATTGTGCTGACATCTTTTCATCACATATCTAGCTCGCTTATGATACAGGGTATTTCATGAAATTCATAATGGAATAGATGGGAGATGTATTTTTCAGACTGACGTTACTTTAACATCACATGGACTGTGAGGTTAAACATATAATATACTGATGAATGTAAGTGATTTCTCTTTGAGAAATTTCGAATGAATTATATGGATACGTTCATTGGTCGAGTGTGTGGGTATAGAATAGTGGTCTTGATGAATAAAACGGTTATTTAGCGACGTGTAGTTCAATTATAAATGGCTGTGAGCTTCAATCTGATAACTCATCGATATGTTTGAATGTATTGATGATTATATTGCAATGTGAAAGCTGTGAAAACGCATTCACAATTTTCGTCTTATCAATCTCTTTCTCATGGTCCATTTATCAACCATACTGTGCATATACTCGAACGTTGAAAATATACCGAGGTTTTTCAGGTTTTCGCAGCATTCTTGCAAGAATGATATCAATTATCATATGAAATATGATATCGAATCTCTGAAATGTACATAAGTCTTGATCAAAATATCATATTTCATCACTTCAGTATAGTTCAGATCCATTTCATGCATCAGACATCACAACACATGATTTAAGCCATTCGATCTGTTGAACAGTCACTTTTCCTCATGAAGTTGGATCAAACAATTAAATACTCCAGGATTTCAATCATGCCTCACAAGTCTTGCATTTTATGCCGTAATCATATGATGTCCGTTCACAAGACTAAACAGTTTTATATTCGCAGTATGAACACGCATTTTATATACCACATCTGAGAGTTCATTTTTCACACTCATATTTCAAATATATATATATATATATATATATATATATATATATATATATATATATATATAAATATATATATATATATATATATATATATATATATACATATATATATATATATACATATGTTTATATATATATATATATATATATATATATATATATATATATATATATATATATATATATATATATATATATATATATATATATATACATATATATATATATATATATATATATATATATATATATATATATATATATGTATATATACATATGTTTATATATATATATATATATATATATATATATATATATTTTTTTTTTTTTTTTTTTTTAAGTTACTTGAGTCGTTATCTTTTTCCCTTCTTCAGCGACACCCCCTCTACACTCTATTGCTATATCGCCCCCCCCCCCATACTTTAATAGCTGGCTGTGAACATTGGGCTATGCGTGATGGATAAGCTTCAAGCTTGAAAATATCGGGAAACTTTATTCTAGTAATTTATGCAGCATGAGCCAACCCCCGCCTTCCCCACCCTTCTCATACCCAACATCCAATGCCCCTGCTCAACAGTGTGAGGTGTTTAACGGGTTATCGCCGAGCAAGACTAGACTTCGATGTATCGCAACACTAATGTCCCGATATTAACGTGGTATCGAGTTTCACAAGGCGAAAGGATATTTTCTATCAAGATGCTCAGTGGCGGATTGACCCTCGTGATATGCTATATATTGTTTTTCTTTCAACGACGCACTGCAATGATGACCACGATCTATTGGCGTTGGATGATTGATTAATGAGATGATGAGATGAATGTTTTATGGGTATTGGAAAGAATAACTGGGAAGGAATCGGTCGTGGCCTATTCTATGGGAACTATCCCGGCATTAGCCCAGACTACAGAGAGAAATCACGAAAAAACCCTGTAAAGATGGACGGTAGCGGGGATTAAACCGGGTTCGATTTGCCCATTTCCACCCGGGTCACATGAAGCAAGTGCGTTAACCACTCAGCTACATGTACCGGTTCGTGAGATGTTTCATTACGAGAACTTTTTCATACATATACACGTAATAAATTTGTCTTATACGATGGCAAACGGTTTACCAGAAATTAACCGAATATTCTTGATATAAGATCCTCAACATGTTGACCCACAAGTTACCTCATGAGTGCACGCCCAACGGTGAATATGTATTCTTGTGAATTCGACATGGGATTGGAAGATGTCAGGTGGCAAGATGTAACATCCAGGTAGTTCAAAGGAAGTGTAGATTGATAAATCAATTGAACAGAATATGTGTATAGAATTGATTATGTTGTTCATGAATGAAGATATTTGTCTCTTCTGGACGTTCAATTGCAATCATGTTTGTGATCCAACAAAATTGAAAAAGATGTATATGGGATTCATATAGTAGCCTGTGCATAACGTATCTGTACAATTGAAACGTAGTTAACAGATGAAAACAGATTCAGTATGGATATGTGTTGAGTAAAGGATGATTGTTTTCTCACTGTACTCAAAGCGATATTACAGACAAATAATGATTATGAAACACTATACTCATTCATCATTTTATGCAACCAGCACGCCACTGACACTAAGCCTGATACTCACGCCTCGCTTCCTACGCATCGGTTGGTGATTTATCGAAGATATTAATCTCGAACCCGATGTAAACAGCAAATATACAGATATTGATAAGTAATTTACAGATTATTTTACGTTCGGTTCGAAGCTTCTCCTTACACTACATCAGACTGACGATAAGAAGAGCATGGCATATTTCTCAACTCGGAGATGCGAACTTTGCATATATTATTACAGTTTTCAAGATGGAAACTGATGTTCGGCCAAGTTTTTGCAAGTTTATTGGCAAAAAGTGAGAAGTGAGATATTTGCAATCACTCGAATTCTATAAACATGAAATATAACAAGATGAAAATCAATGAAAACCAGTTACGGTTTCCGATCATGCTGGTATCGTTGAAAAATATTGCAAAGACATCAGTTCGAATCGGATAATTTCATTCTTGTTCTATTCTTATTCTTTGTTCTTTGTTCTATGATTTATTCTATGGTTTTGCCAGGCAAAACCAATCATCAAGAACACTTTCTAGACATCGACAATTATCTCTGCAAAATTATTATTGACATCGAATACTCTACATGGAGTGATTGTTTCCTTATCACGACGAGAGATGACAATTCAGAAAACTTGTCGAACTCATCCTCTGAGTCCAACATATGTAGACTGTATAACTGTAGTAACAATTATTGGAACCGTATAATACTACTCAGGATGAATATGTTAAGAATGAAATTGAAGAAAAACTGTGAGTATAGTTTTCTGAGACTGAAATTTGAGACGTATTAGAGGACCATAATTACCGATATTTACAATACAATTTCTCGCGATGCTGAGTGGTTCTTAGATCGAGTATTGCCAATTCCCACATGCCTACTCGTATTTACGCATAAATAAGGTCATCTACCAATTGAATGATTGTAAATATACTTTTGTGATTATAACGAACCTCGTTGCAGCTTTGAAGATCACATTTTTCAATGATGTGTCTATAGGATTCTTATCGCCAATCTTGAAGCTGTTATTTTTAATTTGTTATATTCATATAATCCTCATATTTCGTGCTACAGGATATTATGCTACTAGTGTTCATAAATATCTTGCTCATCTCATACAAACGCATACTGATGCG
>OZ023326.1:41469662-41472162 GCA_964007535.1 Brachyptera risi | reverse complement strand
TGAGTTTTACACCGATATTCATTTGTCAGTGAAAATTTAGATTTCCGTCAGGTTGCTTCTTCTCTTGGTATCTTGATATTTGCCCAGCTTCCCATCTAGTGATGCAAATTAAGACTTCGATTCGATATCGAGTTGGAATATTATGATAAAATTCAATATTCAATATTATATAATATTCAATATAAGTTCAATTCGATATACGTACAATGTTTGCTATCTTCTCTGAGATTGTGAATTACCAAAATATGAAGGATACAGGGAATGAAGAGGCGAAGGTGAGTGACCAGTAAATACCTCCTGAATTTGATGGAATATACCGAGACGCTTGTGACCGAGTGGTAACACACTGAACCGTCATTCGGAAGACCGGGGTTCGATTCCCGTCATGGTCGACCATCCTGACAGGGTTTTTTCGTGGTTTCTCTCTGTCGTTCAGGTTTATACTGGAATGGTTCCTCGAAAACCGGCCACGACCGGCTCCTTCCCACCATCCAAAACACCTATTAAAATAATCTCTCATCTCATCATCCAATCATCTTATTCATCCACCGACGCCAATGGATCGTAGCCATCAGTATGGTGCATCGTTGAAATCCGATATATATATATATATATATATATATATATATATATATATATATATATATATATATATATATATATATATATATATATATATATATATATATATATGAATATTTGATGGAATATCATTCGCGTGGTCTCGTGTTGTTGTCGTTAGAATAGTGTTGTTGTGCCTGTGTATCGTTTGCATTAGAGAATGTAAGAAAAAGGTTTCGAATCGAATATCAGTCAGTTCTGTCGATGAACGGAGTTGTACACCAAAGTGTGAACTGAACACTCTTCAACATACGTTTACTCACAAGTAACCTGTCATCACAAATGATACATGGTTACGTCTTGGGACTTCTGGTCTCGCATGTTTTCAGGATCGATTTAATATCACTTTTCAATATAAATATATATATATATATATATATATATATATATATATATATATATATATATATATATATATATATATATATATATATATATATATATATACCGCGGTCACGGTACAAACATGCGGTTATGCATCACCCTGAACGGTGGATCACTTGGCATGTATTTTATATGTTTATATGTTTTTCATGTGGGTTTTAATATATATATATATATATATATATATATATATATATATATATATATATATATATATATATATATATATTTTTTATATATATTCATATGTATATATATATATATATATATATATATATATATATATATATATATATATATATATATATATATATATATCCACTGCCCCAGTGGATAGTGGAGGATATTGAACAAAAAAATGATCCAAATCAAAGTACTTGCCATTCCGCAACCATCCTCTAAAATACCCTATGTGTTTCATGTGGGTTATCACTCAATAATGTTTCACAGGATTTTGCATATAATTCTTTTCATCTCGATCAGTTCATGAGGATACTTTTTTCGAAAATCACACGAGGTTTAGTTGTTGATCAGAGGTGCTTCTTCAAAAATCTGCTTTCCATAATAATAACTGTATCCAATTCGAACCTCAGAATGTCGCTCGATTCATCATTCTCACAACAGAAAATACTTTTGGGAAATTTTCTATCGGTTTTTACAATTGAAGTTTCGATTTAATTCAATTTTTAATTTAAATTGGGTTTAACGATGCCCTCTACTGATGACTATACGATCTATCGGCGTCGGTGAATGATATATAAGATGATGGTATGATGAAAGGTTATGATCAGGTATGTTTGGATAGTGCAGAGGAGTTGATCGTGGTCTGTTGTTGAAGAACCATCTCAGTATTGACTGAGGGAAACCACGAAAAAAAAAAGTCAAGATGGTCGACTATGGCGGGAATTGAACCCCATTCTCCTGAATGACGGTTCAGTGTGTTACCACCCGACCACACGTCTCAATGTTGTTTCGGAAGAATATTGATGTGATATGGTGATACCAATCAATCATCTCCAAAAACTGCGTTCAGCTCGAACATAATAGGAATATTTCGTCTCCTATCAAACATATGTGTCCTCCTCACAACTGAAATGAATTCACAGGAAAATATTTGAATAACTCAATGGAGAATCCACTTGGGGTGATGAGATAATTATTTCATCGAGTAGGCCTGATAGATATACGGAACAAAATGTTGTTGTTCAACGCCAAACACTTTTTCTGGTTTTCATCCCTGTAGTTTTTGTTCGCTCGCCTGTAGCTGTCTGAACAAGCCGAAACTTCAAGTAAACATAATTATTTATTCAAATATTCAGCTACGTTTCATTGCCTCTCAACAATTCAGCAAACAAGTAAACAAGTTCAGCTTGTAACTTGCTAATTAGTTGCAAGAAAGTCTAGTGTTTCAATGTAACTAAAGTAATTCAAGCTAAACGTGAAAATGTACAAAACATAATTGAGAGTCAGTTTTAGTGGGTGAGATAATTAATAT
>OZ023326.1:41439105-41466962 GCA_964007535.1 Brachyptera risi | reverse complement strand
TATATATATATATATATATATATATATATATATATATATATATATATATATATATTTATATATATATAACAGACAGTGGACATTGAATGACGAAGATTTGTTTCTGCAAAAAAAGTTTGTGTACCCATTTTCTCCCATAGTGAATGGACTCAACATTCACCACCACAGATGTTTCAGTTAGAAACAACCAAAGAGATGATTTTTTGGTCAAATTCAAATAACGTTTCCACGTTGTTGTCAATCATTTATCGAATGACCACGCCTCAGAGCTTTAATCAAAATCAGGAGCAATGCTTCATTTTTGCGAACATTTCACTCACAACTGATTCCTCACTGATACTATATGTGATGCTAACCACCGCAGCATGGAAATGATAGCATTGTAAAATACTCGTGAACACGAATTCATCAATTTCGTTCAGTACAGAGCCTCTAATCTTTCTCACATCACTGCATGATATATCGGTACAATGATATGGAGAGAATTCTTCACGCACGATTGTCCTCTGATGCACCTTGAGCTCCAATTGTGAAATAATTGTTTGTGAGTGTTTTGTATTCATGAGCTGATTGTGATGATTTTGAGAGTTGGATGTGTGATATGTGTGGATATATGATAGACGAGGATTAAATTTCGAATGGAAAATAATAAAGTATCCACACATTTGAAATCATCCGTGTGTGTGGGTGTGTGTGTGTATGTGTGTGTGTGTGTGTGTGTGTGTGTGTCTGCCTCTTATAGAGTAAAAATAAACTACGGAATGAATATACGCAACTCTGATTTCATTCCATACAATATCGTTTCGTTGTACGTTTTCTGGTTCTCATTTCATTTTTATACGTCTTTCTCAGTTAGATTGAATTACGTTTAGACTATATGTTCAAACTTACCTTCAGAAACTTTTTTTCATCCATTTTTATTAGTATCAATTCCACTGGAAAAATACTTCTTTCAAATACCAAAATAGCATATCTTAAACCCATATATATATATATATATATATATATATATACATATATATATATATATATATATATATATATATATATATATATATATATATATATATATATATATATATATATATATATATATATATATATATATATATATATATATATATATATATATATATATATATATATATATATATATATATATATATATATATATATATATTTACCTACTGTTACTATTATCATTTTTTTTCTCTATCTCTATCCATCTCTCTATTTCCATCTCTCTGTCTCTCTCTAACTGCTTCTCCGTATAGGAGCGCTACTCTTCCATTTTTTGTTCTTCTGTGATATCATTTTCTGACTGTTTTACAGTCAAACTTTGAGAGAGACTGCATTCATGTTCGATTGCAACGCCGTTTGTTGTGTCTCGTGATTCTGGTGATGAAACAATTCATACAACAAAGCCGCGCAATAATAAAATACTGGAGGAATAGACATTTTGACGTATTGTCTAACGTTAGGACTTCTTGTTGAAAATCTGCGTGGAGAATCGTCATTCACCAACACTATCACGATAAAAATACCACCATCATATCATTCGTATGGACGAAGTATTTTCCTGAAGGAAAATCATTTTTGGAGATCAGAATCATGGTTGAGAACAAAACTACGGTTTCAGAAAAGGATAATCAAATTATAATTGTTACAATCAACGAATTTTTGAAATCCTTCAATTGATAGATGACCTTCATCCAAGGGTGCAATGATATCACGGCACACAAAACGTGCCCTCTCAATTTGGAACTATATTTCCATTTCTGAACATAGAAATGGAATTGAGTCCACCATAATCCTGATAGTATTCCTGACCTGTAGCGACATCAATAGCCGCTTGAAAGTTTTCACAACATCTCCATTCAAGAATTTTCCACGAGTATTCGGGGATTTCTTGGATTGATATCTTCAGAATTTTGATGATGCCTAGGTAATGGAGTAATCTCTCTCGTCTGCAAAAAAAAATGTATGAAAGCATGACGATCAATCCACAAGAGTAATACCAAATAAGTGGGCCCGCGCTCCATCTTTTCGGATGATATCTAAACAGCTCAAAAAATTTCGTATTTTTTCAATACCTCCAATTATTTCAAGTTTTTGTGCACGTTTCAATTATGATGATGTAATCCAATATGTTGTTATCATGTATTATTCATTCCAAATTAATTATTCAGATCATAACTGAAGATAAAACTATAACTGTTACTCTAACATAACTATAAGATCAGAACCCACTCATTTTATTCTCATTATTACAACTTATTATTTTTCTTCATTTCCACTCATTGCTCTCATTTTATTCGGGTGACAATGTGATAATCAAAGAATCTACCATGTTGAATTCCAGATATTTCTTGTTATTTTCTCAATAACAAGTGTTTGTCATAATTATGAATGTTCAATAAGAATAAATGAGAAATGACCACATAGTTTGAGCACATTACTCAAGATTGTGCTGCCACTTAGATGTATCACATGGAACACAGCACTCTATCTTGATCGAGGAAAATAATGAGAATGTTATTCTGATATGAGCATTGATTAAAAAATAGCTGTTTCACTTCCCACAATCATAGTGAACCAGTATGTGTGTACCATTACACTATAATTATTCGAGCCCTGCCTGTTTACCGCTCTCTGAACATTGAAGCCACAAAATGAATGTTCTATTCGGAACTAACCTGAAATGCTCCACCAGCTAGCTTATTCATCAACGCATATAGGCCTACCAACATAAAAACGTTCCCATTAGTTATTCCAGCAAACATACTTTATTCCTGTGGGTATACGACTTGCTTCCTGTAATCCTTACAGTATAGCAATGCACACAAGCTGCAGTGGCTCAATATCTCCAGGATTCATTTCAAGTATTATGATCTTAGAAAATATATTCGAATGCCATATGTAGGGTATAAAAAGGAAGTGGGAATAGTTTCAAGTCGTTGAAGCAAGAAAGCACTTGTAGTAAAAAGTGTGCGCTCTTACAATGTGTGTAATATCAACAATATGGTGCAACAATATGGTATCGCCTCTAAAATTCGATTATCGTTATCTATCAACTCAATCAAATATCATCAGAAACATCATGATTCACTTACACAATTAGGGTGTAGTATATACGTGATACTTTTCGTGGTGAATGTGAGTTTCTCATCACCATATTCATTCACAAAAATATACGCGTTCTATCATTGGAAAATATGCATTGTGATAAAATATAATGCCTTTTCCGTGTGGTCGCATGTTGAACATTTTCTTCATGCTCGAACATGAATATCCTAGACTTGAATGACGTTTTGCAAACGCTGTACGTGTCTACAGCCAGATGAGCAAGCAAGATTTTTTTCTAGTAAAATCCAAATCTCTCTCAACATCCCATTGATTTGATTTCATATCTTCTGTACTTATAGGCCTACTGTTGTCTTCAACACATTGAATCCATCAATCTTGTCCCATAATTCTGTCTTTTCTGTCACGGAAAGATAATGGATGCGGTGAACGTGAAGGATAACGAATACAACCTGAATAAACATCAGAACCATGATGAGAAGCGTTCATCTATTCAAATTCATTATCAAATTTCACCACCATTTGTAAGTGACTTCGAGTCAACAGTAGGCCCTACCGAAGAGAATCATTGCGAGAATATCAGATACCAGTGAATTATAATATTCACCATATATATATTTGTTCTGGGAGAAAATGTTCAATGCATGAACATTGGAATAGATTGAGGATTCAAAATATGTGTTCCAATTGAAGCGTTACGCATCTTCCAATCGAAACTGGTTTCGCACCAAACCGTCATTCAGGAGACCGAGGTTCGATTCTCGTCGTACTTTATACCCTGAAAGTGTTCCTAATTCTCTCTTCCATTCGAGTAAATACCAGGATTGTTTTCCAATAAAACGCCATGGCCGATTCTTTCCAAGTAGCCAAAAACACTGATAACATAATCTTTCATCCCACATTCTATTTCATCCATCATCCATCAACAACAGTAGGCTACACCTCTTTGGTGATGGCAGTACAGCGTCAAACCAAAAATTATCAATGATAATATACAAGTATGATTGAGTGTCGATTTCCATTAAATAAATCTATCCTATGAGACAAGTCCGGAATTAATAAATTATGTGTCATATTCCTGCTCGAATTAATTCCAGAATATCACTTTTCCCGGAAAAAACATCAATACATGTTTTCCCACAATGTTTGTTAACATTTTAACCCAGATTTATCCACGCTCACCGACGTTGTGAGAAACAATAAGAAGCTTGGCTGTGCATAACAATATAACTGTTCATTACATTAAAACAAGGAGTTATGTGGTTAACAAGAAGTTAGTGGTGGTAAGGGATAGACTGGGTTAAGTGTGATTAACGTGAAGCGAGAGGTCTGAACAAAACGTTGGACGCTGCGCACTCCATCAGTTGTTTTAATTGAGCAGTCGCATAACAAATAGTTTCACTCCATCGGACAGAAAAAGTTGGAAAAAAGTTGTTAGTGCTAGAAAATGGAACTTCTGATAGGTACAGAATAGGGAACGCGCATATTTTTCAACAATGACGTTGATTAAAATCTCATATTGTTTCCAGAAATTGTGTAACGATTTGTCGGCCATTATTACATTCAAAAGCAAGAGTTGCTGTTACTTCTCGTGTCGAATGTAACAGTTATATCGAGAGACAGCAAGACGCTGTATTAGTGTAATAGTGCGAGAAGCGAGTTGTTGAAAACAACCACTTTCTGACAAAACCACGAATGTTGTTTTGTTTCGAAACACGGAAACAGTGATGAATAGAAACTTAAAATCCTTTTGTCTGAACAGTATCATAAGCGAGTAATGTGAAAAGTTGAATCATATTCATGCTCAATTGGTCAAGTGAATGTGGTTGAAAGTTGGGTGATTTTGAATACTGAACGGACATCATATCAATTATTGACTCGATATTTATAATATCAGCTTCGAAAACCGATTCACCTCCATGCTATATACAATAGAGTAAGATCAAGAAAAGTTTGAAATAGTTATTCTGAGTCTATGTGGACTAACTGACTTCAAAATTGTCACAAGTTTGTATTATTTCAGAAACTTCACAAATGACAGTATTCAGAAATCTGTAAAAAGTAAAATTAATATTCGGAAGTTTAACAGAAATAATTATGAATTATTGATTTCAAAATTCGAACCTCTATTGAGAGTACTCTATGAAGAAGTCATGATATTGAAAGACCACATTCATGAGAAATAATGTATATATTATATCCGTTTCACTGAAAAAAGACGTTTCTCAGTTATGTATATAGCCAGAATCACTTATAGCCACAAAAGTTTCTCATACAATTGTACTACTGTTTCTTCGAAGACACGCTACTAGCCACTTCAATAAGAAATCCTCGTCAACCAATACAACAAAGTAGAGTTGTATCATACCCAAACTGCTTTTTATCGACGCCGCCCAAGCTTGTGAGCAAGCGTTGAGTTGCGCTTTGCCAAGCTCGAACACGCGTGTTTATAATACGTGGCGGCGTCGCGACGTTCTAAAACCATGGCACTTTGGTTCCTGGTACCACACGTCCCATGAAGCCATTAAACATATTTCAGCTCCCACACCCGCTCGTTGCTCGTAAAGTGATCAATTAAAAACAGTAGGAAGTGTCTAATTTTATCCGAGGCTGGTCGTAAAACGCGCGGGAATATTAACTCCACATAATCCTCGTTAGTTCACAAATCAATATGGCTTTGATAGCATGGCTCATGGTTTTCTTCACTGTTTTATTCGTGAATATAATTTATATCGGTAGAATTGATCAAAAATCCATCTTGCATGCATAGGCAACGCTCAATATACTTAAATAGTTTAATGATGGCAATCATTCTTAAAACCATCGGACTATGTTACCCTGACGTCGTCGTTAGCGTTGTTGTCGTTGTTTTGTCATCAACCATTCTGTACAGATTTGAATCAACTTATTTGACTGACTCAATCAACCAAACATAACCCAACCAATCAAGCGTATCATAAACTCATTCAACATAACATAAATCCAGCCAGAAACCTCGGCAATATGACGTATATGTTCTTCCATTGCGACAAATAGCCACTTCTGATGTTTCACGCTCAATGAGTGGATATAATTGTTGAACATCACGTGATGCCTCACGATTACGTGATGAAATGTCGTTGATGGGTGAACCGGAGCAGTATGGAAATCTCTCTAATATCGTTTATTTTAAGTAGCTGTATTTCTTGAACTGATCCTTCATCATGAATCACAGGTAAATCCTGAATGGTAGTTACTCGTTTCGATCGTAAATTTAAAGGTAATCTGTCTGTTCGTTTGACCGGAGAGTCATTGCTAAGGTGTGATGTCAATTCTATTAACGAATTATATTTTTGAATTCAGTCTTCACTCACGAGTTATACTATATCCGATAGAGCAACTAGATATAATCATTCTCAGGATGTATACATACAAAGATGATTCGATGACTGAAGGCTGTCAAACACAAAATGTGTACATTTATCAAACTTTCTGAAAGCAAGAGAGATTTCTGAAGAGAGATTTTTCATTCGATTGAAAAAATATATTTTATTTTTCGACCGTATACGAGTCACTGAATATAGCTCGTCTTTTATACATGTTGTGCGCTGCCCAGTCGTACCTTGTTAAAAGTTTATAGCACGATAAATATTTATCGGAATAGAGATTTTCACTCTAAAATCATGTTCTATCCAATCAAAAAGCCAATTCGCTCGAGTGAATATTTTTTGCTCATCCTTCCAGGACGAGCGAATAAGATATGAGATCTCTCTGAAGCGGTCAAGAGGTCAAACAGAAAGCCTTTCAGGCAAATACGCTCTTTTCTTTAATCCGTTCACCAGCCTTCACATTATCTATGAACATTGATGCATGAGCACATCTACAAAGAAATATGCTGCATATTCTCTGGATTTGAGAAGATCAATATAGGAATAAGTGGGAAACGTGAGGAAGATTCATTCCGTGAATCGAAATATCACAATGATTCAAATTATTCACCCAGTATCAAATATATTGCTCTCAATTTTATGAGTTGACCTATCGTAATTGAGAAAACGATGATGATTCGATTTCGAATGATAAGTTATCAATATAAAGAATGCCTAATATTAATATTTTTCTCAATTTTCAATCAGATGTTCCGGAGTAATTCTCGCCTTCGAAGATTCCTGTGACCGTAGTAAGAATTACGTTTCATGGTGGTTCATGGAAATACGTTTCATATTTCTTCTTCTGAAAATATGTGTGGGTCTAGACTATAGTTCTATCATGTATTAGAGACCGTTCGAACGAGAAACATCAATCTATTGGAAGATTGCGTCACAATGATGGTGGAAAAACTTAAATCACGTGAAAAAAGCTGAACCACAATATCTCAGCCTGTTCTGCTAATTGTTGTAGCTAGCCACATTCTGTTTCAATATAATCACTCGATCGTTACGTTTGGTACGAGTGCATGAACACGACGAGTATGTTCCATTGTGTTGCCGGCAGCTCTGCCGGTAGGTAAATACTACGGTGTATCTAGTGTGTTCAACTCCACCTTGCGTCAACAATGTGAAACACCATAAACAAATAACATTATGATAATAATTCAGGGAATGAAATATACACCTGGGTCAGAGGTTGAACAGTAACGTGTTGAATATTTGGAATTCAAAGAGTGTTTTTCGCAGCAATAAAGTCTTGTTCCAGTGTTCACCTCGGAAATTCCGCTATGGTCCTCAATTCAATTCGAGCATTCACATTAAAATTCTGATGTGATTGAACGTATTGGTTGATGAATTAAATTACTCATTTGGATGATCAGAAGTTTCAAGTGCTACGTGAACCAAGAAATATAATTAGTTCACTATTTGTTTTTTCTACCCCTTCCTCCCACTCTCTCTCTCCCGCTCTCTCTCTCTCTCTCTCTCTCTCTCTCTCTCTCTCTCTCTCTCTCTCTCTCTTTCTATTTCTCTCTCTCTCTCTTTCTCTCTCTCCGTCTCTCTCTCTCTCTCTCATTCTCTCTCTCTCTCTCTCTCTCTCTCTCTCTCTCTCTCTCTCTCTCTCTTTGTATATATATATATATATATATATAATTTGAACATATGAGTTCATCTAAAATACTATCACAATGTATATCCAACCGAATATCAAGAAAAATTATTATAGTGAATATAATACAAAATAAACATGAACCAACGTTGAACAGTCACTAAAATTTACTTACAAGAGACGATTGTACAAACTAACATACAGAGGTCCGAAGAGGATGGTTTTATATTCTCTTTTCATTTTCTTTGAGGTACCACCTTTCTCTGTGCTCTGCATTATAGATCAGCTGCATGCTGCCGTGTTATGTGTACAGTGTACACTCAGTCACAAGTCATGCAACGCGTGGTTTCCAACTGTGTTCGTTGAATCGATGCCACGCTTCCCTCACCTGCTTTGAAAACAACACTCACGAGTCGTATCTCGTCGTGATGTTTCGAATTTCCATAACATGGTTATATTTTGTATCATTTCCTGAAAACTGAATCACATTGGGTTAGGGAATCAATGTTTGGAACTCATAGGGTTGCATTCAGATGGTTCGGTATCTGTTAGTTTTGAGCTCCGTTCGGTGTTCTGCGTTTCCTCCACCCTCAACATCTATATATATATTTTTTTTTAACCCCGTCTCATCATCTCAGGAGTTTTTTCATTGTTCTCTTCATACATTCACGATCTCGACTTTATTGATACAGAAAATCTGATGATCCCCTCTCCAATGTCAATATTGATAATCAACGTTGATAATTGACCAATGTAGATGGGCGTGACTTATACGAAGCAGGGGAAATTTTGGATACCTTGATTGGCTATTTCCCTATTTTCCCCTGCTTCACTGTCCACTTGATTGGTTTTTATATTCTGTGACATCACGAGGGCGGACGATCTACAATGGTCAATTGATATAGACAATCTCACATACTTGATCAGTTTGTATCAACGTGAATTCCATAGACCACCACTCAGGAAAGATGTAATTATCTATTTCTTCTCAACAAATTTAACTTTGAACGGAATGACTATTTTTATCAAAATATTATTCATCACGAACATATTTTCAAATTTATTGAATGAGGATTGATACTTTCATATCCAGATGGACGGGATCCATTCGAATGAAGAATTGTCCGCCAATTTCATTAAACGTATTCGTTGAAAAGATTGATGAACTAATACAAGTAATCAATTCAATATAGACAGAGGGGCCGGTGGAAAACTAACGTCAGTGAGGAGTATGAAAGAGTCGACTGTGATTGGGGTACAAAGGCTATTGAACTGTACACCAGTAAAAACTTGTAAGAAGGGTAACATAATGTTGAAATCGGTGGTAATGTCATCAACCCAATACATTCGAATATGAAGCTTATATAAAAAGAAACGAGCTGGAAGTATTCTCAGATCAATATTCAAAAGTTTGATATTGTATGTTTCACTGAACGTTGGTTGATGAAAGCTCGATGATTAGATACGTCCGTGATTCTGGGTTTTCACATGTCTGCTTTACATGCAAAGTGAATGCGAAGGAGGAGAACTATGAGTTTTTCTCAGGAAAATTGTAGATGTTGAATATAACATCTGGGACGACATGGCTTAGGAAAAAGAATTAGAAGTGTGTATGCAATCAAATTGAGAATCCCATTGTATGTTTTAATTATTGAATCATATAGATCACCGGATGTGAATACTATTGAGTTCTTTCCAAGTGGATCAGAGAACCTATTTATGTTATCATCCAGAAGAGATAGAGTGATGAGATGCGATGGTTCCAAACATGGTACGACGAATGGCGAAATTGAAATGAAAATCGGAGGAGATAACTGCTTCATAAAACTTTGAAATCTGGAATCAAGATTCTACAAAAATATCGTGTACAAAATCTGGTACCTCCACCACTTTAGGCCAAATTCATAATGTTATTACTAATAGTGCTGAGAATGTAGTCTTCAGTGAAAATATGGATGTTTGGTTGCCTGATCATTCTGGACAATCATTATCATCATATAGGGAGGAGGAGATAAAACGAAGAACAATAGCAATGTTTTTCGAAGCTTTATGAAGAGAAGTTTCTGTGATCGACAGATTGCAGCATTCAAATTGAGTGAGGGAATATGAAATGAGATTATGTGAAAAAAAAATATATATACATATATATATATATATATATATATATATATATATATATATATATATATATATATATATATATATATATATATATGAACATAGGGAAATATGAATCAACTGTCTGATACGCTTATGAATATTTTCATGAGAATTCAAATTCAGCATTCCCATATAAAAGAGTGAAATCGAGTTGAAAAATCAACGATGCTAATGAATGGTTCATGACGGACTTAAGACACTTTGTGATTCTAAAAGAAATGTACGCAATTTATCAGAGTTCACGAATGGATAATAATGAGGCCGAGTGTATAAGGTATAACAATATATATCAGGTATCAAAGAAGCCAAACGTAATTTTAATGAACGTAACATATTTCCCGCGGAGAATAAGATCAGAGAAGCATGGAAACGTCTGACCTCTAATCCAGAAGGAAAACAAACTAAGAAGAGTATAGAAATATTCACACCATTCAACATGGAGAATTTATTACACCTCAGGAGAAAGTAGTCAATATATTTAATGGCTGCTGTCATTAAACATGACACGCTGGATTTGGTAGTATTGTAGATGAATTGTTGGAAGAGAGGTTAAATGCAGAAACCATGATTGGCAACAATGATCACCGTGATAATTCAATCAGACAAACAGATAATGAGACCATGCTTCTTCAGCCACTTGGATCAGAATAATTCCACGCGATCGGTGATGAAGTATGCAAAAAAACATTCAGCTGGTTATGATGAAGTTCCATGCTATATTTCGGAGGAGGTTATATGAATCATTTCAACTCCAATTATATTCATCTTCAATCATTCATTCATGGTTGGAACTTTTCCTGAGCAATTGAAGAAAGCCATTAAGATAACATGTTACAAGAAAGGAGGTGAACTGTCATCAGAAAACTACTGAGCCATGTCAATGTTATGATCTTTCTCTCAGATCTTCGAGTTGACACTTTGCAATGGAGCAATTTGTAATGGTTTCATTTGTAATGGTTTGGTGTAATGGTTCATGGTGTAATGGATGAATATAGATCACTAAACGATTCAAAACATGGATTAACTGGAGGTAGATCAACTGAGACTGCTGTATCAGGCTTTGTGAAAAATAACCCAAGATCTGTAGACAAAAAAAAATTAATCTTCAGACCCCATATCACTAATGATCAAGATGTTATGATCAAGCTCATTTAATAATTGAGGTACAAAAATACCATTGGTAGCCGAGGGTAATAACAAGTTGATCCACCATTCAACAGATGTATCATTCGTGAAACGGGACCTTAAAATCATGTTCCATGATTCTTCGCGAGTTTTTGATACCGTCACCCATAAAATTCTTCTGTATGAACCACATTACTTAGGGATTTCAGGAGTAGCGAGTTGAATTAGAATTTATTAAAGATGGGAGGCAAGTGGTTCCAATCAATGGAGACAGATGTACCACATGGCTCCACTGTTGCTCATTATTATTATTGATGATTCTGATTATTAATAATGATTATTTTAATCATAATTATTATTATTATTGATGATATTATCAATATTATTCCATAATTGATCGTTATCATTGATCACTTTCACGAATAATATCACAACTGAAGATACGACAGATGCACTCACTCTATTTTCTGACGATACGATAGACCCATTTCATCAATTGCAGAAAAGAGAATGTCGTTTAAATGACATGGAAAGCTGTGCAATAGCTGAATACTTGGTTCAGAGATAATGAAGTTTGTTTAAATGAGGATAAAAATGTTTTTGGGTGTTCTAATACGAAGCATAGCTTGAGAGGCTCTTATAAGCTCATCTACTCAGAAGGTGAGAGTATTAAAGCAAATGGTGAAAAAAAATCATAGGTTTAACCATCGATGATACTCCTGACTGGATGGGACATATTACCACAATGGGTGTGAAAATAGCATCAGGGTGCTACCTCATCAAGCGTGTTATGGAAACGTTCAATTTGAAAACCGAGATTAGTATTTTTCTCGTACATACAATCTCAGCTTCGATATGGAATAATTTAATGGCGTCACTCTTCTCACACAAAACGAGTGTTTGTATCCCCCCCAAAAAAAACGTTCGGTATTTAGCTTGTGCTAGCTATAATTCTTGATAAGGATTCTTGCTAACCGTTTTTCAAGGAATTACATATTTCGACATTACCATGCTTGTGTATTTACAACACAACCATACATGTGATGAAAAACAATTATTACGAGAGCAAATAGTTCTATACATGACTAATGCCAGGGGTAACAATGACATTAGAACTAGTGAACATGAATGAAATGAAAACAAGAATTGTCCGTTATATGCTGGGTCAACACTTTATGAAAAGCTACGTATATTCTCGGAGACCCTCACAGGAAGTAATTTAAGACAAGTGAGAGAGATATTTTCTTCAACAGGAATGTTCTCATAGTGTTATATGTGCATTCGCGAATGATTGACTGGTCACATGTGGAGATATATGAATCTATATATTTTCAATCTGTTCTTCTCACAGCTCTCATCACATTGACGAACCCACATAATGTATGGGAATGATGTTCTCATACGAAAATATTTTTATAGTATGGATGAATTATGATGATCGACAAGTGACACGTGGAGGTATGTAAATCTACGTGTTTTCTATCTGTTTGTGTTTTATAATTCAAAACCATTGTTCAACCGACGAAATCATATCATTTGATTCAACCAGGAGATGAATACATCATTATTATCAGTTGATGTGAACCTATTCTTCTCCAGAATATATCTACATCACTGATTATGCTTCTTCTCGAACATAATATTACATTCTCATTATATCAGATTATATCTCCGAAGAGATGTAATGTTGTTACATATTCGTCGTGAATAGCTGTATTCGTTTCTATATGTAACCAGAGTATATTAAGCTCGTGTGTACCACTGAGGCAGTTCCATTGGAGCTGAAATATACGAGCAAAAGACTATCTCTAATGCCTTTAGGGAGGAAACCCAGCTATACCAACATGAACCAATAACAACATCTTAGATCTCAGCCAGAACACAGTGCATACATTAGGTTTTGTTTTCTTTCTACAGTTGGCAAACTTTGTATAGAGAATAAACTTGCATGCATATTATTAGTATCGCAAGTTACTTTCCAGTCTGAACGTCAATGATCGCTGAAGCATTATTCGTGATATTTAAAACAAATGCTCGTGTATCATTTTGAATAGAAAGAGAATTCCAGTTTATGTGGGTCATTGTCCCATGCCACTCACTCCACCTGGCTCATAATTTGTCCCAGGATGGAAGCAAAACACTTCCACAAATTGCTTTCTGACTACAATATGTCAACTTAGCTCCCAGAGAAAACTGATAATATTGTGTTGTAAAATCTTGGGTCATGAGATGAAGATAGAAAGAGATAGAGAAAAGTAATCCTTGTTGAAACAGTCTCTACTCTGAAGCCTATGATGAGTACTGAAGGAAAGAAATGTAATTTATTTACAAATAATGGAAAACATATTACCTTCTCCTCCTCCACTCTATACTCAACACTCTTTCCATCCTATATGACCTATCACAGCTCTCCTGCAACATAACGGTACGGGCTTGAGTCAGAGTTTACTCCACACAACGATGGAGACGAGGCAATAAATCAATCCTCGATTGATTCATCTGTAATGTTCAGAATAATGCAACATTTTCCAGTTGAAGATATATATGCTTGTATATTTAGTATCCGACTGTTCAACTTTCCCCCAAAACATTCCTCTCCCCCTCCATCGGCACCCATAGTGCGTTTTCCTGTTTCATTAAAACAAACATCTAGTATTCGAATCTCGAATTGTATCTTCGGATCCTCCATGGATTTGTCTCCTTCAATGACGTCATTGGCGTTCGATGAGCTAATTCAATTGCTCGCATCTGGTTTATCTATTGGTCGTTAATTAGGCCACTTATCGCATGTGTATCTACCTGGATGCTACTACACTAATTCGATTAGTCGATTACGTTCTATTGTCAGTCGATAATGTAGTCTCGTTGTTATTTCGAGATATATAGAGGCTTTCGAGGGATTGAGGTTCTATAAATTGTGAATGTGAGCTGCTGCCCGACATGAATCTATCATGGCAAAAAGTTTGGAGTAAACATCAGTAGACCCTATTCGTTATTATACTAGAGCATGGAGAATAATCGGCTTTACCAGCTACGAGGGAAATGAGTGATACAATCCATATTAAGGGGACTCAGCTTCATGAAATTGGTTCACAAGTGCGTTGGGAGTTGAAATAAATCTGCTATGAAACGTATTTGGAACGTTTTTGAGAAGCGTATATACGCGAGTCAAGCCACAGGGTTATAGCGTACTGTAGGTCAGCACAAACTCTGTGAATGGATATATACTACGGCTATTCTGAACAATGTCTTCATCCAATCAAAACTCCAGCTCTTTTTTTGTCAACCCCTCACTCTACCTAACCATCTCTCACACCACCAACAAATAAATCCGAATCTATTTCAAATAGGTTTTACTTCGTCCATGCGGATAATTGCTTTGTGGTAGGCATGCCTACCATGTTACCCGGACACAGTTACAGAGTTTTCTTTGCAATGTGGCATATCATTTCCATGAAGAGAAAAACCAGGATGAGAATGAGTTGAGAGTGAGGTACGAGATGACTGTCATTTTCAAAATTGACATAATGATATCAATGTTCATATTTTATCGCGAGAAAATTGTCAAATTAAAATGAGAGAAGGTTCACAACTTGATACACATGGATAGTATCATTGAAATTGTGCGTATATTCTCTCTGAAAAAAATCGGGATGGAAATTTGAAAAGCTCATCATATAAGGAATATATGAAGAAAATCACATTCATATTCCAAAAAAATAAAATGCTGCATACTTTTTGCTCAAAAATTGTGTGCAAAATTTGGTTATATCAAGTTGGCCGCGCTTACATGAAATGGAACAAGATTCTATCAACAATCTCATTCCATCACTGCCAACAAACTTGCGTTCATTTTTGAGTTTTTTCATGTTCATTCATATTTTTTGAAACATTCAATTTTTCATGTCAACTTGTATAATTTGAAGGTTTTTATGATGAAAATTTTCAATAGTACACAGATTTGTCTTCACGAATAAATTAGACTACTTTGAGTCTCGAAATAGTGTGAGAGTTCAACGAGCTTTAATTATTCCTCACTTTAAATCTTGATACAGAAAGTGTTGAATTCTGAATAAGATAGTGATGAATACACTACCGATAAAGAGACGTATATTTCAACCTTCTTAGCATTTCTACAATTGAAACCGGTTCGCTCCACAGTCCCATGATTCTAGAGTTCAAGACAGCAATCGCGTCGATCACCGTGACACTATCTCCTCACGAACATTACCTAAAGTCTACTCACTGATTCCGATCACGAACACATGGCCACTTAGGGCATAATCACGGCCAGTAGGAAAACAAAAGACTTTTATTCCTTCTGTATGACGTTACTGTGGAAGAAAACTTTTCAATTAAAAGTTTCGGCGAAGTTTTATTTTCGAGGTGAAGTATTGTGTTACGGCGTACACACCCTTGATAGAGTGTTATACCATTAATTCAAAGTACTCAGAAGTTTACGATATTTAACATTCTTGTGGCCACAAGTTTCTACTTTCCTCACATTGAGGTTTCCATAGAGTTGGCTAATGTGAGAAATTAAGACAAAACGACATTTGAAATTGAGTAAGAAAGATACATTTGTATGACAAACCATCAAGATTGAACAAAACAGAATTAAAACTAATCAAGGGACGCATGACATTTTTAAACACTTGAGTTTGGAACATCAATGTTGAGAATGATTCGTGACGAATTATGCGTCATTTTTTCTGAATCCGTTTTTTGAATTCATTTGAAAAAAAATAGTGAATTGAATGGATTTTTTTTTTTTGTTAAGTCTGTATAGACCTGAGGGTTTTGTAATTTTCAAATTGATAGTTTTCGTGAGGGCCAGTACAAAGAGAAGATATATCTCCGATACATGAATGCGCGTGGTTATACCACGTGAGAACGACTATTGAAGAATATATGACGGGAAAAAAAACATCGAAAAAGTAAAGCAATTGAGGGCACATTTTATTTATTCAGTTTCAGTTTCAACACTCTCACGACTTTCACAAATCGGACAATTTTACAGTTCACCAATCAATAGATTCTCTTCACCTACATGACTTGATATTGTTCAACTCGGGTGTCACATCATGACGCCAAGTGTTGGTAGTTGAGCAAGTTTTTGTCTGGAGATATTGACGTGAGTGAGAGCAGAAGTCACCACAAGGACTGTTGAGAAAGCTCAAGACTAAAATTTTATATAGTGGGACCAGGTTTTTTGTATGGATACATCTATCCATACATATTTCTCTCTCTCTCTCTCTCTCTCTCTCTCTCTCTCTCTCTCTCTCTCTCTCTCTCTCCATATATATATATATATATATATATATATATATATATATATATATATATATATATATATATATATATATATATATATATATATATATATATATATATATATATATAAATATTCATATATATATATATATATATTTATATATATATATATATATTTAATTATATATATATATATATATATATTCGTCATCATATATATATATATATATATTCAAGATATATGTGTGTGGTTCATGAGGATTTGATCTCCCAAATACATTTTTTCACTTGTTCAAGTTTTCCATCTGAACACATGGGTGGAGGTGCCAAGTTTGAAACATGACTCGTACTGGTGATATCACGTCAAACTCAGACGTGAGAAGAAGTGTTAGAATGATGAATGGTCACGTGGACTGTATGATGTGATCTGTGACATGACCTGCGATATGATTACATTCAACACTCAAACTGCAACATGACCTGCAACATGAGTTATGACAAGTTATATAACTATATCCAAGTTATAACTAGGAAAATATTCAAGACGCTCGAAAGTGAAAACATTAGTTTGGTTTTTGGCCCATATCTTCGCGTCGTTAAGCCCAATATGAATGAAGAGAGTAGATAGGACGGAAGTTTCGGAGCTTTGTAGGTGCTTACACTTCGGTAATGTGGAATGATATGGGACATACATGGAATAAGTAACATGATTATACAATGAACATACAATTTCGAACAATGAGTCAGAATGGAAGCTGGAAATGGAAATGGAAAGAGAGGATATTGAGGATCGGTTGTACGAACTGATATTTTTATTAGCGTGGTGGATATTTCCATTTTATATACCGAAACAAGTTGAGATTCGTTCTTATGTTTTTACATTGAATTCTGTGCGCGGCACACAGGTTAGGAAAAAACAATCGACTCAAAACTCCATCCGCTCAGCATATTTGTATCAATCCAAAATGGGTTGGGATTATTTTTCAAATGAATTGGTTATACGGTTCGTCCAGAGAGGAATCGGAAAGTTTAGAGGATATCATCGTGAGAATAACCCGGAGGAAAATTACTTGATAATGAAAAAGTCTTCGGAAGCTCTCAAATTATCACTGAATATGAGAAGAACCACCATGCACATTTTCAGTGATCCATATTACAATCGGATGAGAAGTAACGAAGAAAACGCATTATTCAATTTTTCAGATCGATCAAATCTTTCGGGAAACCAATCCAATATGAGCAACAAGTGTCAAAGATGTATTCAGAATGATGGAAATGAAAGATGTATGAGACAGGAACGCAGTGACACTCCAATGTCTGTAGATTTGGGGTGAGCTGACATAATATTCTCCATTCTAAATTTCTATACTTTTGAGCTCATCTCACAACCCATATACTGCGTCTTTCAAGTGATAATATTTTGAAAAACCGTACCTAAACGCAATTAAACATATCCTTATCTCATTCACCCAAGATTTCTTCAATAACCTCTGAATAACTGTTGATACATTACATCCTAATTGAGTTATTCACTCATCGACAATAATTATTATATAATGGGCGCTCATACTATTTGCGGATACTACTGAGTGCACTGAAACAACAACGACTCCCTCGCCTACTCAAGTACCTGCTATGTTATGCAACTGCTATTTGCACAATGTGTACACTCGAGAATTGCATGCTCTTAATAGCTGTGGTATCTACCAATACGCACTGAGTGAGAGAGATATGGATAACCTTCTCTGTTAGCTTCGTAAGTCAGACAGAGAAATAAATAGACGTACCTACTCTAGATAGACTTACACTCTTCAGACTTAGACTCTACACTAGACGTACTCGCAGACAGTGAATTATTCATACCATATTCTTCGAGTACTTATCGTGATAAATAGAATGTTTCCGAGCACATCATGCATTTGATGATCATGCGCATATTGGAGCTTCATTCAATTGTGTTTCGCAATATCTAGAGCCAATGGGAGCCGATTTATGAGAAGTGTCAGTATTTTGATGAGAAATTAAGAAAGATGCGAGATTTCTGAGTGCTAGTATGTGAGAAACAAAGATATGTGCATTCAGAACCTCAAAAATGAATCATGATGAAATAACAAACTTCAAATTCCCACATTTTCATAGGCATACAGTTACAAAACTGTTTGTTTGGCTGTAAATCTGTAAAAATTATGCGATAGGTAAAATACAGGTCTTATTCTTGTAATCTGTTTGATTGGGACATGTGAATATGATGATTTGAAATTGAAAAATTGCATATCTCCTTGAAGGTGATGAATAAAAATGTGGAAAATGTGTTTCCTCCATATTATAATTTTATATCATGTCCCGTTCAAATTTATTTCCGAAAAGCTGACATTTTGTCAAATTTACTCTCATACACACTTGAGAGAACATTAAAGTTGATACAGCCTAGAACCGGTTTTCTAGATGAGCGATAGAGAGGACTTCCATCCCACTCTAATAAAGCTTTATCTGTCCGAGTGTGATTTTTTTTTGGGAGCACTGCACAAGTCACGTATACGGTTTGAATGATCGTCATGAAACTTCTTCTGTACACGCAGACTTGTCCAATTCAGAAATTGATAGATTTGGGGTCAAATCAATGTACCAATCATCAGAAACACATTGTTTCGGAGTTTCCAAAAGCTCGCAGGATGAAGCTGGATGGAAAAATTCCAAGGATCAAATATCTCCAGGAAAATCCAAATGTCCATTAAATCGAACTACACATAGTTCACGTTACACATCATCACGAATTTGTATGCAATTCGAATTGGCTGTTTATGAGCAAGATAATGTACAACATGTTTCACATTCATCAAATGTATATAGAAGATAAAAAAACCATGGTGCCAAAATTCAAGCATTCTGGAATTGGTACGATTCCCTGTCAAGTTGTGGTCAGATCCCAAGTCTTGAAAATGTTCAAGAAGATTTTTCTTCCTGGCGAAATTGGTAGTTTATGGACAGTTTCAAAAATTATACCATTATAATAAACCACCGGTGGTAACACGTGGAGTGATCGACCAGAGAGTAATTGAAATTTATATATATATATACATATATATATATATATATATATATATATATATATATATATATATATATATATATATATATATATATATATATATATGTATATATATATATATAAATATATATATATATATATACCGAGACGCGTGGCCGAGTGGTAACACACTAACCTGTCATTCGGGAGACCGAGGTTCGATTCCCGCCATGGTTGACCATCCTGACAGGGGTTTTCCGTGGTTTTCCTCTGTCGTTCAGCTTTAGACTGTCATGGTTCCTTAACAACAGGTCACGACTGACTCTTTCTCTCCATCCAAAACACCTGATAGAATAACTTACTTTAATCTCATCATCCCATCAACTAATTTATCATCCACCGACGCCAAAAGATCGTTGCCATCAGCATAGTGCGTCATCACAACCCAATATGGAATATATATATATATATATTTTTTTTTTCTTTTCATTTCATTTATATATATATATATATATATATATATATATATATATATATATATATATATATATATATATATATATATATATATATATTATATATATATATATTTATTTACAAACCTAGTGATGGACCTCTTGTATTTTTCTTCGCACTTCAGTTCGAACATCACAAGTGAATATACACTTTGCCAGAATACTATCTACGCAGGATACCTGGCTCTGGGAGTGGGATTAATAATGTATAAAGCAATACGTGACTCCTCTCTCACTTACTCTCGCTCGCTCACTCACTCACTCTCTCTCTCTCTCTCTCTCTCTCTCTCTCTCTCTCTCTCTCTCTCTCTCTCTCTCTCTCTCTCTCTCTCTCTCTCTCTCTCTCTCTCTCTCTCTCTCTCTCTCTCTCTCTCTCTCTCTCCCTTCCTCTCTCTTCCTCTCTGTCTCTCTTTTCTTCTCACGGAAATTTTTTCGTGGAACTTCAGTGAAGCTCACAGAAACAACTGGTTTTACTTCATTTGTAATACTTGGATCCATCAACTGGACACAATTGATACTGAATCAAATTCATACAAACGGTTTGATCTTCAACTCTCATGATGGAGCTTTGCTAGCATGCTGAAGCCCACTAGACTCACTCCTTCCTCAAAATAATATCTACAAATAATATCATTGAGATTAGGTCTTTCACTTGTATGCCCATATTCATACAATAAAACTGACTTTGATCGAAAAAAGGCTAAACAATATGGAAGCGGCGTGAGATTCTTCTTGGGGATAAATCCTGTCAATAGAAACATTTACGTAAAACCGTCTAGGCGGTGGTGTGTTCCATCCCTACCAACTGAACCATTCACCCTGCATCTGAATAAGCCTTCTACTCTCTCAAATCCGCCCGTCTTTCTTATTATCCAACATAATCGCTCGGAAGTCTCCAACATTCAAAATGGTGGAGACAGGAAGAACTTTCAATTTAGAAAAACGAATACGATAATAGTATTTTCCGTTTTCTCATTTCAATCTAAGACGAGTCTGGTTAGGTTTTCCACCACCAGGGTGCAGATGCTATACACTTATCATAAATAAATAACGTAATGGGAAACGAAAGTATCTGCTCTTGTATATGTCGAAGAAATATTTATGTGCTTGAACGATAAACGTTCCAATTCATTCAAACTTAGTCGTATTCTGTACGCCACGAGGGAAAGTGCATTTCACTGATTAACTTCATTTCCGGCAGAGAAATACGGATATATTGGAAGATTCAACATTTTTTCATACATGTTTCTTATATCAATGTGTGAAAAAACTTATTTTGGTTTACTGAGGAAATGATTCGATTACAAATTCGTTCTTGAGAATTGGTATCAGAGAATTTTCAATCACAAGTTGTGTATACTTTTTAGAATTTTCAGTTCTTGCTCTACAGTTCATACGGAGAACAATGAAACAGCATTCGAATAATCATATGGAATGAATAATATCATCATCTGAACTTGTTCTTGAATCGGCTCGAATTGAATTGAAATGTATAATATTGATTCATCAAGAATATGAATTCATACCGTTTCCTCTTACGACGAAAATACTTGTTTAGGATTTTACGCACGATCAACGTGCGTTACAATAAATATAATCAAATGGTGTGACATAAGGAAGCTTATAAATGCATACTCATACTCATAAATCGTACTTCATGAATCAAAAATAACTCTTCTGATATCTCTGATCTTTTTTCAACTGTCTCACTGATGGAAGAATGATAATTATCACAACATGTTTTATCATTCTGAACCACATGTGGACTTTTACATTATCATTATCCAATAGTGACTGATTCCTCGTATCATTCATGCCTATATCTGATGATAACAGATCAGGTCAAGTGAGAGAATCACTCACACAAATATGAAGTTAAAGTGAAACAAATGGAGTGAAAACCATGTTTGAAACGGAATAGTCTATAATATGCCCACATGGAAGTTTATTACTTTGTCAGCGGAAAGTTTTCAGGTAATTAGTAGTCAATGGCATATGTGAACAGTATTTCAAGCATCTGAATTTCGATAATTTCATTGAGTAATAAGTCTATCATCGTCAGTTGTACACCTATATCCACATGAAAAATATTCGGTTACAATTGTGATACGCGAACAATTATAGAATAGTCAGTACTCGAGAGTAATGTATCATGTGATGTTGGGACAGAATGTTCCATTTCGACACTGTCCACCAATCGATCAACATCATCAGAATAAAAATCATATCGGGAGGTTGAATTCAAATCTTCGAAAGCAACATTCATTCGAAAGCGACATCATCACTTGTTTGACAAAGTAGCGTACTTATCTTATACTATTTTATATTTTCTCATATCTTTGTTATTCTACCTTGGGCGATAATGAACTCGGAGTTCTTCGAATTTCACCTGAATTCTTCAAATTCATTCACTGCTGTATTTCGAGGTCTTATTATTAAATGTCAAAGTTCAATTTGAATGCCTCTCCTTGAAATATTTCGGATGTTTCTCCTGAATAAAGTGAAGATGTTGGTATCAATATTGTTTTTGAAGATAACCTCGTTCCATGAGAAGGTATTAAACCTTCTCATGAAACTAAAAAGCCTTACACGTATAAATAGCAATATCGATTAACAGAATTTAGATGGGCAAGGATACTTTGAGAGAAGTGGTCTCGTATCTACAAGAGAGAATACATTCCGTTCTTAAGAGCCCGCATCTTAGACGGATTTACAGGGTGCACTTTCGCCACATATATCTCAAGAACTACAAACACTACGGACTTGCGGTAAAATGCAATGAATAAATAATACCCTCAAAATTAGATATGCTTTATCGAAAATTGAATGATAATTTTATTATGAAGCAATAATTGAATCAAAATGTGTCTAATTTGATGGTTCTCATTGCTTAATTCCCGGTCACAGAATAATAGTAGAAATAAATTAAAAACGCACATCTTCAAGTTCAACTTTGCTTATCAATATTTGAAATTCTGATTCGCCTTTTATTCTTCAGTTTTCCAAATTCCCTTGGCCAAAATGTGTAATGTAACTAGATTTTACCCAAATTAAGAAGTGGAAAACTCCCCCATCTAGCGGTGGTTACTGGAACTCTCCCAATATTATCCTTTTTTCACTTTTCAACCCACAATCAAACTTTTAAACGCACATCGAACTTGGGTAGAGCATTTCGAAGAGAAACATGCTCAGCTAAGATGCGGGCTCTGGTGAAAAAAAATGGTATTTATCAATTTGCTCCGTGTAAAAACGTTCAATGAAATAGGGAATCTATGGATGTTTTTCTCGTGTCATATTCATAGAGACATGTTCGAAAAAACTATAAGCCCGATTTTTCCATTTGATATAATTCAATTCTTCATTCGTGATTTTGTATTTGTTTTCAATTATATGGAACCTTGATAAATGATAATTATTCTCACATTAGGCTATCATATGGAAGTAAGATAATTTGGAAGAGGCATCACGATTAAGAGTGATCTCACACCTCATTTTGAGTATTGTAAAAATCAAATTTGAAACCATGACTTTGCCATCTTTGACCATAATTCTCAACTGCAGATGAACGTCTTCAGTTCCCAAAAGTCCAAATCGAAAAGTATGAATTAAAAAATCAATCAAATTCACCCCCAGCAGTTTGGCCCAGCACATATACCAGAATCAATATGCATGGGCAAATGCCAATCGTTAGTGCCTCGCCAGTGTAGGTTGGTGCCGCAAATCAAATCGTTGATACTATTTTAATGCTGGCACTTTAGCTACTTCATCGAATCCATGTGTAAGGCTAACTTCACGCTTTATGACAAAAATATATGGATGGTGAAATGTATTGGAAGTCTATAATAACAATGATATAGCATTTGGAAAGAACTATGTAAGAGCATATAGCTTTTACTTCCAAGAATAAGTCGTGATACCAATCTGAGTGAATGAATCACACTTCGTGGATGATCTACCAAGAAAAAAAATGGATGATAACGTGATTTTAACGACCGTTCCATCGTGTGTGCTCAGCATTGTTGTTAATGACGTTATCGATGCGTTGAGTAAATATGTTTCAGAGGAAGGCCGCAACAACACATCACGTCGAACTTATTCTAACGAAATTAATCACACGAGAGCTGAAACGAAAGTTTTATATCTGACTTTGTAGATAACCCCACTACGAAGACCTCTTAAAACTTTCCCTTTCAGTTTTCCACGAAACATGAATATATATCTCGCACACCTTCTTGGTTTATTGCGTCGTTGAATCCATTCTATTCCATCGAATGTTTTTGGACATCAACTCGTAAATATCATGCTATTAACTCGACTGCTGTTCGCAAATAAATAAAACATCTGAATAATGAAAACACACGGAACTCAATTCAATGGAATAGCAGTCTTAATTGGTAGCTTTTGAAAAGATTGAGATGCGTATACATTTTCTCTAGTAACGAATGTATTCTTAATACCAGCAAAACATTCGACATTCATCAAAATATTATAGCCCGAAATTTCCATAGTCATAAAATAAGTTCGGAAATGTGAGTCCATCTTTTCGATCATGTACAACAATATGTGTTTTCATCAATCTGAAGTTGATACCTACGAAACACAAATGATATAATTCCTACTGAATCGTAACCCGAAGGTACAACTTGACTTCCTCTGTATTGTCCTCAAAGACCACGTGACCTAAAGTATTACGTACATTCAAAGTAAGACTCTCGTACCGTGAGTACCAACATAATGGCAATCTAAGGGAACTAGAGAATCCAGACAAGTTTTCTATACTTTTCAATCTTCAAGAGTCTTTTAGCTCGTTTAGTGGATATTGTATCCATGTTATTGATCCTCTGACCTTAGTGCCTGAGAAGTATAGAGAGGGTTGAGGTACGGTGGAGGGGGTAGGGAGCGGGGGTGGACCAACGTGTGTGTCGTATTCGGTCAGAGTGGAGTGAAAGTCTTGCCAAGGCTTTATTGGATCAGATAGAAAATTCCTGCTGAATCCGCCATTACCATCCCTTATCGCTATGCTCTCCGCCCCCCGTGACACTCGGTCCCCCTTCCCCACCTTAACCCTTCCCACCCCAAGCCTATTATAAAAACACTGTCAACTTGAAACCACGCACCACAATGTTAATTACGTCATCGAACAAAGAGGAGGAGAGGAAAAAGAGAGAAGTGATGTTTCTACATGGTATAAGGTGTTTTAGTAGCCATTATGATACAAATACTATAGTATGTTACTGAATTTCAGAGATGATATATCATTTGATGGTATCATATTCAAATATGCTCATGTTGCCAGTATTTGGTAGCTATTACTGTTCATTTGGGTGTGAAAATCGCCCTTGTGGTGCATCGTTCAAACGATCCCAAACTTTTAATCTTTGTCTATAGTGAAACAATTACTTCATGCTAAGTTTTCGATGTCAATTAGTAAAAGAAAACGATGTGTTCGGTGGCTATGTATCCGAATGATTCCCTATTCCTGATACTTTGCTCACAAATATATGAATTCATCATTGGTTATCAATTCATCGATTGTATTAGGATGGAATTCTCCATATTAAAGAATCGTGACTTACTTATTTTAATGAGTCGATATGAAAAATTGATGACGATATAGAAAGCTTCCCAAAATATGAGCAATACCTGAAATCATTGATTTCGTCGAATGAAAATGTGAAATTCAAAAGGTAGGCCTGATGGAATCATGACCAGTTTTCAGCCCTCGATTTCGAAATTGATCTCATACAGAAGATGCAATATTATAAATCAAATATCAGAACCATATTTCACATGCTCAGAAAGAGAATCAACTATATCCATGATAAAAAAGTGAGATTTTCAAAGTGATTGGATATTCACTCTAACGTAGGCCTATACTGCCAAAAGTGGTTATTCTCTTGCGATGAGTTAGAGAAGAGAGAAATAGAAAGCAAGAGCGATGACAGAAGACAATGATGAAGTTACACCATATTATAGTTTTCCATGCAGTTATATGTCAGGAACTACCGGCGCTCACAGTTTAATTTATCCTGATATCTCTTGGATTGAATAGAAGCTTATGAAAGTAAATTGTACGCATGCAAAGATTGAACACGACCATTGAATTGGAGTCGAGTCTTGGACCAAACGTTGGATTGAATAATTGTTTTTTCTCCATTGAAAGTTGAACGAAACTGACTGATGAGAATGGTACGGCTAGAAAACAGCACTTGAATTACGGTCAGTTGAACAGGCTCAGCTCCCTCAAAATTTGACTTGAATCATTGTATTTCTGTCTGTCTTTCTAGTTCAGTCAGTTAGGGCACAGATATAGAAATTGGAGTGAGGTTGGGCATAGTCTCGACTACCACGTAAGGCATTTGTATTTGTAATATCATCCATATATTTTCCACCAATGCGTGAGTCTCAACCCCAATAACCAATATGTTTTTGGTGTCTCAAACAATAATGGTAATCACACCATTCAATTTTAGAGTTGGAATAAATCAGTGTCAATAGTATTGAACTCAATCAATACGTTGAAAAATATCATTTGCCTTGTAAACAAGATTTGATGGAGTGTATGAGTTTGTGATTTTTGTTACGATATTATGAATGTTCGACATCAGAACGATAATTACTGATGTGTGTATTCATCTTAACTCCAGAGAATCAACTTCGATGATCATTCTCCTACAAGAAGTTGGCAACATTCAAGAAGTTTCCACAAGTTCCAAAACATGGCCCACGGTGCAATTGTTGTTTTTCGTGATGAAATAAGTTTGGTCGATGTTAAACTTCACCTGACAACATCGTACAGACCAGGAATCTTGGTAACCTGAGAGAAGAACATGTACAATGATGGCAAATTACTGCCGCGTACTGTTTTATGTATCCATTTGAACATCATTGTATCATCATATTTCAAGTGTGTATGAGTTAGAACCGAAATCTTATCCTTCATCACCAAGTTCACAATGCCATCGGATTCACATTGGATTCACAATGCCAGATGTTATCAACGAGTCGGAAATCATAAATTACTGCATTTTTAGGTCTTAAAATAGATGAAAATATGAGTTGGAATGCAAATATTGATGATTTATCTAAGAAACTGTCAAAGTATGTTTTGCATTACGTATATTACGAGTGCAATTTAAAATCGAACATATGAAAAGTATATACTTGGGTTACTTTGAATCGTTGTTACGATATGGGATTATTTTTTGGGGTGGAGTGTACCAGAGTGAAAGAATATTTAAAATACGAAAAAGAGCACTAAGAATAATTTTTGAAGAATGTAGAAGGTGTTCATGTGAATCAATTAATGGAGATTTCGGTGCTTTAACTTTACCGGGTTTCATTTATGAAACTGTCTTGACCGTACGACACAACCTGAATATTTTGAATCTTACCTCTGATATACAACAGCACAACACACGTCAAAAGGAAAATATACGTAACATAGCCCATAGAACCATTTTGTTTGAACAGAACTGTACTTTTGAAGGAATAGGTTATTATAATAGGTTACCAAAGAGTATTACCACAATTGAAAATAAGGGCATGTTGAAAATATCACCTAAAAACTTTTTTTATACAACAAGAAATATATTGTGAGAAGGATTTTATTGACAAATGTAATTGCCCATGAGTATATTTCAATCTTAACCTGA
>OZ023326.1:41391605-41434105 GCA_964007535.1 Brachyptera risi | reverse complement strand
CAGGAAAACGGGAGGGGAAGAAAGGGGAAGAGAGGTCCTGAGCTTGACGGCTTCACTCAGGGGGGTCGTTGCAAGGGTAGTGTGAATAGCCAGCCTCAGAATATCACTTCCGCTGCTTTCCTTCATAACTCAACACTGACTAGATTGGGTCAACATCTCAACGTCTTGTTATAGAAACTCTACACTAACGATCGTCACTACTGAAGAACGAGAGACATGGCCGATCGTGGTTGGACGTTTCTGGTAATTCTACTATGACATCAGAACCAAAAGGAGCTTTTTGAAGTCAAGATATAAAAATATCTTGAATCATAATCACGTACCTTTAATCATTTCATTTTCAATGCAAGGTAATATCATTCACATTAGTTTCCCTCTCTCAAAAATACAAGACGTGGAAAACGCGAATGGACGAAGAATTGAAAAATAAAACAGAACAATACTTCCCTCATATTTCTTCATTCACTGCCATTGGGAGTATTTGATTGTTCGTGCTTTTCCACTCTGGAGTAATTTCAACAAATTCAATTTTCTCTGGTTTTGTTTCAAGAAAAATCATATCGCGAAAGTGAAGTGGGTAGTATTTTACGGAAATGTTGAAATAATCATTCGAATAACCTATTATATTTTTAGTATGTGAATTTGATTCCTATCGAGCGTATTATTCATAGAATCTTCGATGTCGTTGAGAACTCTCTCCGAATTGAAACTTGAATACTCGAAAGTAAACGGTTGAAACCCTCCTTCATTTGCTCAAGTTACTCGAATCAAATCCCTTATTGTTTGCCATATCGCAATTGGAGTCTCGACACAGCCCATCGCTAGTGCTAGTAAGTCACAAGAGACGGGTGCTCGTAGAAGTGATGTAAATCTCTATAATTAAAAGTAAGTAGTAGATTACTGCAAGTGAAAACTGACCCAAGTGTTGAAGTGTTTCTCAGCACGAACCTGCCATGAGTCAAGAGACGTTAAAAGCGTTAAGCCCTGGTGTACTATTTCCAGACAACGGAGTATTTATATGCACGGAGAGACGGGAAGGTTTTCAGCAAACGCAAAAAACCAAACTGCTTATTTTCCGTTCATATATTCGATTGTGTTCACTTGAAACTATTGAAATCTTGACCAATGAATATAACATCCTCATATTGAGCTATCATTCATGAATATATATATGAATGGATGATAATCAAATCCGGGTTATCTAGTTAGTAACAATAACTTCGGATCATTCAAGTTTTCAGGAAATTTAAGTTGTGACTTGAACTCTTTTCACCTCCCATGATTCATTTCTGAGAATACCAATCTCCATAAAAATTGGCGAAAAATTCCGATTGTGCATTCGCATTCGTACACATATTTACCATATCAACCTGTTCGACACGAACTTTATGAAAATGGAGGATGATCTATCATCTGACGAATTCCATTATATACGTTTCATATTGAACTGTGTTTCACTCTCCATTCTCTCTCTCTCTCTCTCTCTCCATCTTACATAAACATCATTTGCCTCATGAGTTTAATAACTCTCACAACTCAATAGAAGTTTGATTAACTAAAATAGCTCGATAAGTTATTCATAAAATGATCTGGTGAACTAAAAACCTTTCTTCACTGAGCAAGGGCACCCTGTTGTTGACATAATGGAATCACAACATTCGAAACTTACGATGACAGTGTCGTTTTGAGATGACAAGAATAAATGTTCCGTATACTGAGTAGTGGAATATATTGAGATCTTAAATATGGACGAAGTGGTTCAACTGAGAATTGTCACAAACAATGTTTCATGAGCGTTATGAAATCAAACATTCAGAATCGTTGATGAATGCTGTATTAATTCATATTTGATAACACCAACCCACTTCAATGATGAGTAATATCCATTGTCATCGGTGAATGATGATAATTGTGAATAGGGAGGGTGAATACAGATGAAAGGTTGTTTGATCAAATGTTGTGGACTCAGTACCAAAAAAAGTCTAGTATGTTATTAAGAAACCATCCCATCATTAATCTCGAAACCAGAGAGAAACCACAAGAAACATCGGTAAGAATGACAAACAATTTCAAAATCGAATCTCGGTCCCCTGAATTACAGACATTCCGATGCACTGTCAAATGATTCACCCGTTTCAGTTTAATTATTGATTGACATTTAATAATAATATTAATATATTTTTTTTTTATTTGTTAATTTGAGATTTCACATTCAAGTTCTCAATAATCCACGAGGCCTGTTAACAGGCTCATCTGTGGTTTGCATAATAATAATAATAATAATGATAATATTATTATATGTTCCATATGATATATGGTTTGCAGAACCATATATGAATATATGGTTTCATATGATTTGCATGATTTATTTCCAACGGATTACATTCGTTCAATTCATTTTTCTTACAGTTCAGTTACTTTGTTGACAGGTTGAAATAGGCCTACAGTTCTTAATTTCGTTCAGAAATCAGCTTATGAACGGTTCCTCATGACGTCAGAACGCTTTTTGACATGTATTATTGACTCACATTCTTCTTTAATGACGTCAGTTATTATGTCACTCTCGTCAAATATTATGTCATGAACCATGGACAGATACGCAGTGAATAATGAGATGCGATGGTTGTAAGAGAGCCATCGATTGTCACATATATAATTATTGAACTGAAGTTCTTCGTCTTCTCATTTCAATTATTCCACAAATAGGACCATTTTGAGATATTTTTTTCAACATTGTTTTTTGTGCCAACTCACGAGGTACATGCATTTTATATGAGATGAATTTATCGTTATTCTACATAAAATCTCCAGAAATAATTCACTTTTCCAACTCAACTTGAACTAGGTCTGAAGAACACTCCAGTAAGAATTATCTAGCAAGTCAATATAGCTCATTTGCGAATATTCGTAACATTTTCTTGCATAATTTTATTCGATGTTTCGATGAGACATCAAAACGTTTTTCTCAAATGAGAAGTGAAATTCATAATTATATATATATATATATATATATATATATATATATATATATATATATATATATATACATATATATATATATATATATATATATATATATATATATATATATATATATATATATCATTTCATCCAGAAAACTCCTTCTCCACGGAAACATTCATCTTTCTCATGAATCTCCTCAAAATAGTATATGTAAATATATATTTCCCGAAACCCGTTCTCAGTTTCATGACCATTTGAATGTATTCTGAAGTTTATCTCGTACGGAGTTGAATGGTACATTAAACAGACACGCTGTTTGATTGAAATCAGTGCGTTAAGCTTGGATTAAATATGTCAAAAGTCGCACGCTCTTTAATTAGCACAAGAATAAACGACAAGACTATTAATTAGTCTTTTCTTCATCATTGACGGATTATTCCATGAACATAAACGATCATTAGTAATTAAGCTTCATTTGCAATGCTGAAGGGGTTGGTAGAAAGGGTGGTAGAAGTAAAAGGAAATATTACCCGTTCCTTTAATTAGTTTATCTTTCTCCAAGATAAGCACATAATAAAAGTTTGAACCAGTAAATTTCTCGAAGCTTCGCCATGACCAGATTCATCTCGATGTTTTAATAACTCCAGACCTATGTTATGGTACATCAGGATCACATGTGCGCGCGCAGTCGAGTTGTCGAGGGTAGAACTCCATTAGAAGTGCGATACAGCCATGTAGGATTGTACCGGGGAATAGCAAGAACAACACTGACAAGTGTTATTGGATGAGCGATTGTGAAGGCTTGGTTCAATCCGGTAGTTCCTCTTCTATTTTCTCCCCCTGTGAACACTCATCAGCTCTCAAGACAGAACCAAAGCATGCAACTTTCTTTATTCATTACTCATCTTCCAATTCACAACTGTACAGTTTCTTTATCAATTTTAAGAAATCGGATATCGAACTTCTGAGAATGTTAAACAGAATGAGACGGGAAAAAAAAATTTTTTACCTGAGAAAATCAAATCAACTGTGACTTCAGGATAACAATAACCATCATTACTTGACAGATTCTTCAAAAATCAAATCTGCAATTGATGATCAATCACTTCAGATTCATATTGAATTAAAAATGAATATCTCGCAGCCATATGAATTCACTTGTATTCATTCCTTAACGACGTACCATATTGCTGACTGATATGTATTAGTACCCCCGTATGACCTAGCGGTTGATGGGGTCGTTAAGGAAACAATAGGCATGTATAGTGCCGTGAGATGATGAAAGGGTGAGATGAAATGCTATTTGATCACGTGTTTCGATCAGTAGTCAGGAAATGAGCAGTAGCGGCCTGTTCTTGAGGAGCTTTGTCCATCAAAACGACCGAGAAGAGCAATGAAAACTTTTGTCAGGATTGTCGATCTTGGTGGGAGTCGAAACCAGGTCAACCGAATGACTTTTCAGCTTGCTTATCCACTGGCTCACATGAATTGAATTTGATTACGATCATCTACAGTGGATATGCTGCATTTTCTCAATGAGTCCTTATAACTCCTCGATGACTTTTGTACATCGTACGATGTAGGAATACAAACGTCCATTCGTTGAGCACAGAGAATGAACTGGGATGACCACTACGTCAGAACCAATCGAAATTGTTTGGTCAGTATCCATCGCATTCTATCAAATGGAGGCATGTAATTTTGTTCAATTTTGAAAACGAGAAAATTATCGGAATAATAATTATGAGTATAATTATGAAATCGTGTGTATAATCTTCAATTTCAGCGTAGAGTATAATTTTAGTGTCTATACTGAAAAACCAACTGCGTTCCAATAATCCAATAAGTATTCGTTACAAAAGACAAAACAGTAATACACATATAAATAGTCATTCATACAAATAGTCAGTGACAATCAATTACTCTCATGACATGGATCCATTTTTTCAAATGATACATTTGTTGATTTAGCAACAATTAGTGGATCTGATTGTGATCATCCTTGATTATCATTGATATTTTTTTCATCATTATCATTATTATCATCATAATTATCATTATTATAGAACCTGTATTGCTGACGAAATTCGGCAGGGCCGTTCTTACATTCAATCTTACATTTAACCTCACATGTAACCCTAAACGTCACCTTCATCATTAATCGTATGAGATGAAACAATGTTGCAAACAATGAAATGCCTTATGGAATAACAGGATTTGGTCATATATGTTCATTCACTCGTGTATTTCACAGAATGGAATAGGAACATATGTTCTGACCAATACGCTGAGACTGTTTCGAATCTTGCCACATGAGAATTATCGGAGAATGAATTCGTTTTTTGTAAAACGTATGCTGGTATTCAAATAGCAAGCGACCATAGTGTATGAGATCGTCTCTTATATAACATCGACTCAGATCTTATAAAAACTGAGATATTTCAACTCTTATATGACATATCGTTTAGTCAGACGAGACTCTTGTGCTTCGTCGACAGAACAGTCCAGATGTCGGTAACAGCAGATGCTTGCTTCACGTCGGTAACACCAGTTTCACAGTGTAAGGGTTTTTGTTTGATAAAGTATTTTTCACCCGATATGAGAATGCTTTGAGAAGATCAAAAGTATTCAAGATATTATATTATTTGAAAACTGATTTCTGCAATGAGACGCGTGTATTAAAGAACGTCGTTTCAATGAAATATGAGAACTTCGTTGTGTTCGATTTGAAACATGAAAGAGAGAGAGAGAGAGAGATAGAAATAGAGAGAGAGAGATAATAGTTCCAGGCTCAACTCCTATCAACCACCTATCAGTTCTCAAGTGCCTTATTTTATGACGTTCACATATACTATTGGATATAGCCTCATCCTTATAATATGTCAGTTATATCAGATTTTGAAAATCCTGAATTTGACTTATGCATTCTGAAGATACTCTCTGTCATGGATCCAAACAAATTCAGTAGTCATATATACACGTTGTAAGATTGATGAGATATTTCTTTTGTGGTATATATATATTCGGAAGCTTCACACCCCGGTTATCTGATCAATCCTATTTTCATAGATCGACTTGATGAACAAATCCGTCATTTTTTCCTCAAACACGTTCGAATTGAATCCTTCCGAATGGATAATTTCATCCAACGACTTTTCACTATCTCTTTCCCAATCGTTACCGAAAATGAATATATATATATATATATATACTTCAAAGTACCAACTAATCATCAGTAATTCAAGTGGAATTTGGAGAATCAACTTGATATTAGATTCTATTCACGTGATATATCACTCGAGGTAAAAACATTCAGGATTACCATCGAACTGCTTCAATTGAAACTGGACTCGACTTAAACGGATGACAAATATTTCAACCTGTTACCTGAAGAGCTACGCATCATGAAAAATGTGAATTGTGAAGTTGAATGTGGTGTTGGACGTTACCTTGTAGAAAAGGAACCCTATTGTATACTATCTTGTGGAATAATATGTAGAAATGTATCAGTATATGACGAAACATATCATACCAGTGCCACTTGTATACTATGAATGAATTATCATTTGTTTAATTATTATTATCATTATTATTATCATCACTTCATGATTTACTATCGTATCTTGACTGAAATTCGACAAACTGATACTTGATGATTATTTGGAGTGAAAGATCCTTATCTGGTTAGAAGACTGACGATTTTACTTCAAAAGATTAATCTGGGATGGTTTACCTTGCAGCCTGTGGAATGCACATAGAAAACGAGGAAACAAACAGAGAAATACCCGATTAAGAAATAATAAGAAGTTTTCACTCACGCTCATCCAATCAATTCAATGGTACCTTCATTTCCTTCTATCGTGTACGATGAAGAGATGTTTGATGGGGAAGTCATGTTTGTTCAATTTTTTTGTAGCTCCACGATGTCATGAGCAACAAAACGATTTGTGAAACCAATGTATATCGTGTTCGTGTGGCTGCTGGATGTAATAACCAACAATGGCATAATGCAGAAAATAACTGACAAGTCTTACTTCATTACATGTTCACCAACATGTACTCGTGTTTCATGACATCATGAAGCTGACGGGTGACACGGCCTCATTATTAGCTCTCGTTACACCAATAATCATACCTCCCTATCCACCTTCTCCACTCACTCCCTCACCACTCTCCGTTCGCTCTCACTATATATTTCCCTCTCTTTCTCTCTCTCTCTCTCTCTCTCTCTCTCTCTCTCTTTCTCTTTCTCACTCTCTCTCTCTGATACACATATACACTATAACACACACGTCGCCAGATTAAACAAATCATTGATTAAGGTCTTCACATTTATTATGATACAGTTTTGACACAATTATCTCCCTCTCTCACCTGTGTAAGCTACTGAAGTTTATATTTTTAACAAGTTCTGTCCAATATGATGGATAACGGCCAAAAAGTTCTTCTTTTGAAGTATTGAGTATATTTTTTTAGGCCAAGTTTTTTTCAGTGAATTTGAGTCACTGGTGACAGTACTGGTTGTCTATGATGTTAATGATTTATTGTTCTGCACATTCAGTCATGCCGCTCATAATCGTGTCAAGAAAATTGAGAATAAAGAATGTTGAAGCCATTTTGACAACATTATTTCACTTCTTCATAGTACACATCTCTCAACACCACTATTCACGTTCAACTAGACATACATTTTGTAATCACCTTCATAAGAGATGTGGAGTGTGGGTATTTCTTCAGTCTCATGTGCATTGCCTGTTACATCCATGGGTTCAATTCAATGAGCAGCAACAGGGTGCGAGCACACATTTCAACAGTTTCTGTTAGAAAAAGATACGGTACAACTTCTTATCCCCACATAAAACATCAAAGACTTGTTTTTTCTCTGTTTATCACACAAACTGTATTATGTTTCTCTAACTCTCTCTCTCTCTCTCTCTCTCTCTCTCTCTTTCTCTCTCTCTCTCTCTCTCTCTCTCTCTCTCTTTCTGTTTCCCTCTCTCTCTTTTGGTCACACAAGATATCTGCTCTCAGCCTAGTAGAGATTTATCTTTGTCTCGTCCCCAGTTGCGGTGCGGACTAGCACTGCTGGGTAGTCGAGATGCGGTGCCGATTGGAACGTGCCGACTCGGGTGTTAATAACTGACAAGCGGGCAGCTTTTTCCCAGGGGCAATACCAGATGCAACATGCAATAACACAAAAAGCTCGAAATAACATTTAGTTTTGTATTTCATGCGAGGACAAGACTTGAAATTTGAAATTCCAGATCGTGTTGCGAACACTTCTTCATTATTTAGCTTCATTGCCTTTTTCCTTGGCAAAAGATTAATGATTATACTTCCATACATCGATCTCATGTCACACCGGTTTTGTTTGCCATTTTATAAATAGATTGATTAAAAATCCATCATATGATGCGTCAAGAAACTGGTATTCAAGAATATCAGTTACATAGCATGCACAAACACACATATGAATGATAATTATAATGATAAAATATTCATTGTCTCTATTTTATTCACAGGAAACGACATATAAGATATGATACGTTATGTAGAAATGATCGTTATAATATGATGGTCCTGGTTGTGAAGTTCAGTGGTTCCTGATAATCAAAATGTGGTGGTGATATTTCCCTTGTGGTGCCCCGTCCAAACGATCCAATCTTTCGTCCATAGCATTATTTGGGAAACAATGATGTTGTCCCAAGTTTCGCTGTTATTGGAGAAAATATATATAAACATTCATTCATTTCTATTGGGTTCAACGGCGCACTGTACTGATGACTAGATCTATTGGCGTCGGTGAATGATTTATGAGATGTTGGGATGGTGAGATGAAAGGTTATTTCATTATGTGTTTTTTGGATAGTGGGGTCGGTCTTGGCCTGTTGTCAATGAACCATCGTAGTATTGACCTGAACGACAGACGAAAACCACAAAAAAAACCCTGACAGGATGGTCGAGCGGGAATCGAACCCTGGTCTCCTGAATGACGGTTCAGTGTATCAGTATATATATATATATATATATATATATATATATATATATATATATATATATATATATATATATATATATATACATATATATATATATATATATATATATATATATATAAATAACTATGTTTTTGAATTCCATCTTGTCCTTCCCAAATATCTGAGAATATGTTCGAATATATCACTCAGATCACACGCTTGACGGTAGTTATGATGATAACGTTTGAATGAAAATTGGCGTGACTCTTTGGTGGAAGGGCCGTGATGATATTTTTGTGGTAGTGTCATCATTCATAATATCACTCTCTCCACCCAGAAACTGAAGAATTTAACGTTAACGAACTCATATACACTACATTGAAATACTCAGACCATTATTTTTCAATTGTATCATAGTTTAATTCATCACGAAGAAAACTTTAATAATTGTTTCCTAAAATGATTGAATAATTAGTCATCATAATATATGTTCAAGCACACTCAACATAGAACATTGAATTGAAATCTCAACACTCCATAACAGTGAAGTCTCACTTTGTCCTAACTCTCAAAAGTTTCACTCAAGTTTAAATCTCTCGCTGTGTGAGTGACCAACACAGCACAGAGCACCCCTAGCGGGCTAAAAACAAACTTCATCCAACTCTATATTTTTGTTCGCAAGTTTCTTCCACTGTTCTGCCATAAGCATTACTTAGCTTCACTACTAAGCCTATCAGCTATGTGTAGTACCTTGAAAGCACGCTGTGAGAGAAAATGAAACTAAATGGCTGAAACCTTTCTGAGTTTCAACACGAGGGGGCGGAGCCTATATAAAACTAATATTGTCCTGAGACCGAATCAGTCCTTATAAAGCAAAGTGAATGTAATTCAATTGTATCTCACCGATATTTATATATATATATATATATATATATATATATATATATATATATATATATATGTATATATATATATATATATATATATATACGCTCACGGCTTCCAGTGTTTTTTTCTACTCGAGAAAGAAGAAAGGTCGAGTTTGATTATTTGCTGAAGTGATATGGGCATATAGTCCTACCATTCATGAGAAGTTGAGTTGAGGAACGTTTGTGAAATTTCACTCGAATTCATGGAAATTCAATTGAACCTGAAATGAATAATTACTCATTCATCCAATTCCACCAATAAACTAACGTTCATGAATTCATTAAAAACTCGTCAACATGTTATGTGTACTCATTATATCAGAGTCAAGAGAGCTAGCTCACTATCTGACGAGGCTGTATATCAGTAGCACAGATATTGGTTGTATCTCCGGATTAATTATTGTATTGAACAATTGAACCCATATTCGTCCTCCTTCCAAATAAATCACAGAGAATAAGTGATTCGAACTACCTCCATATTACATCATCTCAACCTTGAATCACACTGTATCAAAATGGTGCGGCATATAGCATTATTCCACGAAGGTTCACTATCAGAAACGAGGTAAAATATTTTCCAGCTTTGAGAATCTTCAACTCAGAACAATATTAGAATGTATTATGATATGATGTATATAATCGTCTAACAAAGAGAATATTCTCATCAAAGCACAAAGCGATGAAGACAACAAAAACAAACGGAATTGTCAAATATTGTGAGAAAAATACATTTGTGTGCTGCTTGGATAGAATATATTAAAGAAACGAACGCTATGTTAATATCAGTTTGGTTTATACTTTTCTATGTGTGTTTTCAAATGGTGAAATAATATCTCGCAATGTAAATTCTGTTTGTACTCACTGCTATACAGATACTAAAAATAACTTCTCACCAATTGCTGGATTTCCATGGAATACATGTTTCAAAATAATCCATTGAAATGTCCCCTCATGTTTTCTGAGCCTAAACATGCCTTCCCAAATCAATATCTCAAACTTGATTTCTCGATTATTGATGTGTACATACATCACATGTATTTTAATCGGAATGGTCATTCTCAGATTCTGAAATTGATCAAATTCGTAGAAGACTTACCCAGTGTATTGATGTTTAATCATTGTGTATACAAAATAAACATCCTACTCTCATATTGTTCATAATTGTAATAGTTGTTCATTCAGTCACTTGTAGAGAATTATAGCTCACTATTGAATGAAACTTCGCATCTATATATTCAAAGTGATGAATTTGGATTATATACCACATTTTACTAGTATATGAAACAATAATGAACATATATAACCATTTGGAAAAGAACTCCAAGTATTGTCGACGTCGGTGAGAATATTCATCTCTATTGCAAGATTGAGCATTGTTCAACTGCATAAAATAGCGCAATAGAAGATATAAAGTCGCGTGCTGAACTCTATTTAATCTCATGTATGGAACAAATGCATACTTCTCCGAAAGTATTAATAAACCAACAGACCATTTCAACTTCACGTTTTGTATACCCTCGGGTGGTTTTTATTGTTTCTATCCTCTAGAATGAAATTCATTTTATTGGTTTGAATGAAGCTATTTCGTGGGTCAGTTATCAAAACTAGCTGTCATGAAATAACAACGGCGTGCATTTTTCCCAATGAATTCTTGAGAAATTATCTGAACCACGATTAATATTTCACTCAGATTTTAAAAGTGATTTTTAATACACGTGGTGCCTATTTGGACGAACATCGTCCATCATATGTTCAGTTTCGAATGAAATGAAATGTTGAAATTATATCCTGGACTGAATTTGAAATAAATATTATATTGTGAGAAAAAAAAGAATGGAGAAGGTAAGAGGATCGGAGAATCAAAATCAGAATATGATAAGATTTCTATTAACACAAGTGATTGGAATTTCATCGCTTCCCTGAACCTATGACTATCAATAACGTAACGGGATGAGCAACATGGCGTAAGTCCTATCCTTTTAACATTAGGCCGTTTTCACCATGATGGAATCAGCGCGCTTTCGTGTACATTTGTGAGATTCGCAATTTCAAATCAAATCGTGAGTATCAGGCTCGTATTTCAGTGTATAGTACGTACTTGTATACTTGCATTGTTTCTGACCTTTCTCGTAGATGATGAGTAGTTATCCAGTTATCAAATGGTGAATATAGCAGTAGGGCTCTTGACTATAGGGGACTAAATGCTTTTACAGACGTATTTTAAATTCAGATTGGCAAATTCAGATGAAATGTATTCCAATATTGATGTGGCTATCACTGGAATGGAGAAGAAGGGTAAACAGGCTGACCAACTCTTTCGGAACTTGTGAAGGAAAGAGGGAACGGGTGGAGTTGGATAACTCATGAGATCAAGAGAACTGGATCACGATGTACGGGGTCAAAGCTTCACAGTTGCGAGGTCCAGGAAAGATTCAAGAAAGTACTATGTCCTACCTATAGAACCTTCGGAGGTTGGAATGTCTCTAGGTGGTTTGTGGTGAATAACCTGAACTCGAGAGAATTCAAAATTTTGGTAGTGCATGGAGAAGTGTTGAGTGAGGAGTTTGAGAGTTTTTATCAGTTGATTCTTCAGTCGTTGGTATTTTCAATTATAACTGTTTCAATTTCAAATTTCGCTATCGCACCACACTTTTGTGCAACTGTGAGTGTACATGATGAACTAATTAATACGTTATTCATAATAATCAAAGTACGAATCATAGTAGTGGTATTATTCGAAATAGCTGGTTCACCTGGTTGTATTATCTTATATCCAATACCACCATATAAAGGCGCACAAGCACTGCCAGCACTCTTGTTATTACCTCCTTCAACAATGAACCTTGAAGAACATTGACGTTCCATATTCAAAATGCTTTCAATTTGTTTCACGCTCTACAGAGCGCAGCACAGTACCACAATAGTTTCCATCTTGAGATTGCTTCCTCGTCTGAATGTTTCATGCAATGTGATTTCCCGAGCTATATAGCGTGGTTTTTACATGGGCAATAAAACTTGCTGCATACGATATTTAATTGTATTCGCTTAAGACGGTGTCTCGAAACACACTCTCGTTCTCGTCGAGTGATCGGTAGAGACGGCTGGCTAAACGTTTGATGGTGAATGTTGAATATTCTAAGCGCCGGGGGTTTCATTCGTCAAAACACGGTCTTGCGTCTTGATGAAGTCGTTCAACTGTAAGAGGTTTCAGTGGTATTCACTTGAAGATGTGCTCAAGTGAATACTACTACTGCTACAACCAAATGCATTCACAGTAATGGGCTAATAGCTGCGTCGATAAAGAAGATGCCCAAATGCAGCATTTATCGATAGATTAAACTATTCATGCGCTACACTGGGGAAATAACGAGAGCAATTCATCCCAATCAATTCAAGTCCAGTTTCACGAGCATTGATGGAATTGAATCATAAAGTTGTGATATTTCCATGAAACTTCATCGAAGATCATTATTCGTGCGGCAAAAATTCCAATGAGAATTATTTCACATTCAATATGTCCTGTGATTCATAAAATATCGAATGGATTGATATTATAGATTTTTCATCACGTCAGATGGTTCATACATCAGTATGGAAAATTTATCCTCCATTATTGTTTCACCTTCAATGAATAATTCAATTCTCGTGTGAAGTTTATTCCATTATAACGATCACTTTTGATCAGTGAAATATATTCATGTTCCAATAAATAAAATCGATGTGGCATACTAAATGTTCAAATATATATATATATATATATATATATATATATATATATATATATATATATATATATATATATATATATATATATATATACATATATATATATATATATATATATATATATATATATATATATATAAATATATATATATATATATATATATATATATGTATATATATATATATATATATATATATATATATATATATATATATATATATTCATTGATATATATATATATATACATACATATATATATATATATATATATATATATATATATATATATATATATATATATATAAATATATCCATTTCGAAGATGGAATGACCATGCGCTACTGTTTTTGTAAATACATGTTTTCATCAAACTGGGTGGAATAGGTCACAGTTGACATTATGCTTGTTTTGTTGATCATTTGAGAATTGAATCTATTCCTATATATATATATATATATATATATATATATATATATATATATATATATATATATATATATATATATATATATATATATATATATATATATATATATTGGGTTTCAACGACGCACTATACTGATGGCTACGATCTATTGGCGTCGGTGGATGATGATTGAGATGTTGGAATGATGAGATGAAAGGTCATTTCATTAGGTGTTTTGGATGGTAGGAAGAAGTCGGTCGTGGTCTATTGATAAGGAACCATCCCAGTATTAAACTGAACGACAGAGGGAAACCACGAAAAACCCCTGTCAGGATGGTCGACCATGGCGGGAATCGAACCCCGGTCTCCCGAATGACGGTTCAGTGTGTTACCACTTGGCCACGCGTCTCGGTTCGAATCATTGTACCAATGAAAATAACACTCCGATGAATGAGGCGTGAAACTTATGGAAGACGATTGGCTAATACCTTATTGCAAATCACGTTGAGCATATATTATTATTCAATTATCAGTTGAATCCTCGCATTGGGTTCACAATATATATGATGTTGGTTCCACATGATCAATGCTTATGTCTGATTCAGTAGCAAAATTGACTGTTGCGCGCTTCATCTATATAACCATACAATACTTATGGGAGATTGAACAGCTTTCTGATGTAGTAACATACTAGTCATAATTTCATATCAATGGAGTCAATTCTGAGAAATATAAGTCCTTGATTCACTTTATAGGACATCCAATAAAAACCCGATATATTTGACACGTCGATTCATGATTGATTATCAATAGGAAGACTGAATAAATCATCAATACAATTTTAGTCGCATGTTGATAGTTTTTGTACATACATTTTGATTATCTGAATGGAACATAAAAAATTTGGAAAAGAAATTAATAAATGGAAACGTAATCTCGATAATTTTTTGTTGAAATACTGGAACATTTTTGAGTAATGTGTTTCAGAACCACTGTACTTCAGTTGAGAAAATTCCACTTGAACTTCGAATACCTCCATATTTCCATGTCGATCTTTTGACTACTCATGCCCATATAAATGCCGTATAAGTTGGATTCAAGTCAATCATCAGGATAGAAATCTAGATTCTGTTGTGAATTATTCGTAAATTACATTCTGAAGTCGCTGACTGTCCAATTTCTATTTCCACTCATGATATGATATTTCCTTCTGTTTCTCTAGTCACTTTCATATGTCTCGATCGACCGTCTTCCCTATATCAGTACTGTTGACGACCTAGTGTCTCGAACTGTCATACCCAACTCTCATCATCATTATGCTAACGAGTTTCCATGCTACACGACACCGTGCTATATAGCGACTCTTTCACGGCACGACACCGATCTACCATTATACCACAATTAATAATAGAAAAGAGGTGTGAAAAAAGCACAACTTACATGGATTATTTCAAAGAGAATTGTTGGTATGACTATTTTGTACAATAATTAGCCGTGTGGTTCGTGCTGCAATAACACGATGTTCTGTAAAAGAACAAGAAATAGCGGCATGCTACAATGTAAAGCAATCAGCTGTTACAGAATCGAGTCCGAAGACATTAAAATGCTCCTATGGCATGTACAAACTTTTTGCATTCATTCTATTCCTGATCAGTCAGAAGAAATTGAACATGGAAGATATTTAATGTTCACGCAAGCGCGAAAGATGTTGTCTTCAGAACAAAAATTAGACCCTTGGTTGAAGATATATTTTAATTTTGAACGCACAATCAACGTGTTCGAGGTCCATATTGTGAAAGCCGAACTCGGCAATCACCTAGGCTACAGAGAGTGATCACGAGACCCCTCTGTGAACATGGACTGTGGCTGGGATCGAACCATGGTCCGATCTACTCACACCTTTAAGCCACTGTAGCAAGCATTTCATCAGTGAGCTACCAGTGTCGGAACAATTTCAGTTTTGTCAAGCGACTCCTCCACTGTGACGGTATTCTATGAAAACAGCTGATATAGTTCAAGATATCTTAAAAAATGTTTGATAAAATTACGATTACTGAATGAATTTACTGTGACTTCTGATTGGTAATACCAGTTATTCACAAGAGATGAAGGGCGAAGGCGCGAACCACCTAAGCGCTATAGTAGTGTGGGTTGAAGAGACGGTTTCTTGACACATTCTCCTCTTGTGGATACAAGTATAAGTTCCGGCTACTCAGTTGTTATTGCTGATCATATATGAATCCATACATATAATCCTCAAAATACTTATTTACTACCAATAATGATTCAATATGAGAAATAATAGCATTCAATATATGATATAACACTTGAAATCCGAAAATATTGTTCATTCGCCTCTAACGTCCATTCCTCATTTGAAGACTACGCTATTTCTGGATATGTATAGTTCTTTCTTCTATCATAAATAATGCATACCACTCCACAATTCCTTGTTCTACTGACGGATTTCACTTTATTCAGTTTCAGAATTTTTCTTTCATCATTTCATTGCACAAATTCATTATTTATATCTGCCTTATACAATTATTTCAAAGCATTCATATTTCTAGTCGTATGATCGAACCTGACCGGTTAACTCAAGCTCCGGTGCGAAACATCAGTGTCTATGTAGGCGTATAACTGTACGGAGCTCATCTACGAGTATAGATATATGTGGGCCTTCACAAGGATGTGCGTTGCCTAGGGTAGCGTGATACAATATTTACGTTCTATGATTGTGTTTATTCAGCGAATGTCAATTTTTGTTAATGCAGAAGAGATTAAATGGATCTGATATGAGAAGCTCAGATATATCAAGTTTTTAATTCGTATCTTCGATCACGTGGTAGAATAATATGGTGTGTTTATAGATGAGAGTGTTTGATTGAACTTAGATAAGGATGTTGAGAATTTTGCCGAGTTAACACATGCCATTATCCCCCACGTTTTGTCCATTACTTGCCGATTATAATTCGTCTATCACCCGCCAATGTTGGTCGTTCCAGAGGAACCAATAATTGGAAACTTGAAAAACAGATCGAGGTATATCATCATGTACTCATGGCTGTATATGTTATCGTTTCAAACTCAGTCAATAAGTCAATAGAGAACACTTCAATATAAGGCCTAATCAATAATTTCAGTCGGGTCTATACCATGGAGTTTCATGATCAAAGAATGGAGACACCGAGTCCAAATGGGAAAGCAATGAGAAGATTTACATGATATTGGTGTGCGACGTGAATAATTCACCAATCAAATACATGTGCAGCAGTGGAATATTGAAGTTTTCTCAAAAATTGTGAATACATTCACAGTTATCCTCAGATTTTTAAGCAAACGACATTATTCGGTACGTATAATGAATGATCTGATGTACTATAGTAAAGAAAATTATTTATTTCACAGATCGAACGGAACAATACCATATACCAAAACATGTTACGGAATGTTGGAATGAAACTGATCCCAATTTCACCCCAACAAGTCCATCACCTCTCTCTTCTCATTCACTCACCTGTAATACCTGTGGCACCAGCATGTAGTTTTGAAAAGTGTAACAGACATGCTGCATTTTGTATGCCACCAGGTATATCCTTCAGTGAGTGTTGATCATAGTTGCAGAAGTAGTGAGGGGAGTGAATTTGTTCTTGGTGATTCTTATTTGGCCATAAGAGTGAACTGTATAGAAAGTTGATCTTTCGTCTATGCTTGAAAGATTCACGTATTAGATGGTTGATTTGAGAAAATAATAAGCGGGTGATGAAAGAATGATGTTTAAGAAACGCTGAGTTCACATAAACGCAACGAACGAGTCAAATGGTAATATACTAGGAAAACGCTATATGCGTTGTTAGACGAGCGGATAGTAATAGTATGTCGATTTCTCTGCCAAACTTTTGGCTACATTCTCCGATTGGGTGACATTCAAGTTGGAAATTGGTAAAAACAGCTTCGAGTGGTACCAATTTAGCACATTTCATGTTTTTTATTCAAAATGGCCGACCCGATCAAACTGAGAATTGCCAGAAATGTGTATCAAGATGTAATTCAACTTCACACAAAATTTTAATTCTTTTAAAAATAAAAATGTCTCAATTTTTTTTTGTCGCCGTGTTATTCTAACGGGTATTTTTGAAATTTCTAAAATTCATAAAAATAGAAGTTATCACTCGATAATGCCACAAAACTATACAGATACCTAAGCTAGATGAGGAACCATGATGAAAAAAAGTTTGAAGTTGATAGCTGTAGTCGTTTGACCTGCGGAGAACCGAAAAAAAACATGAAAAAAAAAACATAAAAACGAACATCAATTTTTTTCAGTATATCAAATTGAATCCTCGCTAAAGCTCGTCTAATCAGAGCGTTGAACGTTCAAACGAACGTAATTATATATTATATGAACACAAACAAGTATTGTCTCACGTGAATGAATCGGAGTGACACAATCACGTCAATTTTATGACTATAGGAATTAGAATTTTGAGAAATCAGATTTCTTTCATAGCTGATACTTCATATTCATTCAGAAATATCTGCAATATTCTCATTCATCCAGTTAGCGATACAATGTAATATATACATGAGAGCTATTCCAAAATTGAAACATTATCCTGTATGATGATTGTTGAGAAATAAAGAGAAGCCATACTCACTCAATTTTTTCATGTATTCATTTCATTTTGTGGAATCACCTTATCTTTCACTCAAAGACTTTCTATACATAGATAAAACATTCAAGCAAACTCCCTGCAAAGAACAATAGTACTTTGTGAACTCACCCTCTTCTGCTACTGACGTCATAACAATAAGATGGACAACAATGGCCACCACCATCAGTGTAAGAGTCCTCGACAGCGCTCTCTGTACCATGGCGGCGGTCGTTTGAACTACCACAGGTTTCGATAAGTTCACCGAGCTCTTTGTTCCACGGCGACCCAGATACATCAGAGGGTTGGTGCACGGCAGAAATAGTTGGCCGTGACTCACTTCGGCAATGCAACAGAGTTCTTGAGATTATCCATCAGAATTTGAGTTTTCTTACAATGAAAACAGATGAACACAAAAATTGTGAATGTTATTGATTCTCTCGTGGGAAAATCTGGAAATTGGTTATGAAATCGATCACAATGCTCACGTGATACAGTCAAGTTGCACGATAACTAATTAGACCGGAACACGTTTATAGCTCAAACGTATTGACCAACCACTCGGAACGTTATGATAATATTTTCAGAACGGTAGTAATGTTATACTTATCGAACGTTCATATTTGAATATCTTCTCACAGTATTTACAATCAAACCGTCATTTTCACTAACACTCACAGGTCATTCAGAAATCAGTTTTGTTCAGCACTTTTGCACATAAATATGAATCATTGCTTCGATATATTACCACTGATAGCTATTTGATAAGTTCTTTTATAGCGAAATACATTGAGAAACTTTGGGTCTGTATATTTATTTCAGGTGATGTCACGTTTAAAATTGAACACTGATCAGAATGAATACTTCAAATTGAGTTTGATATTGCGATGGTTATTTAAATTTTGTTGATAGTATTTTTCAGACAGATTTATCTAGAAATATGATCATGCAACACGCACACATGTATATTATTATTATATGAGTTGAGTTTTGCACTTGTAATATTTTATTACACTACATTTACATATTTTGTGAACAGGAAAATGGTGTCCATAAAATACACTAATTACAGTTTATAACTGATATGAAGTTTTCTCTTCCTTCAATTAAACCAACTTCATGTTAATTGATCGTTTGGCAAACCGGATAGTATCTATTTTATGTCTGTGGTACCGTGATATTTCGAACGGTCAACAGTAAAAAATTGAAAATACAAGGTTCTGAGAGGTAATCACTCAACGAAGTTTCCAGACCGGTGGAATGAAATATACACTAAACTTCTACTCGCTGGCTTTTCTTTTGATCCCTGGTATATTTGCTACACCAAGTTTTCACACAATAGTCTTCCTTTTGTTTCCACTTGGCACGTTATTCTTTCGAGGTGAAGTTTTCTGTGTGTCGTCGACGAGTACGAAGGTGGTGGAGTTGTGAATGCAGTCGGTACGCCTGGAAGAGACGAAAAAGAAGTGAACATTTTTAAGCTGGTCATTTTGCTATATACTTGTGGTGGAATTATTTTTTAAGCCGTTATTACGTTCCATGGAAATAATTAATATGATGAAATGTTTTCAGCTTCCGTGAAAAAACGAAGTGAAAACTTTTCCCACGAGTCTTTTTTCGAGAATCTGGATGAAATTCATAATTCAGATTGCATTAACTGAGTTACTTTTCTTCTTCAACACATTCATCCAATGACTCTCACATTCATGTAGGAAATGATACATCATATTTTATATGGAAAATAAACTGAAAAATCATTTAAAACTCAAGTTGAAGTACTTTTATCTTGGATGCAATCATAAATTAGATCACAGTTCCAAGAATCATAAGAATATACCCTTCTATTCGTTTGCAACATGCGATAGAATATCAGCAACGCCGGTACATTGAACTCGTACACACAATTTTGATGCGATATGATACATCGTTGACTGATGAGCAAGATGGAAATGAAAATATGAATCAAATAGATTATTGGCTAGCTCAGGTAGTTGGATGAGCGAAGCGAAGACTCAATTACACTATACCGAAAAAAAAGTGCCTGTTTTTTTTTTTTTTTTTTTTGTTCGCGCTCCACAGGTCAGACAAAATTTCGAAATCAGTTAAAACTTGGCACACACATGAACCCCTATTTGACTTGATGCTGTATAGTATTGAGGCACGATCGGTTGAACAACTTCTGAGAAAACTCATTCCAAAGTTTTCAAAAATCCCATTAGAATAACCCAGAGGAAAACATTCGTGAAAAATATTTCATCTGAGAGGATTCAACTTCTCAGAGAATTCCAATTTGATAATGATACACATTATTCCGAACTTTTACTCAAATCGGATCAGCCGTTTCGATGTAAAAAAATATATAATGTTATTTGTGTCAATTATTCAAAGCTATTAAGATACCTATTAAATCAGAGCAACAAGTGTCACCACTTGATTGTAAACGATTAAAACAAAGCCTTCTTTATTATTAAATAAATTATTAATGGAAAATAAGATGGCAGTGATGTAATGGTTTGGATCTCAAGGTGTATATATATATATATATATATATATATATATATATATATATATATATATATATATATATATATATATATATGTATATATATATATATATATATATATATATAATAACCAATCCAAAGATAAGTTGATATGTTTCAGCTCATCCATCAACGCGCAAACACATAACGCGTTTGCCTAGTATTTATATAATCGAGTTAAATGAATCATGTTGTTGTTCCCTGGAAGCATAAATACAATGATCATCGAATCATATTATTGATCTATCGAATCAGCTTTTACAACCACTATAAATATAACAACCACTTGATTCATTTGTGACCATATGGGGTCAGAATCCATTAGGACCAGTCATTGCGATCGTGCGACTCACACGCGAGTGAAAAATGACTGTTGGTAGCATTATGCACAGAATAGCAAATTTTCCACAATGAATGACTATACATCATTAATATGACTTAATATCATATCAGACTTCATTGGGGTACAATAATTTTGTATCAAGTTCCAATGTTATTGAGAAAAAAAATGAATTACCAACCTCAGAATAAATATCCAATAACTAAGAATCACGATAAGATGATATATCGAATAAATTTCATTGCAATGAAATGATGTTTAATTTCAGCTCATGGATTGATTAGGAATCAATCGTGATTGATCGAATTGATATTGAATTATTCGCACGGGTGAACCGGAGGCTAGCAAGCTCAATCGGCATTTATGAGAGTTCAGTTCGATTTCTGTCATGATCGACTATCGCGACAAAGCTTTTCGTGGTTTCCCTCTGTCGTTCAGGTTGATATTAGTGAGGATCCTCAACAACAGGCCTCGACAGAATACTTTTCATACAAAAACCTGATACAATTCATTCTCATATTATCATTTTTCCACTATCACATGCATCATTCATACGTCAACGCCAATAGATCTTAATCGTTGAAATATATGACTTCTAAATAGATTGAGAGAATATAGTATCATATGAGAATTCTTCACCACACACTGGTTGGAATATGATATCGTAAATTTATGTTCATTCTTTATGTGACACATGTTTGTAATTCCAACTTTGAATGTATTGAAGGTTCAATAAACACCTCACTTTCTGACAGTTTTCACGATATGAGTTTAAAATTTGTTAATACAACCGTTGGTAGCTCAGACACATTGGCAATAGTTCGTATTGACACATCCAAGTTATTTAACCGCATTGCACTCAACTACGAATTCCAACTAGATTTTACTGCGAAAGTACGGAATTCATATACAAAATAGACAGATTTCTAGTGAGTGGAATGGAAGACTGTGTACACAGACAAAGAAAGAGAAGATTTGAGCAGAACTAGTTATGAAATAGCGTATGTTCGTGAAAAACCGGAAGTTTACAATTTCGAGCAATTCTTTGTCAACTTTTTACTGTGACATAACTTATTTTGATGTTCCTCTTTACCAGTGCGCAACACCGGATGCGCAGTTCCCCGTGAAACAGGAAGCGCGCACGAAAGAGCAGGGAAGGGGAGATTTGAGAGTCATCCAGAAAGTTTTTTTTTTTTGACGACCGCCTGCACAGTAATTCATAGATTTAATGGCCTCACGTCACGTCACTACGCAAGCGCGTATAGTTCACAATAATGATAACGATAATAATGAATGATGACTTCTATTTTCGAGCACGTAAAAAACATGGTACCATTTTCATTAGGTTCTGTGTTATTGAAAATTCGGTAAACTGGACTGATTTGTTTTCCAACACGTAACAGTATAAAGAGCTCTGTCTTCATGGGTGATGCAACAATCTACCTAATCCTTGAATGTGAGTCTATGCTAAGCAATCAATTGACTTTTTTTTATGAAACTCTGAGTGAAAAATTGATTTACGTACTTCATGGCAGTCCATGCAGACTACGTTGTATGAGGATACATTATATAAACATTATTTGTATTAAATCACCATAATTAATATCTCACGTGACTGATTATCAGAATTTTTACTGAATATTCCATAGATATTTCATTGAAATCTTATTGCATAGTTCAGTCAAGTATTCCTTTCTGTTATTATCTTCTCCCTTATTTAAAGGCACGACACTGAGTTGAATCGATCCAAATTATTACTTGAGATTGAATGTCAATTTGGTTTCAAGAAAGTAACATATTCAGTCCAATTCAATCATTTTTATTTCTTTGTTGGTTGATACAATAAGAATATATCAATATTCCAAGTACAATGCTCTAATATCTGGTGAAAAAGATACTGCAGTTCCAAGTTCCAGCTTCGAAGAGCCAGATGAAAAGTTGTTTATGAATACAGATACTCCGAACAACATTGGTGATTCTTAAAACCTGAACACGACCATCAGATGATATGGTAGACAGCCAATCTTAACCTCAACGAATAAGTCGTGGAATCTGGTGAAAAAAAAAATGAAAATATCAATGCCTCCAGATTGTGACAGTTTTCAAAACTTGTTTGGCAACCTAGCAAGAATAAATTCATTCTGATTAATAATTCATATTCCTAAAAATAATCATCCAAGCTAGTAATATAGGGCTACACACTTAGCGGTCTGTAAACGATGAGAAACTAGCAATATTTGACGTCTCATTTCTCAGAGGAGTCAAGTTATTAATGTTTCTGCGGTCGAAGAAACAGCTGTCCATATGTTTCTTGGCACAGGCTTATAGCGCGGCCGTCTCAAACGCATGTGCTATCATCTGATCTGATGATACTTACTGACGTTTATGCGTAGCAGTGGCGTGGTTAACTAACGGATCGTTAAATTAGCACTTTGGCGAAAAGTATGAGAACATGTTTATCTATCCACTAATACACTATTATAAATAACACGTTTTTACGATGATTGCGAAACATTCTGTGATGTTTAGCATATTGTGTTTAGGGGTGAGAAGTAAGCGAAGAGATTCGATTTTTCATGAGGGAAAAATTGATCTTTTGCGTGCGTGTTTCAATTTGGAATTCCGAGCAATGTGATACCTAGCGTAAAACTCCTCATTAAATGATAAACTGTAAAGGTATTGCGGAAAGAGAGGATGGAATATTACATTATGAATACGTGTATTTATCTCCCATAAAAATAACGTATAATCACCGGAAAGAAATGACTATTAGTAGTTTGAAATGTTGCTAGGTTTCTTCTGCATATTTTATGACAGATAAGAGATTCAGTCTCAGATTTGTGTTTACGCTCTTCACATAAAGGTTCATGGCATTTCCATTATATCCATCAATTATCGATAACTCGCCCGTTTATAATATATCACACTATACCCACGAGAAAATCAGGCACATCCTCTTCCATCGCAACGAACTCAAATATCGCAGTTTTATGTTCATATGCGAGGTATTTTGGTACGAAATTATCTCAAAGCACAATATTTACCATCAGAGAGGAATACAACTACATATTTTTTGATCGGTAGAATATCAAAACTGTACTCTCGTTTCCCAGCCACTTGGGTGTTGCAAACAGACATGGGCAAAATACTTCAACTTGATGTATCCAGAATATTTTATACAACTAGGCAAACGCGTTATGTGTTGCCGCGTTGATGGATGAGCTGGAACATATCGACTTATCTTTGGATTGGTTATTATATATATATATATATATATATATATATATATATATATATATATATATATATATATATATATATATATATATATATATATATATATATATATATATATACACCTTGGGATCCAAACCATTACTTCACTGCCATCTTATTTTTAACTAGGCAGACGCGTTATGTGTTGCCGCATTGATGTATGAGCTGGAACATATCAACTTATCTTTGGATTGGTTATTATATATATACACCTCGAGATCCAAACGATTATGTCACTCCCATCTTGTTTTTCATTATTGATTTCCATGATAATAAAGAAGGCTTCTTTTATCGTTCACAGTTAAGAGGTGACACCTGTGGCTTGGATTAATTGGTATCCTAATAGCTTTGAGTGATTCACAAAAATTACATTATATATTTTTTTACATCAAAACGGCTGATCCGATTTGAGTAAAAGTTCGTAATAATGTGTATCATTGTTATTCTAAAGATCCCTAAGAATTTGAAATGTCTTGGATGAAAATTATTTCACGAATATTTTCCTCTGGGTTATTCTAATAGAAATTTGGAAAATTTGAAATGACTTTTCTCAGAAGTGGTTCAACCGATCGCGCCTCAAAACTATACAGTATCAAATTAGATAATGATATTCGCGTGTGCTAAGTTTCAACTGATTTTGGATTTTTGTCTGACCTGTGGAGCGCGAACAAAAAAAAAACAAAAAAAAAAGAACTTTTTTTCGGGTATGGTGAAATTGAGTCTTCTCTTCGCTCATACAATTATTGATTTCCATGATAATGAATGAGGCTTTGTTTTAATCGTTCACAGTTGAGAGGTGATGTGAGGTGAGGTGATTGAGAGGTGATGGCTTGAATTAATTGGTATCTTGATAACTTTGAGTGATTCACAAAAATTACATTATATATTCTTTTACATCAAAACGGCTCATCTGATTCCATTAAAAGTTCGGAATAATGTGTATCATTAAAATATAAAAATTCCCTGAGAATTTGAAATGTCTCGGATGAAAATTATTTTACGAATATTTTCCTCTGGGTTATTCTAATGAGATTTTCGAGAACTTTAAAATGTGATTTCTCAGAAGTGTTTCAACCGATTGCACCTCAAAACTATAAAGTATCGAATTCAATAATGACACTTGTGTATGCCAAGTTTCAACTGATTTTAAATTTCCGTTTGACCTGTGGAGCGTGAACAAAAATAAAAAGAAAAAAAAGAAAAAAAAGTCACTCTTTTTTCGGGTATGGCGAAATTGAGCCTTTGCTTCGCTCATTCAATAATAAAGGAGGCTTTGTTTCAATCTTGTACAGTTGAGAGGTAACACCTGTGACTTGGATTTAATTGGAATCTTAATAGCTTTGAGTGATTCACAAAAATTCCAATATATATTTTTTTACATCAAAACGGCTGATCTGATTTCAGTGAAAGTTCGGAATAATGTGTATCATCATAATATTTCCTCTGGGTTATTCTAATGAGATTTTTGAAAACTTTAAGATGAGTTTTCTCAGAAGTGGTTCAACCGATTTCGCCTCAAAACTATGCAGTATCAAATTAGATAATGACACTTGTGTATACCAAGTTTCAACTGATTTTGAATTTTTGTTTGACCTATGGAGCGCGAAAAAAAAAAAGATGTCACTTTTTTCGGGTATGGCGAAATTGAGTCTCCGCTTCGCTCATCCAAATACCTGAATTTTGAGTGGGCTCATCTCGAATACGAGATACATTTCAAAAATGTATTTAAAATACAGATAATAAGACAATATCTCAAGATACTTCCAGAAGGAACTTCTTAAACATACATTTTGTAGAGTGAAAAAATGGTGAGGAAGAAAATGGAGAGCACTGGAAGTTACAGGGTCAAGTATCGATATAATTTCCATGTTTTTCGAGTATAGTGCATTCAGCAGCTGTGCCTATATGTAGCGGATAGGTCAACAATTGTTCCACTTGTGGTCGGGGTGATTCCTGATGATATTTGTCCGTCATATTTTCATTATAGCCTATTCAAAGCGAGTTTAGTGAATCGTATTGATCTTCTTAGACCTGATTATGATTTGATGGTTGATGATAATCGTAATGATCCGGTTGACGGTTGTGAACTCAATTAAGTCACCCTGGATTTTCACGCTAAGAGCGCGCAAAAGATATCATATCAACATATGATTTGATCACTATCGATCCATAGAGAGAACTAGGCCTATATCTTTTAATTCGAAAGTTTGGAAAAAATAGTAGTAACACTAAAAATGAGAACTTTAAATGTAAAATACAAGATACATTCTGAGCATGTAATTCGAGAACGAAAAACAAGACATAAGTGCATCAAAAATACGGGACTTGAGATTTATTTATCTAGATACTGCCTATGTCTGAATACGAAACATTGCCAAACAAATGGATCGTTCAAACTTTCTTCTCTCAATAACATTGAAACCTAATACAGAATCATTGGACTCCAATTGACACCATGGATGAAAAGTGGGATTGCTTGGACGGTTCACCACAAAGGAAATATCACCAGTCCTTTTTGATTATTTAAAACTAATTGGTTTCAACACCAGAACTGCGCTCTCTGTGATCATAATTTCACGTCGCAGATAGAAGTCTTTCAGTTCTTAAAAGTCCGGAACAAATTTTATAAGTGAAAACCATTTCTGTGATATATCTCGGCGTTACATTACATCTCGAGAAAAATTCAGAGATAGTTTTAAAGAATCATGTTCAATTTAGTTCTAATCTGTCAGCTCTTCCTGTTCTTTTTTCACTTTTCCATGTGTGAATGTATAGTTCTTTTTATTACATCATTATTTGCATTTTGGTCATTATACTCATGAGGTTAGGTGGGAGAGCAGAGATTGTATCCCAACCTCGCCATTTCATTTTTGTTGAATAATCATCTCATTTTCAATTTTTTCTTGTGAATTGTTATATTTGTGTTTCTTTTGTTAAATACTCAAGAATGAATGGAGACTGATTATTATCATTATTATTAGTATCACCATAGCATTGGTATCGATTGATATTTATCAATTATCATTATTGATTTGTATAAATTGATCAAAAGCATTGGTGTTCGAACTGTGGGAAAATTTATATATTGAATAAAGGTCTAGATGACCACAAATGTTTCGAATTCGAATGCGATCGGTGATCGCGCCTATCTTCAGTTGTCAATTTCTCAACAAATTATAAAATTTCCATGCATATTCCGTTGGTGTGACCCTCACCTCCCATTGTGGCTACAAATCCATCATGTTCGATTCATTACTTGAATAACTTGATAATCGTTCAGTATACCAGGTAGTATCCCATATAATTTCAACCTAATCGAACTCCCAAAGTTGCTTCACAACTGAAATCTATTCGAAGATATTATACAACTTCATCGATAGACAAAATACGACTGGAAAATGTTAACCGATGAGGAATAATTTTTGTTTGTTCATACATATGAACTATTTCGGTGATCACGTTTTGGGAACATGTATCAATTCATATCCTCGGATCAATTGGGTAATATATATATATATATATATATATATATATATATATATATATATATATATATATATATATATATATATATATATATATATATATATATAAATATATATTTATATATATATATATATATATATATATATATATATATATATATATATATATATATATATATATATATGTGAATATATATATATATATATATATATATATATATATATATATGAATATATATATATATATATATATATATATATATATAAACATATATATCTATATATATATATATATATATATATATATATATATATATATATATATATATATAAATATATAAATATATATATATATATATATATATATGAGAACAGTTGTGGTGATGGTTATGGTTGTACCATATGAATAATTAAGGTTATGATTTTGGTTACGATTGCCCCCAAAAATACGATTTTTTCAACGGTTGCGGTTACGGTTATGGTCACGTTCTCAGACCCTGATATACATATATATATATATATATATGTACTAGTCAAACGCGAAATATGCGTTGTAAGATGAGCGAGATATCTGAATAAGGTATAATAACAGTCCTACATTTGCTACTTCATCGACTATGGTATTCTACACACCTTGATATCTGAATAAGCTATAAAAGTTGTTAAAGATTAATTGTTGGTCAACTCTTGAATCTAGAAAGCAGTGAATCTCGACAACTTAATTCTGTCACAATTTTTATGTTATATTTTTCATGAATATTATCAGTCATTTTATTTTTTTTCTTCAAAACGACTGATCAGAATTGCTCACAAAATCGTCTCAATGTGTGAAATCTATGTATACACATTCAGAGAAAATTTCATCGCATTTGGAGAGATTTTATTTTCCAACATTTTCCGCCCAGCCATCTTATGGGGTTTTTAGAAACTTTGAGATGATTTTTCTCAAAATTGGTCTGACCGATTCATTCCAAAAACTATACAGTTCTAAGCTGGATGAGTTTGCGTGTACAAAAAAAGTTTCATGTTCATCAGTCAACCCTTGCGACCTTTGGAGTGCTTACAAACAAAAAAAGAAAAAAAAAAACACACAGACAAAGCCCTATAAGAGTGGGATGGAGACTTCGCTACGCTCATCAATAAATATATATTTATATACATATATATATATATATATATATATATATATATATATATATATATATATATATATATATATATATGAGAGGGAAATCACGAAAATCACCTGTCAGGATGGTCAACCATGGCGGGAACGGCCACGGCGCGCCACTCGGCCACGCGTCCCGTTATATATATCCACGAATGTATATATATATATATATATATATATATATATATATATATATATATATATATATATATATATATATATATTTATATATATATATATGTATATATATATATATATATATATATATATATATATATATATATATATATGTATATATATATATATATATATATATATATATATATATATATATATATATATATATCATATATATTACTATATATATATATATATATATATATATATATATATATATATATATATATTTATACATCCATATATGAATATATATATATATTTATATATATATATATATATATATATATATATATATATATATAGGCAGTACAATTTCCTGTCAATTTGGGGTGCGATCCACAAGTCTTGAAATGTGTGACTGTACGAAAGATATCAACAAATAAAAACTGTTCAAGAAGATCTTCCTCTCTGGCGTAATGGGTAGCGCGTCAGACCGGCAATCTGGAGATCCGGGTTCAAGTCCCGGGGGAGGTCGCAATTTTTAAACAGTTTTAAAAATCATTAATTATAATAACCTACTGGTGGTCAACCAGGAAGCTATTGAAATCACATGACCCAACAGCTGGGATAGCTGGGAGATGTCGATCAGGCAGTACAATTTCCTGTCAATTTGGGGTGCGATCCACAAGTCTTGAAATGTGTGACTGTACGAAAGATATCAACAAATAAAAACTGTTCAAGAAGATCTTCCTCTCTGGCGTAATGGGTAGCGCGTCAGACCGGCAATCTGGAGATCCGGGTTCAAGTCCCGGGGGAGGTCGCAATTTTTAAACAGTTTTAAAAATCATTAATTATAATAACCTACTGGTGGTCAACCAGGAAGCTATTGAAATCACATGACCCAACAGCTGGGATAGCTGGGAGATGTCGATCAGGCAGTACAATTTCCTGTCAATTTGGGGTGCGATCCACAAGTCTTGAAATGTGTGACTGTACGAAAGATATCAACAAATAAAAACTGTTCAAGAAGATCTTCCTCTCTGGCGTAATGGGTAGCGCGTCAGACCGGCAATCTGGAGATCCGGGTTCAAGTCCCGGGGGAGGTCGCAATTTTTAAACAGTTTTAAAAATCATTAATTATAATAACCTACTGGTGGTCAACCAGGAAGCTATTGAAATCACATGACCCAACAGCTGGGATAGCTGGGAGATGTCGATCAGGCAGTACAATTTCCTGTCAATTTGGGGTGCGATCCACAAGTCTTGAAATGTGTGACTGTACGAAAGATATCAACAAATAAAAACTGTTCAAGAAGATCTTCCTCTCTGGCGTAATGGGTAGCGCGTCAGACCGGCAATCTGGAGATCCGGGTTCAAGTCCCGGGGGAGGTCGCAATTTTTAAACAGTTTTAAAAATCATTAATTATATATATATTTATATATACATATATATATATATATATATATATATATATATATATATATAATCATATATAAATATATATATATATATAGATATATAGATATATATATATATATATATATATATATATATATATATATATATATATATATATAGTCATATATATATATATACATATTTATATATATATATATATATATATATGTATATATATATATATATATATAAATTCATTTATATATATATATATATTTACATCATTCCGAAATGAATCAAGTTGGTCAACGAGACCACAATTGGGTGCATGATGTTTCGATCTGTACCACCGTGGAAATAAATCACGAGCATTCTACAATATCAATATTGAAACATCATTACAAACTAGAAGCGGTGGGTCGTGAAATAAAGTTTCAGGTATACAGTACTGCGTATCCGTCATAGAAGTTCCATCTCTCACTCATCATGTCGTGTGTGGTACATAGTGTATGTCAATACTTCATGGCTATATCACAGGTAATTGCCATGAATAACTGTGAAGTAATTACTTTCACAAGTGTCTATAACGATTTTTTCCACGTGCATTCCATCCATTCCACATTCCAAATCGTACTCAATGTTGAAATGTTTCTTTGCAATAGTGAGGTAAGATTCATTCTCAGATTTGAACCATGGTTTGATTTCTTTCCACAAGAAATCAAATGAAATGGGAATTGATTTCGATATTTCTCATCTAATTCGAAATTTCAGAATGCCACAAAATTGCCAGAAATACACTCCAGTTGGAATGATGTGATTGATCATGGATTTGGTCATGGAAAAACGTGTGGTATGAGATTTTAATTCTTGGTTGTGGAAAGTTAAGGTTTGTTCCTTCTAACGGATCGTTGGATCTATGAAAAAAAATTACGATCACTTTGTCACCATATATAAGTCAATAACCTGAACGGATTCATATCCTCCTTGAACAAATGACAATGAAATTACACGAATAGTTTATCCGTTTCATGTACCTAGAATGAACGTGCATTCCTGCCTATTTCTCCTCGAAAAGAAGGAATTACGTGTCTCTTATAGCAACCGAGTTGAACGTTTTTTTTATCTCCCTTCTCTGAATAATTGATTATCACTTCTCTATGAAACAGTTCAAGCTCGCTTTTATCCTTACAACAGATGGAGAAGATGAACATTATACAATCTGACAAGAGGATCTTTAATACAATCAGTGTCAATTTGATATGGATCTATCTTTATTAACCTGCTTTGAATGTGTATCATTAAAACATTCAGTTATATATTGAAATTAATGACATTCTGATGTCCTGTATTCTGCTAAGATTTATGCGATTTGAAATGATGTTATGACAATAGAACATCATGAAAATTCGATTATAATCTGGTGAACGTTGTTTAAGACCCCATAAGCAGAACTGGTACTATCCTGTTCAAGTTACGTTGGGACTTTGTGTCTTTTGGGTAGGTTTCTAGGTTTTCATTTAGGTTAGATTTCTAAAGGGCAACGAAATGAATGGTCGTCTCAAATTTGTATCATCAACCAATATACTCACTGGAATTGAAGAGCAAATTTCTAAAATATCCGATGTCACTCATATTTCATTCACTATAAACCTTCATTCGAAAATGATACATTTTTCAACAATTCAGATTTGCTCATGCTGGATTCGGCTACCATAATGAAATTCGAATTGCATCATCTTCGTGTCCAGAATCAATGTGAATGATCATTTAGTTCGTGGAATATGATACATGATTTCAAATTGCGACACATAATAATATTATTGAACCTCAAGTCACTCTATCAACACAAATCCTCTGACTCTATTCAGCTGTTTGAATATCTTCACGAGAATGTATTTGTTTGGGGGTTGGTGTTACAAAGTATAGTTGGGGTTGCAATTAGTTAATGGTCGGTTAAAGCACCCATTAGCTGAGTTAAAAGGGCGCTTTAGTCTTAGTTGCTCTTCGTTTCTGTCTTTGAGTAGTTCAATTCTATGTGATGTTGACTGGAGAGTGTATAAGGTTGAAAATTCTATTAACAAAAGTGCCCAAGGATGAATGTAGGGAAATGACAATATTTCCGTGCCATCTTCTGAACGATTTCCAGTATCAACATTCTATCAATATACAAATGCAGGATTAAATTATTCAAATTATTCAATAACTAATCATGTTTCAGTTTTTCACCAAAAGCAGAGAATCGCAAATCAGACACATACCCGATCCATTGTGTTTATCATATATCATATTCAAACGGTATGACGAGAATTGATAGAATTATTATTGTGATTACGTGTATCTTCAGTATCACGCATTGCTTCCGCTAATCACGGATGAAAATCATCCATTCGTGGTGAATTTATCATCAACTCTACTGATTCAATCCTAATTCCACGTTATACCGATACTCGAATTAGTCTTGTACACTGACAAGAGTTATTTCAGTACCATATTATTAAAACATATACAAGGGTGATTTTCTATTCACGCACGCAATTGTAATAAATTCTACTTTTGAATGTTCGAAATGAATCGATACAAAATAGAACATTTGAAACGCACATAACTCTTGCTACTCTGGAAACTTTGTTCTACACTCTATATAGAGAGCCCTTCTTTTCGCTCGAACCGCTCTTGTGAAACCGCTCTCCCCGCTCTCTAGAGCGCTTTACCGTTATCTACTATTGGTTTTTCATTAATACAAAGACGAGTTCAAATGTAGTTAATTTCGTTCACCATTTCAATCATACATTCAGGCTTTATATAAAATGTATAAAGTCAGCTGAAATAATCATTTTACTCGGCAATTTATCGTGTATTGTGTTCTATGAAATAACATTGCTGTCGCATGGTTTTGTTCAACAATAATATTGTGAATTATGGTTTGTAATAATTCTGTGACGTATTGTCAGTTATTCAGTTGGTGGAAAGTCATAAAACCGATGAAAAGCATAGTGGTCTCTGTATATATACAGACTTATCATCTCATAATTGTATATAATATCTTCCATCACTTGCATTATGATATTATTAAACACCATCAAGTGATATTATGTTTTCATCGATAACTCAAGTCATTATTCGATGTCCAAGACTTATTGAAATGTGATAGGCCCACATTAGCCCATATTATTTCACATCAGATATTGATTATCGCAGTCTCCCTATATTCAGTCCCTCATTACCATAAATAAAAACTCTCCTCGATATTATTGATTGTCAAAAATCTGAGGAAGCCTCATCATCCCTACTCATGAATCTATAATTTGATGAGAATCAATTATGTCATTCAATTGTGACGAGACGATATTCTGGAATTCTCTTCTGACCTTTTCTGGATCGATTCCAGAATATGTTATGACTGGAAATTGTATTGTATTGTATTGTATTCATTCACGATTTGTCAACACAGAAATATGTATGAATCGGATGAATTACCTTTGTGGTAATATTCATTCATATGAGTGGTTTATTTATCCCAAAAATATCGTTCTAGATCCATTGTGAACACTTTTTACGTGAGCTGAAATGATGTTTGTTCAAATTGGCATTTTACAGCGTTAAAGAAACGATGAAAAGAAATGATAAAGAAACGCTGCACTGAAGGGTTGATACTGCGAATGACGTTTTGTAACTATGTGACGTTTTGTAGATAATTTATTCGGGCCCGGTATTACCAAGTCCAGTTAGCAGTTATCTGAGAGATGGTGAAAGCAAATATCACAGGTAACCATAGTGATAACAAGTTCTATCCGCCAGTTGGAGCTACTCCCACGTTGGTAATACTGGGCGTCGGTCAAGTAGATAGCCCGTTAACCGATATATAATAGCAGGTACTCGTTTTAATGATGTTATCTGATAGAAGACCTGAATTGCGTGAAGAAGAGTTCACTGAAGGATATCGTTGAATCATGGATTAGTCTCATTTGAAACAAACGAGCTTATATAGCTTGTAACTTTGACAATAAGTTTGAATTCAAATTCGATTTTATTCTAGAAGATGAGCCGAACACCGTTTCCAATTGATATTCTCCCAGGTATCAATTTATCATCATAACATTTTTTCCTTCAGATATAATATTGATAAATCATGAAATTTTCTCAGAAAAACAGCAATGCGTTGAAAAGGGAGAAGAACATGAATGAAGTGCTAGTGTGGGTCTATATTGAAATATGCGAATATGTCAATATAATAATATGTATACGAAATTCAACTTTTCGAAGTGTCGGTATCATTTGAATGAGTTACAATTAATGTTGATAATAATGATGATAATGATGATGATGATGATAGTAAAAATGATAGTATATATATTTTTTTGTATTCACACATTTTGAGTACAAATTATAAAACAGGAAACTCTGCTACTGAATATCCTACAAAGCCTCTAATGAGACTTATCTGTAGGCGAGTATTTAAATATTACATAGAGTAAACATAATTCAACTGCATGTGTCATTGTACCACATATCACACACTTGTACATATTGAACATATCAGGCCTACCCGTAATTTAAATTGTAACATAACACGGAAATAAAAATAAGGAGGTTCATTCTAATAATGGTAATAATAATAATAACAATGATAATAATGATAATCTTCATTTAGCAATTCTTGCTAAATCATTTCAGCTGCCACTGTACGACTATTGGAGGTCAGTACAAGTGGAAAAAAATTAGGAAAATTGTCTACAACACCCAAAAAAAAAAAAACTGTTGTTGAACGATCAATATTGTTTCATTTTTTGTACATCTTCACTGTCAAGAAAACTCATCAGTTGATATTGTTTTTCCACAACTGCATCTTCAATCAAATTATTCACGCGAAACTGTGTAATTAGGATTAATAATCAATAATGTATCAATTAATATGTATTAATTGCCTGCTTTCAAATTGACAACTCAACTTTTCATTCAAACTAATGATTCACAAGTAATATCGTAAATAGAACGTGAAAATGGGAGACTTCATTTCAACACATTTTTCATTCAAGTTCACCTTTTACTCACAAAATACTGTTAGGTGTCTCAAATGAAACCATAACTTCATTCAATGGGAATAGATATGAAACTATTTTCAGTTGATATCATTCCATTATTGGATTCATAGTAGTGTGAGCAATAATATATATTCATATCAAGTTCCATATTCCTATTAAAATGTGTGAGTCAATCCCTGAATTGAAAAATTTGGAAAAAGTATATTGCAATTTTCATTTTTAAACGAACCAAGACTCTATTTAACAACCCTTATCGAATGTTCTGATACCATCTCTCAGCACACTTACCGTGATGTAGTTAGATCCTGATCACCCTCTCTAACCCCCGCTAGCTAAACACTGCACTGTATTTTACTCGTGCATAACTCTAACCCACAAATTCTATGTGTGAGTGGGCGCTACACACACACATACACTCTCTCTCTTTATCTCTCTCTCTTTCTCTCTCTATCTGTGTGTTAAGCCGACGCGGGCCGCGCGCGATCCAAGTTCGTGGAGCGAACAGCACGTACTGACTTACTGGCCACGACGGTGAGACCGACGCCTGCACAACGAGCGTCGCGGCGCTCTGAGCGGAGGTTCGGTGAAGACAGTAGTGCCACTTGTCTTTCATGTATGTGACACGCCCGTGCTTTATGCCATCTGCCCTTCAAAATGAAGAATTTCACGAATATATATATACTCTCATCCACGAGCGAACGAGGCCGCCTACGACTGAATTATTATACAATCTCTGGAAATAATCGAATTGCGCTGCAATTCTGAGGATTTGACGCTTCTGACAGATACAGCTGACTTATGTAATTAACGAAAACCTTAACCTCTAGAAAATTATGATATCTTGATATTGCCACTACTATACCAACTAGATGACATTTGTGTTTTCCAGGACAAACTTTTTTCCAGTGGGAATTCGAGTAAATACATCCGAACAATTTGATCACAAGTAGGCCTACATAAATATTGGTGACCCGTTTATTTATTCAATGCTCAGCACTGTGTGCACGATTTGATGGCGATTCAGTCCAGTTATAGCCTCATCCAGAGTGGTGAGATTTGTTATGGAAACAAATTAGTGGGATAACATGGTAATAACATCACTTAAATGATACTAGGAGCTATCAAGGCAAATCCAGTCTTCATGGACTCAAATTTTTACTCAAATTAACTCATTATTCAATCAATAGATCAAATTTCCAAGGATCAGTTTCACGAACTCGTGGATGATATCAATTATATATCCATCGATATATTATCAATTATCAGTATTATCACACCATATTATCATTTATATTAACATTTTATATTAACATTTCACATAGTCTATCATCCGAAGAAGAGAGATGTAACCAATGGCGATAACAGATTATCACAGCTGACTATTACCTAATTAACCAACTTTCGGTTTGTAGAACCGGGCCTGATTATTATAATCATACCATTACAATAACATAACATTACAACATTATAACATTATAATTATAATGAGTTATATGATCATATATATTATCTATAATGATAACTATATTAGTTAGGTCTATATTCACATGGGAACAACGTTTCTTCGATTAACTTAGTCCATGTGCACATGACTCGAAATAATATGAAGAATATCGAGTTCATTCTTAACATCTCCAAATAATATAACTGTAATGAGCCATTGGTTGATTTTATTTCACTTTTGTAGCAGAAAGGTATAGCTACTCGATATCTGCCTGGTTGAACCTTGTTCAACTTTACTTCTCCATTCTCTTCACTTCACTCCTTCATTTCTTTCTTCTTCCATGAGTTATCTCCAACACTCAATATATTCTCACCTCCTACTGTCTTCCACCTTTTCGCACTTTTCACCTCTATCAAATACTATTCGAAATAATAAATGTCCATAAAATGTATAACAATATATAGAATAATATTCGATAATCATATAATAATGATAATGATGTGTGATATTCAAACGATATGGAATAATGCTTGGTGATATGAATGAGCGGTCTAGGCCCCATGAAATGGAATTTATTGATATGTTTAATGAGGATATAATGTGAGGATATGGTTACCTGTGATCGCATATCTACCCACCGGGTCGTTATTGACCCACACCCATTTAAATCCCTTATGGATCCCACATTCGACATACATATTAGTGTATCCGAGATGAACAGTATTCCATGATGAATGTATGATTATCATAACAATTATCATCTCATCATACTATGTTATCATAGAACTATTATTTGATATACAATTCTTAATACTCACATTTTTATACTCTTCGGACGGATGGTGAATCTGTCCACATTGACATCACGCCATTTTTCTTCATTTTTCTGCCTACAGTGTGAGTCTAGAAGTTGCCACTTGTGTGAAAATCAGAAGACGGATCATCCAGTACGTATCACTTATGACACGCAATATAGGCTTAAAATGTCGTCACACTATAATTCTAGAGTTTGTGGGTCGTTAACGATCCAGTGGGCATGAATGGGTTGGCTTTCTTAAAAATTCTGATTCTCTTCAAAAAATGACATGCATTTTTTTTACTCCAATTGCTGATCCAATTGATTCAGAACTTGATAAAAATTACCATCATTATTTTGCTTGAAATATATAGAAATTTGAACATATTCCGAAAGAGAATCTCTTCTAAATTCTGACCACTGGGTTATTCTCATGAGAATTTTCAAGATTTCAGATAGTTTTTCTCATAAGTCGTATAACAAATCGCGCCTCAAATCCCATACTGTATCGACTTGGATAATGCCATAATTATATGAACGCTCAGTTTCATGAGAACGGGCCCTTTGACCCGTGTGATGCGAACAAAACCAACGAGGGAGCAAAACAAAGGCAAGCACCGTCGTTCTTTTAATTACGGTGAAATTGATATGCGTCGCTGATCAAATGATCCACAATGATCACATTATCATGATGGTACTTTATCTTTCCGTGTTTTATAGTGTTTTCCTCAGCGTAGTGAAACTATTTTGTGGTTACAATCCACGTTTCCTCCATGAATCAACTCAGTCGCTCGGTAGTTTCAATCCTGCAACCAGCAAGCATGAGCAAGTCTGTTTTCAAAATACTTCAATCTGTTTGTTTTGGCAGTGAACAAAATATTCTACTTTTCATTGGATTGTCCAAATATTTACGCACATGTTAAACATTCGATCAAGTGTCGATCTAGAGAATGTATGGAACGCTCAGAATTCTGTAAGACGTACAGTCTACTCATATAGACCTACCGATACTCAACTTTTAGATAATTGCTATTCGTGTTGATCGTGGTGAGTATACGTACTTCATTTTTATATTGTATTTCACATAATCATTCCATTTCAATTTTATATCGAATATCTCAACGAATATTTCAATCGGATATGGATGCTTGTTACTGTTTATATTCGAATTCACGATAGAAAGAAGTCGTTGATGAACTGAATAATTAAAAAAATGTCGGTAATCGTGGGTACTCTCACACTGCTAGGTGTCTAGTCTTGAATCGCGTGGAATCACCTCTGTTTCTCAGTGGTTTCACGAGAATCATGCGGAATTTGAGTATTCAATCAAATACACGTGGCAGTGCTCACTTTCACCGGTTGCGAATGTTCACCAGTTATTTGGTAGGCAGCCGCTATTCAACGGCCATTTGGACGTGTCACAGTATGCAGACGTTGTTGTTGCGCGGAGAGGAGTCCAAACTAACTTGAAGACATCAACCTAACTAATTAGATGAACCCAACACATTCATGATTCATTGATCAATCTGTATTATTAAAAGATATTTTCATTATTATCATTATTTGAAAACAATTGAAGTTTCTTAATTTTCCTCTAATTTCTTCTTTTTAGCATGTTGTATTTGCAAAAATCATATATTGAACGATCTGAATCTTAGTCCATATCATATAACCTTTTTTTCCGCCATTTCATGTTATATAGGGCCTCTATTTGGACTCCAAGTTCATCTGTTGTATTTATTCTAATCATCTTGTTTTGTATTCATATAATTTTGTTTTCCTATTTGTCCCGTTTGTGGTGAGTTATTAATTAAATGGTAATTATATTTTTGTTCAACCATTCTAATTATTGGAGAGCTAGACCTGTTTCTAGGTTCACTTTTATTTGGGAATGTTTTCATTCGTTTTTTCTCTTCATTCTCATTCGTTTTTTCTCTTCATTGAGATTCACTTAATCAGGATACTTTTTTTCCACCTCGTCAATATTTTGTTCATTCTCAGTTCAGTTCAATTCACGAATACATCTTTGGATTGAAGTTCATTTTCAAATGGTCATCTATATAATATTTGTTTTAGACGTGTAATTATTTTCGTTTTGTTCCGTTCTGACCTTGAATATGCTTTTCTATATTCTGAATTATTCTCTTAGTATCACTTCAAATCTGAACACCCTACTTTTTGACATTAAACGCATTCCTTTCTTACATCTTAGTCTGAACTTTACATATATTAAATATTCTTTTTTTGAACCCACAGATAAGCCTTCCCAGGCTTTGTGGAAAAGAGCTCAATTTTATCTATATATGTATATTCTATGCCTTTTGTTCAATGATGACAAAAAATAAAAAAATATTATTGAACCCACCCAAACTGACTCACCCAATCAAACAAACATCACTAGCTAATTTAATCCGAAGCAAACCCACTTCCAGTCTAAATAATAGCAACTTCGAAAAGTGGTTCTGAACTACATCATTGAAAGTGCAGCGCGTTCCACGGCGTATGACCTAACCTTTGGAGTGGAATGTCGCTGAAGGATAGAGATGGACACAATATGAATATTCCTCGATGAATATTCCAAGAATAAATTCATTGAAAGATGAGCATTTAGACAAGAAATAATTCACAAACATGATTTGATGCTTTTGATACATAAACAATGTGACAACTATGCATTGATTCATACGTTCATGACGGAATTTTGTGTAAAATGTATGACTGGCATCCCTCTTCTAGCACCGTTTATCTGAGCATAGCTGCATATGGGCCCTATTCGTGGAGATTGAATTTTACGTTATGAATGATCATTCCAGTTTTGTAACAAAGCCGATATCGCTTGAACATGAAATAATCAGTAATTATTCCTATGTTCACCTATATATCAATTGTATTGTGTCGATACGTACCCTGTACTAGGTCCAGGCCCAGGGACAAGCGATCAGGACAAGCTTAGTAAGCAGAACTTCTCCTGAAAAAATGGCAAGGTGATCAAAAATAATGGCCCAGGTTGGAATAATAAATTATAATTATGTGAATATTCAAAATATTTTTTCGTTGGATTGGAAAAATCCAATTTTCAATGATTTTTTTTTGTCGTGATATTGTCTCAAAAGTTGAAACTATCTTCAGTGCTTCCTATTGCGGTTGAGCCATACCGGTAGTTATGAAGCGCCGTAACTCGACTCGGCATCGCGCGCTGTATAGACGCTTAATGTACCCCACCCCGTAAAAACCATTCAGACCCGCTGTGTTATGCACATTTCCGACTGCGTCGAAGTAACTGTTGAAGCGCTGGCAGCCTAGCTGTGTAGTAACTTACATCAAACCTGCACAAACGTGTTGACCGCCGTATTAATCGAACAGACAAATATTATTCAAACAATGAAATATTATTGTTAATGAATCATTCTGACTCGAGTTATCAATTGAAGAGAGCTCGATTTCTTGGGGTATATTTATGAAATGTATGTTCATAGTATTGAATGATTTTTCCTTCATTATTCATAAAACACTGAGAGAACCAACAGAACAGTTCATTCTCACCATGTAGATGTAGGTCTACATTATTCGAGAAAGACAATCTTTCCTCCCTCTCTGGATCTATTTTGGTTTGTTCGAAGGTCGAATAGATTTCCTTCGTCACTATGGGTAGACTGAATATTAATTTTTCATTGATCTTATTCTTATGTATTGAATGCGACTGAATGTTGATAGATTCGCAGACGAGTAGACTTTGCGTTAATTTATGGGTCTACGAAAACTCACTTATACCTATTCTGATACATCAATGTGAATCCTAGGAAAAACAAGGTCTCGTAAGTAATTTGTATGGATCTGAGGCCTACAATGATTAATTCAAAGTAAGTATTCAAGTATTTCAAGAGAATTCAAGTAAGATTTTCCTCACTACCAAATGATGATTCCTCGAGAGCCTGGAAATAATTGTGAATTTGAGTGGCCCACTATCATGAAATAGAAACAGGAGCTGGCATATCAATTACAACGTCCAAGTGTTTCAACTTTCAACTATTATTGCAATTTCATTCGGCATTTTTGTAAACATATCATCTGAACAAATGAAGGAGTATAACATTGAACATCACTTGAAATTTACACGAAACTGCTAGTGAACCTCAAAACTCAGTTGAAAAAATACGTGAATCCTGCACTGACTGAGAGGCTTCCACCACCCATAACCCCTCTTCAGGCGTAAATTGTCCCCAGCTCC
>OZ023326.1:41287504-41382504 GCA_964007535.1 Brachyptera risi | reverse complement strand
TCATTTTATATAATAACACTATATGCGATAAAAATCCGTCTGTAGATTATGTTGATGAAAAAAACAATCTCGACTTTTAAAAAAAGCAATCGAGTGATCTGAGTGGGGGAGGGTTGAAGCGAGGGGTGAACAACTGGCAACAAATCAGTAATGTCGCTGACGGCGATATGTTGTATTGTGAAACAGATGTGATTGGTTAATTAATAATTCACGGTGACGTCATTGTGCTGATTGAAAACAATGCTTATTGATAATCCAATAAAACCCAATAAATTTTGGTTCATGCGGAAAAAAGCGTACCATATATTTATAATCGAATGAGCGTAGCGTGAATTCCCATTCCATATGAGCCTACCAAAAATGAATCAAGCTCCATTCTTATGTTTTTTCTTGTGATTTTGTTCGCGGAATACAGGTCTAAAAAAAAAGATGAATTCGAAACTTTTTCTGCATATTGGTGTCACACCAGAATAGTTTGTGATTGTTTCTTTCAAAAATCGATCGAAAGGTTTACTCGGAACAAAATCGGAGTATTTGGAAAATCCTCATGAGAATAATGAGGTAAAATACTCAAGGAATGAGATTCTTGAGAAGCTCTGAGGTTCCTTCTGAATGAGAAAAAAGTTATCATACATGTTCTCAGTGACTTATACAACGTTCGGATGAGAAATGTCGAAGAAGACAAATATATATATATATATATATATATATATATAAATATATATATATATATGTATATATATATATATATATATATATATATACATATATATATATATATATATATATATATATATATATATATATATATTTATATATATATATATATATATATATATGTTTTGTTGAAAGCTTTCACGACTCATTATGTAATTAATAATCAAATCTTCATGAATAAGTATATATATATATATATATATATATATATATATATATATATATATATATATATATATATATATATATATATATATTTATATATATATATATATATATATATATATATATATATATATATATGAATAAATGTATATATATATATATATATATATATATATATATATATATATATATATATGTATATATATATATATATAATATATATATATATATATATATATATATATATATATATATATATATATATATATATCTTTATATATATATATATATATATATATATGAATATATATATATATATATATATATATATATATATATATATATATATATACATATATACATATGTATATATATATATATATATATATATATATATATATATATATATATATATATATATATATATATATATTTATATATATATATATATATATATATATATATATATATATATATATATATATATATATATTCATATATATGTATATATATATATATATATATATATATATATATATATATATACATATATATATATATCTATATATATATATATATATATATATTTATTTATATATATATATATCCATATATGAATATACAAATATATATATATATATATATATATATATATATATATATATATATAAATATATATATATATATATATATATATATATATATATATATATATATATACATATATATATATATATATATATATATATATATATATATATATATATATATATATATATACATATATATATATATATATATATATATATATATATATATATATATATATAAATATATATATATATATTAATTCAATTCAAGCTATCAAGATATCAATCAAATTCAAGCAATAATTGTGTCATAAAATCATTCGAAACGATCGAAATGAGAGATGAATGGAAGAGAAAAATGAAACAGGAAATACCGGCACACGCAGCGTAGTGGTTAACGTCCTTGCTTTGTGTGACCCGAGTTGCAGTGGGTATATCGGACCTGGTTCGATCACCGCTACCGTCCATCTGTATAGTTTTTTTTTGTGGTTTTCCTCTGTAGTCCAGTCTAATGCCAGGATGGTTCCCACAATATAGGCCACGACCGCTTCCTCCCCACTATCCTGCCCATTTACCCATAAAAACCTTCATTTCATCATCCCATCATCTCATTAATCATTCATCCGACGCCAATAGATCTAAGTCATCATCACATTGCGTCGTTAAAACCCAATATATATAAAAAAAGAAACAGGAAAGCAGTGACAAACGTTTGAAGTATTCCATGGTCCGTATCGATGTGGATTGTGCGATAGAATATGTCCCATTCTGGATTTTCTCACTCCTGATCAAGCTCATCTCACAACGCATATACTGCGTTTTACCAGTACATATATGTATGCACCATATTTCCTCTGAACTGAGAGGTGCGTAGAACTACTTGTGAACGCGAATATCACTTGATGGTTCAATTTGAATATGATTGCATTATTAGAATAATCCACAAAAGTAATCAATTTTAAACTTCCAATATACATTTTTTCTCTAAAAAATGGAGGACAACCAACTACAATAATCTCATGAAAATGACGATCCAATTTCAACAAACTATGAGCAGTTTCGTTATGAATAATTTCAAAATTCAATAAGTGTGAATACAAAAATTGAGATTCGTGCCGGAGTCCGTCACACAAAGTTCGCACTGGGGCGACTCGACACAACTCTTAACAGGCAGTTTTCAGTTTGATCATGTGATATGGGTATATTTTTTTCAATCAGTGCCTCACAATATTATCAAATGTCTGCACACTTGGAATCGACCATGATTATGTTCTCTTCGTATGTACTTTCCGGTGCTTTCTCTATGCACAGTCTACAATCAGACGTTATGATAGAATATATGACGTCACGTGAATCGATTATATACCATGAGATCTGGAAGAAACAAATACTCAAGCTATGCACAATATCGGATCTAAAGATTAGAATATTAGAATACAAATGTTTACTCGAGTATTTCAATATTCCAGCTATGTGTGCTTATTGAACATTGGCAGTATTTACTGCATGAACTGAGCACCACGCGGCACTTTATAATCTCAATATTATTATAGCTTCAGAATGCATGTTGCATAATTCATATATAATCATCAGACATATGTCAGGTGAAGTACCCGAACAACCGTCCCCCCTATAGTATAGGTATTGCAGTCGGGTGTTACGATCCGTGACTTGGAGTGAAGCTGTAGAATCGAGTGGCCTTACGGAAATGTTTGCATAAAATGCCATGTATTTTCCAGCCCCGGGTTGTAGACTCTTATATGATGCAGAACGCAAGAAAAAAAAGACAGGTCGAGTAAGACCTGGATAGGAAATTGAAACGTCAGCTTTTCAATTTGGTTCAACTCTTTCCCATAGATATACACATAGAACATCTTTAATGGGGATATACTGTACCAGGTTCGAACCGAGTACAACTGCACGATGTGCTGACTCTTAATACGAGGTTATTACCGACATAGTTTTCATTGTGCAGGAAACTCGATCAGTGAGCTGGAAAAATAATTATGATGTGATAATGTGTTAAAATAAAATTCGTTGGGACTTGGAACTATTCAGGTAGTCGTATACAAAGATGTGTGAAATTCTCATCAAGAATATTGTCGAGAATATTGCGATGGAAGAAATCTTCCACTTATTCTCAACAGTCTTTAGACTCATTTCAACGCTTCAATCACGTATCACGTTTTTGATAATTCGTTACAAAATTCCCAAGTTGCAATTTTCAAACACCTAGAATATTACTCTTGAACTTTCATTACCAATGAGGAACGAGTCATTCATTGAGATGATTTGATACTTTGATATTCGATCCCACTAGAAAAAGAATTCAAACGTTTCAATAAAGTATGAATCAGTCCATCAAAATGGAGATTATCAGTTGATCGGAGAATTGTTCTGCGTAATAGTTGAGAAATCATAATGGTACATGAAGAAAAATGACATTGAGAGAAACTGTTTTTTCGAGACCTTATACCATCTAACCGGAGCGTCGATCTTTCCTCAGCAATGAGCACCTATGGAGTTTTCCTCATATAGTTGTTTGAACTCATATTATCATGACGTAACGGTTTGATCAGGTACTATTATGAACTTTGTTTATTCACCAGATATATCTGTTGGATCAGTCTACCCGCAGTGAACTGGCGGCTAGACTGATCTAACCTCCAACTTTGATTAAATATCTCAACTTCAATAATCTGTGTTATTTTCATGGAAAACAAAAATCTGGAACAAATACCGTGAACTGTTTATTCGCGTATTTGTGAGCGTGTTGGGAACACCCGTTGAGCCAGTAGTGTATGAATAGGGCGATCAGGTCTACCACTTTCTGTGAATTGAACCGTGTTATGAAATGTATGTTGGTATTGATATTGGAATTGTTCAATAAGTTTGGTCGGCTGTGAAAAGTTCGTTCATCTGCCTGCCAGTAAACATCAGCGTTACGCATTCACGTCACCAATTGAATCACGTGTCAGTGTGATGTAAATTATACTTGGAAAACGCTAGGGCTTCCCTCGCGTTGAAGGATGAGCTGGGAAATTAATATCCGTACCTCATTAATGTATCCTACTGCTGTGAAGTCACCTGACTTCAATAACCCTTACCATGATAAACCAACCCTGGCAGTTAGGTAAGGTCGCGTTAGATCAGGTCAGGTCTGAGTCGGTATACTAACCTGACCTTGATAACCCCAATCATGATAGCCCAACTCAGGCAGTTAGCTTGAGCCAAATTAGATCAATTCAGGTCAGGTCCGAGTCGGTCATGTGCATGGGCAATGTTGAATTGAAAAATCGTGAGAGTGCCATATCTAGCTATAGTCCTAGGCCATATCTAAAAGAAATTCTTGTTGGAATTATCAAGAAAAACTATTTTTTTCCAAACGCCTTTCTCAATCCATGTAAGACTTCGTGATAGAGTGTATTAACGTAGCGGCAACATTCTTGGGAATTTTGACGAAATCGAAGATTTTTATTCTTTTTTTTTAATTTTTTGAAAATATATTTTTTCTCAGAAGTGGTTTGACTGATTGGAATAAAAAGCTGAACATATTTGACTCTTACCAGTTTGCGTATTCACGAAAAAATTCAGACTGATCGTTTGAACCATCCGACCTGTGGAGTGCATTTTGTCGCATTTTCGTCCGAAAAACGTTCAAAATTTCAATGTTTCCGAGAGTGGTGAAACCGATTCCTCCTCAAAACTATACAGCTCTAAGTTAGTTGAGTATGTACGTCCACAATGAAAATCATATCAATCAATCAAACGTTCCAGCCTGTGGAGCGCGGACCAAAAAAGAAAAAAAGAAAGGTGCATTTCCAACCCAATGGGAGTCTTTACTTCACTCATCTAATAAACTAAGCAAACGCAACACATGCGTTATGAAATGAGCGAGATATTTGTATGAAATTAACTCGAAATCTGCACACATTGGTTTCAAACCTATTGAGTCAAGTTGCAATGACTCAATGCCTGTCGCATTTATTTCGTCAAAAAATTGTTTTTCTGGGCAAATTGGTCGAGTTATCCTAGTATTTGTTTAAATAAGTATCATTGTTGTGACTACATTTCTTTGTATTTTTTTCAATGACTACAAAACCTTGATATTTGCAATCGTTGTTTCTCAATTGAGGATGAGGATAAATCAGTAAAACAGGTTTGATTGGTTCAGGACTTCCAAGGTGGTCTTGCAACCGAATAAATACATTAAGTCCGAACTATTCCGAATCAAAACAATTAATGTGGACACCAGGACTGAGCTGTCTGTGACTAAAATCTTTGCCACCGATAAAAGTACCCTCAGTTTCCGAAAATCCAAAACACATCATAAGTATAGAAACCGTTTTTGTGATATAGTTGGACAATTACCAGTATTCGTATGAAGAGTATAAGCCCATGACACGGATGTTGATATATTTCACTAGATAAGTCTCTTCGGCAATTCTTTGTGATTATCAAAATATCTCATAATGCTCGGTGGTTGAACTTTGATGAGGTGTATTCGATATTTCATTAGATTGTATGTAAGAAATAAGAATGGAATAGAATATGAAAATGAAAGGAAAAAGTATATCTTATACATACTATCTGCCTCTAATGTATTCACGTTTGCGTAGGTTTATATATTGTGCATTACTATAACGAGCTTCAAGTCGTTATGAATGAATGTGTGGGCGTATAGCTTGATATGTGGGAGGAAGGAAGAAAGAGGAGAAGGGTGTTAGATATGACGCACCTTCACAAGTGTGCTACTGACAGCGTCGAAAAGCTGACGTCATATCTCTCCGGCGTCGCGACGTCTATATACCAACATTTATATAGCCGTCTTTATTAGCACATCATCATATCCTGCATTATACATCAAGCATTGACATTGTGGACCAACGACCTCATCATCGACTGATAGATGATTGGCGGATTGAAGTGAGCGGATTGATACATAATGCATTTTAGTAGACCGAGAGGAAATGAAGAACTACTCAATCCCTCGCTTTATTTCGCAACATTTTTACACTGCCATAATCATTTTCAATATACTTATTTTTAATATCTATACTTGCTTTTGATCAGAATCATATATGTTTCTTATATCATTGTATCATTTCCAGACACAGCCTACATCAGTTGATAGTTCATACATACTGATTATGATAGAAAATAACCTATCCAATGTAAAATAATGACTAATAATTGGAATTTTAGATGAAACCATCATTCATAATGATACACTGAAACTATATGTTATTTGTGAGGTAATCAACTGAATGAATCTGAAAGATATTCATCTCCTATCAGATTAGTGAAATCGGGATCGTTTTCGGCATTGGTGTTTATTCTCTTGGTTCCGGAAGAATCTACAGACGTCATACATCCTATTGGAAAATCGACTTCAAACTCTTTAAATGAATAACATATTTTTCTACCCTCCTATTTGGTGATGAAATGAGTGAATCATTCATTTTTTTCTATCATTCATTCATTGTGTATCTTGATTATCCCGATAGATCCCTGTATTGTGTCTCAACATGAATCGTTTTGTGGCTTTCTCAAATTGAATTGAATATTTGGTGACTTTTCGTAAGAATAGTAATGGGTAAACTTTCAGATGATCTCCTCTAGGAATCGAAATTTCACATGAAATTCATATTGTTTCAATACATTTGTATGCTGAAATTCCGAAGAAATTTGATCAGGGTGTGATTCTCAAGGAAATGTTAGAATGTTTTATATTGAGCGAATGAGAATCACTGGATCCAATAGTCAATACGATTTTCATAACAATTGGAATGATCGACAGGCGATAAGAGCTGCATAACGAAGACAGTGACCAACGATATACATGAAATTTATATAATTGAATTATTTATTTTCCGTGCATATGCCTGAAATATTTCATACAAATATCTCGTTCTTCTTACCACGCATGAACCACGTTTGCCCATATCACTTTCAGAGTCTGTGACATTAACTTTTCAATACGGTATAAAAACTTGGGTTAAGAGAGAAAGATGTGTAATCAAATAGACTTCATAATAAACTTTGTTCTTATATAAATCGAATTAAGCTGAGTGTTTGTTGGATTATCCAAGGATTTCACTACTTTACTATTCACGTAAGTGTATTCACAAGGAGCTTTTTGCAATCTCTCGTCTCCAAGTAACTACATTATGATTAATCAAATACTTTCATAAGAGTTTTGACTCTTTACTTTGATCTCATTCCAGCTATGAGAAGAGTGTCTCGATGTCTATAGTAATGCTTATCGTATCAACGAATATGGTGAAGGAATTGATATTGGAATATTGAAGTGAAGTGAATTGAAATTCACTATTACACGAAACTATAGTAGCGCGTATTTTAATTAGTATTTGGAAGAATATATTGATAGTTCTATTCTCCTTGCACAATCGGTCCATATAACATATTGTGAGAACCAATTATGGTAATAATATAATATAATAATGTATTATGATGATAATGAATTGATACTTACCAAATTCCCATGCAAGAGATAAATGCAGCAACATGTCAGCTTTGATCAGATCTGACTCAAAATTTAAAATAATCAAAATTTACACGACAAATATTATTTCAAATAATTATTTCATCAATAATATTATTATTTCATAATTATCAATTCATTATTATCAATATTATTTTTCAAGTTCAAAGTGTTTTGTTGTGGCATATTTTATGCTGTAGGCTTATGTCATGATGATGGGTTTAAGTGCTCATGAATACGCTTCGTCGCATTATAGAGAGTTGACAAAACATCTTCTCATCCATTAGAAAATCATATATTTTCAACAAAACCATGCATTAGTCAGAGTTTTTATGAGTATCTACGCTTTTAAAGACGGAAAATATGTCATTTCTCTATTATTCAGCCTAATACTGTGATTTGCATAGAATCTTCTGATGGTTATCATCCACATTGGAGCGCCCTATTCAAGGAAGATAATTAGGCCTACTAGACATCGGTAATTAAGACAAATGACACAATTCCCCTCTTCCTGTCGTACCATTATCTCTACCTTTCTCTATCTCTCTCACACTCTCTCTCTCTCTCTCTCTCTCTCTTTCCCTCTGTTCAACTCTCTCCATCTCTTTCTTTTCATTCTGCCAACCTACTCGTAAAAATAGGGAGGAATACACACGATGTTCGACAAGTTCAGACACATTATTACTATGTTATCGATGCACATTCTGTTAGCAAGATTCAGATTTTATGTACTTTGAGAATATATAGAAGATTGTAACCAATACAAATTAGAGTTTAGTACTGGAATCCAGATTATTTCAATAATTATTAAAAAAGTACTGTGAACTTACAAGAAATGTGATAATTTTGTGAACAAATGTTTTCTTATTGAGATTCAGCTTTTGCAAAAATAAGCAGTTGAAATATTTTGGGATATTACCCATGACTACTCACGTGATATTTACAGTGTATGTACATACGTGAGTATTAGTGTTCATTCAAGACCTGTCTTCAAGCCGTGTTCGCAATGTATTGCAATCTGTTCATCAAACAAGTAACAAGGTTGAAATAGCAATGCTAACTGAAACGGGTATAATCATGATAATTGATTTGATGATGTCACCTAATCAACGGATTGTGAACTCAGCCTCAAAACTGATTCAAAGTAGCACGGCTGTATACGGTTTCCACCCTCCGTACTATTCACGTGAACCACTCGAAAACGTAAAGTAATGTTTCTGACTGGTTCACGTAAATTACCGGGACGTAAAAAACCGTTCAACCGTGTATTATCAATCGAACTTCCGTCTTGTGGACGTTACTCTTTTATGATGAGCATATCTGACTCGGTTCACAATAAAACTGATATGTACTGTGAAGCAGTCAGCAACCGTGTGTGTTCAAATCGCTGACTCTGAGGCTGCGTGTTGCTCCAATCTTGCTGAATCATGCAACATCTCCACCCTGCTAATCGACGACATCCATTGCAGCTGATATACTAACGAAGATGGATGAGGTGGATGGAGAGGGGGTGAGATTTATAAAAAGTAAAAAGTATGGAAAGTTGATTAATTCTCCTATAAGCTGGAACGTAGAGTGAGATGAAGTTGAATAGCGCCAGCTTTGATCAACTGATTACCGACTTTATAGAGCTACACTGCACTGAGCATGAATAACAATATTATGCAACCAGCTTTACTAGAGTTTGAAGCATAGTACTTACCACAACTAGTGAATATTTTGTTGCAAGAGAGCCAGTCTTCAGGGAAATCTCTCACAAATATATTGAAAATTTGTGCGAGGAGTATAATTCAGAAAATAATTGGGATTCAATGTTTCATCAATAATATTTCAATTATTTGCTGGAACTTTTATTCTAATGACCACTTCATTTGAAGTTTTCTCGTGTCAAAAGTTGACATTTGATTAACAAACGGCAAAAGTTTTCTTTCACACTTGAGAACCACTGTTGAAGAATCTTGATCGACCGACTCAGTTATCCACCCTCCAACACGGACGGTCGTAACACCCAAGCCACCATCACCTGAGTAAAACCAATTGCTGTAAACGATTAACAGAATCGTCTGACCTTTGCAATATAATTGACCCAATTGTCAAACGGCTTGTCAAATAACCATGGCTATAAAATGTGGAGGTCAAAGTTCATGAGGCTTTACATTGCGACCGCACAGTGACTATGCTGTCACGGAGTCCTAATGCTAGGTAATTAAGTCTCGAAGCCAGTCGTAAATCGTGTTGGAAACATTCAGTTGGTACGTCGAACCGTTACATAGAGTTGCGGAAAACGAAGCAGTTCGATACAGATCCTGTGAATGAAGCAACCACTGACTTGACTACAAGTTTCACTTATGATTAGAGAAACACTATTGATTCAACGCTGATGGATGAATCCGTTGTTGAGGTGGTGTGTTATTTCCTTCAGATGTAGGCCTATTATTCGATTACTTGGAAGACGCAGAGTATGCGTTGTGTGTGTTGAGCGAGGTATTACTATCAAACTGTTAACACCTTGATTCTCAAATTATTATAAATTTCCCTTATTCATTGTTTCATGTCATTTTCATTATCATGATTCATGGCCTTGCAACCTGTGGATTTTTAAATTGATAAACTTCATTGTCAGTTGATTGATTCATTGATAATATAAATTCTAGTCATTTGTTCAATGAAATAATATATTTTCTTTTGAACGATTGATCCAAATTTAATTGTACTGGATACAAATATATTTTGGAATAGTATCAAAACTCCTGGAGAAATTCATGAGAGAAAAAAATCTATGTCACACGGATAAAATTGTGGAATTTAAAATTTCACCCTTGATGTGCTATTCTCATAAGAATTTTTCCAAGGTTCCCGAATTTCTTCCCAAATTTCCATCGAACCGATTTTGATCAGGAACAATACTCACCTCTATCAGTGTGACACCAATATTCATAAAAAATGTTTCAAGTTACTTGTGTGATTTCCTGACCTGTATGCTAAGTACAAAAATTGAGGAAAAAAATCATGAAAAGGAGGCCCGATTTTTATTTCCATGTGGAATGGAAGTCTCTGCCACGCTCATCCAACTAGGAAAACGGATCATAGGCTTTGTGAGATGAGCCTGGACGCAGGACGTTCTGGAATGAAATATATTCTGTCAGCTCATTCCACTTCTACATACGTTGAATTACCACCTGCTACTCAATTGTTGCCAAGGTGTGGTTATAATGCAACCTGTTGGTCTTTCAAGCATGATGTTCATTAAAATGTATCGTCATATTGCATTCGGTCCGTTATTTCTCTTTCAATCATTGCAAGAATTGCAGGAATGTTAATGATGAGCGTTTTCATATTCAGTGGAAATGTTAGAGTTCTTAAAAATATTTGACTTAAAACTATTTTCCCTTCGAGCTATTCTCATGGGGATTTTTTACCGACATTTCAGAATTTCATTCTGAGAAGACCGTCGCTCATATTTCTGAAAACAAGTCTCAATTCCTACTCTGATGTGACACAAATGTGCAGAAATGGTTCAGGGTTGATTGGTTACTTTTCCTCAGTTGTATGCCGCGTCTATATATGAAAAAATATATGAAAAAACCGCGAACACAAATTCCAATATTCGTGATATGAAAGTCTTCGCTACGCTCAACTCCTAAACAGAATATTCAGGTTCGAAGGGGAGAATTCAAATTAGCTTCTCGAAGATATTTAGAATATATTTGTTCCTACTTTCAATTGTGAAGCATTGTTACAACAATATTTGGAAAATCGATATTTCGATACCTCAATAATCTCTTGATATGATACCACTATGAATCCACTGAGTCTGTCTCAGAGGATATGATTAATAATAATCTGGAGTAATGTGTGCATTTTGAGCTGATAAGTTATTCAGACCAGTATTTTTGGAGGGAAATGATATCTACTTCTAGCATCGTTTCATGTTTAATGATATCAGCGATACAGCTGTAATCTTGAGGTTCCATATGGGCCTACATTTTTCAATTTTTCTCCCATCTGATTTCTTATTGATTTTTGTTTGTTTTACGACCCCACCAACAGCCAGGATTTTTCTCATATCGTCATCAAATTATTCCAATCAGTGAAGCCTTTTCAATCATCCGAGATAATTATATTGTATAATTTTCGATGAACTAATAGCTAACTAATCACATTTTGTATTCAATGTTTCGAAACCGAGTTCGATTAACCGAATAGTTTCAGAACAATTGCATGCATTATCACACCATGCATACGAACACGTGATTTTTTGCCCGCCATGTTGATATACAGTGGTCACAACTAACGCTGGAAATTATTTATTCCAACAAGTTGCATGCACAACATTATCGTAACCCTTCCATGCAAATCATTCAGACTGAATATATTTATAGTCATTGGCATTTGGATCAATTGCCAGCATGCACACACACACACACACATATACACCCCGACATGGACATAGGCTTGGCGATTACAACCTGCAGTAAACGCCGGGTGTGTAGTTAATCATGGTACCGCAATACAATAAAGCAGTAGTGTCGCCACAGCTCTGCGGTATTAGACGACTGCAGCGCTCTAATTGTCAACTATTCAACTAATTTTATCACTAAAACAGAACATTACTGCTATTATCTGGTAATTTTGAACTGGTTGTTATATCGTGCAATTGTGCGTGATCGATAAATGATGCACGTACATGATCGATACGTGTCACACGTGCGTGTGTTGAGAATGAATGCGAATGCATGCAGCTGGGAGTTAACATCAACAGCAGATTCATTGTTCTCGTGTATCAATTAGGAAATGTTCATTCACGAGACTATTATATATACTTGGAACAATTTATATAGTAAATTTATATACATGCAATTTTCATCAATAATTCATTCTCAGCCTCTGTGGAAACGATGATCATATATCAAGTTCAGGATGGTTACAATATATTTGAATGAATGAATATTAGGGTTTTAAGGCGCATCGACAGCGAGGTCATGTATGTATTCAAACAGAGAACAGGTATATATGTATATATGTATATATATATATATTTATATATATATATATATATATATATATATATATATATATATATATATATATATATATATATATATAATATATATATATATATATATATATATATATATATATATATATATATATATATATATTTATATTCATATATATAAAGATATATATATATATATATATATATATATATATATATATATATATACACATATATATATATATATATATATATATATATATATATATATATATATATATATATATATATATATATATATATTAATTCATAAAAATTAAGAATTTTCACGTGTATTCGACATCAACAGCTAAATTTCATCATGAATTGTAGAGTTCCATACCATATCACTGGATTTATTAATTGTTTCTGTAACTTCATAGCTCCAATATTGGAAAATTATGCTCCTAATCTCACCCTAATGTCAGTCTCCACTCGAAACGCAATATATTGCCTACACCTTGCACCAAGTTTCTGTGCCCATGATAATAATTACTCTGTTTTTTGTATGTCATTGTATCACCATTGACAGCTCTTCACATTCGGTACCATCATTGTCTAGTTCCTAGAATATGTTTCCGTGTCAATGAGAAGTATGATTACTGCACTCAGTGTTATTGCAATAACAATGAGTGTGACTTCACCAGCCGTCATTGTTCAATTCCCACTCCCACCCAACTTGACGTTATCTTCAACAACATCATGTTGTTTATTTCCTACATGTTTTAATAAGCAGGTCTCACAAATGAGAAAACAATTGATAGATACACATGTGGCATCATTGTCAGCCAACGTCTCCAGTCATTGTTCGTCGCAATATTGAGAGTAAATTCCTGATACGGTACACATCACATTATATATTCATTTTAACACAATTGAGGATAACTTGACATGCATACTCAACTTCTCTCGTGGTTTTCCTGTGTGGCCGTGATCCGTTCACATATGAACTATCAAATGAAGAAATATATATAAACATGAAAAATAAGAAGATAATATTACTTCTATGGTATGGTTCGTTGGTATGGTACAGTTTTGATACATAGCAATTATATGAAATGTGTTTTTACAGTCAATAGAGTTCAAAATACATCGAGGTATGTATACGTCCAATGCTGTATTGGGTGGTTTATTGTTTCGTGCGTGATGGCCTCTGCGTGAAATGCGTTTGTATACATTGTCCATCTTCAGTTAGTATGAAGTTGATTTCTTTCCTCCTGGATCAATTCAATGGATATTTATCGACCACTCTGTGCTACCGCTGCAAATGTGAAATTATATTTTTGTTGGTGGAAGAGCCATGTTTCTGCCATATGCATAACGTAATGCGTGGAAGTGCCGACTGATTTTATATGTGTTTGTCACGGTATCCCGTGTTCATGTGGAACAATACTTTTCAGAATTATTCTACGTATACATTTCCTAATCTTGTATTGCATGGTTTAATTGCATACAAGCACAACACAAGATACACAACTTCATTCACTGTTTGGTATATTGCACTATGTAATTCTTGGACGCTTTTGTTTGCCAGCCTGACACTTGGATGACAAAGTATTCTGAGCCAATAAAACGTGTTACAACAATACAACTCTAATCCGCTAGCAAGACAACATTATGGAGATAGTGTGTGAGATAACTCTTGATATTGCCTTTCAAAGAGGTATCACTTTTGTTGTTGTATTTTGATTTCTTTGAAAGCTGGGTTTTGTTTCTCTTCGAGTTTCAGAAAGAGCACATGGGCACATCACAAACTACAGGCGATTCCATCCTGTTCTTCACTTCACTTTGATATGTTGACTGAAAAAATCTCTCAAATATTCACACAATGAAGAATTGTGGATCAGGGCTTAAACTGAATATTTTTCTCTTCATTTATATCCAAGTCTTTATCAAGAGTATTCAATGTTGTAGCTCACAAATCTGATTTAATTTATAGTGGCGTGCTTCTAATTGGATTGATGGTATGGAAGATAAGCTATATGTTGTTACCTCTGAAATAAGACTAACAGCAAAATATGAGCACGCATTTTTATGGACCACTGCCTTCTACATGAATCCTGAAAGAGGAATTTTGATAAACATAAACAACTTCGTGCGGCTTTTCGTTATGTAATTCCTGAATATAACAAAAAACCTTGCTTTATTAAAAACTGATGAAAGAAAGATTATAACTCGATCGTGTAGTAGAGAATAAATCGCTGATCACATAACAATTGAATGAGATTCAGAATTATGGACGTTGAAAGGAGGGAATATGATGAAACATCATAGATTGCTCATGTAAGCCACATGATGAGACTCATAACTGTTCTCCTGAATTAATAACAACAATGGAAGTTGTTCTTGCAACAATGAAATATGTTGATCAAGCCACTGAAATTGCATTCATGTTCACAAAATAAGCTGAACACAACAATGCTGATCCAAAAAAACCTGTAGGCCCACTTGTTCTATATAATAATATACCCGCTTACTATTACAAATACGGAACACTCAACCCACTTTTATTGTTGATAACTACGACATGCGAGTTGCAGAGCGTCCCAGAGGCAAAGACTGACTATTCCACGCTTGCTTTGATATTGTATTTGGTTCACTTGCAGAAAGTTAATTATAGAAACACCTAATTATTCATCTAAGTTTCTTACACAACTCGCATTAACTGTGGTATAATTATGGTTTTTGCAGTATGATATATCATCTACTCATGAAATAGCATCTATTCACAGTCGTTTTTATTGTCGAAGGGTCCGGTTTTGAGAGCATGTTGCTCGGTTTAGGCCCGGTTTTACGAAACTGGATCAGGCAATAGTTAGTGAGTTAACTTGTTATCACCATTGGTTACATATGTTATTTCCATACCTTTAATTAATAGTTAGTGGATTAGCACCCTAACTAAGATTCGTAAAACCGGGCCTTAGAAAGATACACTTACACAATTGCACTCGGGTACACTTGTTTACATTACATTTTTCGATTTCAAAATATGATATCTTGCCATGTATGAATAATTGAATATATAAAATGGTATGAATCATGAATGAACAACAATTAATCATTCGAATGGAAGTCAATATACAGCAACCTTCATGTAATATTATTGCAGTGTTTGATAGGGTTCACGAGAATTTTGATTTCTTTTTCAAATTTGTTACACATTGATAATTCAAAATTCTATAATATTGCTTTCAAAACGTGTCATTCCATTTTAGACCATGTAATGAAAAACATTCCTACGTTTCAATTGGTGACGCCTAATTCAACTCTCAAGTTGAAGCATTGATGATAATAATTATTAGAACAGTCAGAAATGTACTGAATTAAAGTCATGAAAAAGCTTGCATTCCGATGAAAATTTTGAAGCGAATTTTCTGCCAACTGAGAAGAAGTATCAACGTCTTGATATGCACCTCAAGCTGCTGTCGGAAACGTTTGGAAGGCCGTGCATCAGAAACGAGCTCGACCATTATTATCGATTCCGTAACAGTGAAATGAGGTCAACAACATGGACCAACACAACTTGCAGTTATTATCAATTCACCCTGTGAATTTCATAAGTCTCATTTTAGTACTCTCACTCATCCAATTGATCATCTAATTTTGCTATATAATTTTCGTTCAAATTTTGCACAGTGCTTTACTATCGATGATTCATTTCCAGGATTTTATAGTAGAATATAAGTGTGAAAATGAACAAGCGATGCTAGTGTTGAACCAGAGTCGATAAAGCAGTTCTACTTTCTGTTACTATTTCATCGACTCTGGTTAAACTATTCAAGACTGCCGCCTTGATTGAAGTGTGCATACATCCTTCTGTGTTGGAGAAACACACTTACCATTGATTCCGGTATTGAATCGGAAACAATTTGTATGACTTCATTATTTATTAAGATCAATATTCAGTCCATACTCCATCGAAACCTGCATATTTCTAGGGTATTCGTAATAGAGCTGAGCCGTATACATTTTAAATGGTCGATTACCTATATTCAAATACAATATAATTAACTACTAATGAGTGTCGCTTATTAATCGACCACTTCGATCTCTATGTAATTCTCGACAACCTGTTCGGAAATTTGGAGAATCCCTCATAATGATTATTTCTCTCATCAACATCGAGAATTGATACAAAAAATCATTGTTCCTCAATTGAGTACCACAAGGCCGATCTCATGTAATCCATCTTATCACCCTGATAAACAGCTCACTCGGATGGATGTTATGTTTTGTGACGTTTTGTGTGTTGTTGGCAGCCCCATACCTCCAGTGGAGGACAGGAGAGCTGGGGTATGAGTACGGATACTCAGCTTCGATACCGTTCACGATAGAACGTTCATATATATTCGAAAATTCAACAAAAAACAACATTTTCATTATGAGAAAAGATATGATACGTTTTCAAAAATGAGTGTGATCTTGGAAGAATAATCGTTTTCTCCATATATTTCTGGTTCAGCAACGGAACTTTTTTTCCTGCGATATAATTTGCAGAATGTTTATTTGAAGTGAACGTGAATCTATGTTGATGTTTAAATCACTAATTTTGATCCATCACTTTGGTTTGTATGGGTATTGTAATTTTGGGATGCGTGATCTATAGCGTATCCTATGAAAATGATACCAAGAATCAACGAAATTTATAAATCATGCCCATCATCAGAAACATGTATGAAAATTCGCTATTCCTTAATTTTCGTGATCTTTGAGTTCATTTTGAGTGAAGTCTCTTCTCCCAGAAAGAAGCGAAGAGTTTCATATATCATCCCATTCAGCGCATTCCAAGTATGCCTAATCATACTTCATTTTATGACACTTTTTAAATTAGTGTCTCATATAGACGTCGTGCCGCTCTGAAAATGGGAGTCGCCCATTCTGCGCAGATCTAATTACGAAATCCAAAAGCTCAAAAAGTGTTCAACTGAATGAGCTGATTTGGTTTCATAATATATCGAAAAGATATTGACTTTCGATTGCTGATCAGATCACCTTGAAAAATAGTGGAGATATTTCCCGCATGTTGCCTATAACTGTTACGACTTCATTGAAATGTATTCATGTTTCAGCTGATCTGAAAACCTTGATGACTGTGTTTCAATTCCGTGCTTGAGTGGTTGTTTCATTGATTTGATTATCATGATGCACATGGCTATATATGTCCTTCAACTACTCGTCAAGCAAGTAATATGATCAACAATTCCTCATTGTGTCTGCCATTGAAGTTTTGTCAAAGTATAGGTATTATAAATAATTTAAGGTCACAAGCGTCTTTCCACGTCTCATTTGACAGGATGTTTGAAAAGCTTGGTAATATTCGTGACGTCATTAATGATCGATTGAGAGCGAACACGTCATTGAACGTGACGTCACTAACAGCTCCGCAAGCTGATTGGTTAATAATATCTCCCACATGTAGCAGATTAGACGGAGAACGATTTTTAATGAATACTGGCAGAAGTCTGAAAAGTTGACATTACAGGCCTATAGTGAATTATAATTTTCACTTTGTCATTTGCTCGATTCTCTGAGTTAATTGAAACACAATTCATGATAGAATTCACATTATCTCAGAAGTCTCCTTGTTCACTCAATCGTCGCCATTTTGGAATGATTCCTTTCAGATTGGACGATTTTTCAACTTGATTTACATATGCCTATTGAGATCAGTTTCTGAAGAATGAAACGCAATCCTGGTTTCAGGTCTCAGGAACGGCACTGTTTCATGATATGGATATAATTGTATAGCTGTAAGTAGCCATTGTACAATCAGCCCCAACAACATGATCCATTGTTATAATACAAAGGGTTCTTTAATTGCATTCAACGAATAATTTGAACGAGGATTCAATAATAGTCTGGTGCCGTGCGTGTAAATAGTAAACATGCCCTTTCACCTACCCCAGTAGCCGTGTATAATCAATTAATACGTCACACCACCTCTCCAAGAGTGTGTGTATATATCTTGATTCACCTTGATCTGAAGCTCACGCACTTCATCATGACACGCACGCATCACACACGCATCACGCGTCTCGTTCGAGCAGCTGATAAACTGACCGTGTCAACGTACACGAGATTTGCTATCAATCGCGTATGAATAAGGTTAAGAGTGTATTGCAGTAGATTATGAAACCGTTATTCATTAATTTGTCGGAAAAAAATGTTGGGATAATTTACTGATTAGTCAATGCAATTATGATTAAATGAAAGTGATAATGGTAACTATGAGGGAGAGAGAAATCAAACAGTGGATCAACTTAACAAAACACTAGAGAGCCAGGACTTGGAGAGAAAAATATCGGTTTGTATTGGTGATAACTTCTGATATACTATATATAAGAGTTAGATTCCAGAAGAAACATGACCCGCATGAGCATAGTTGTTGTTTGATATTAGTCGAGTTGAAGAAAGTTGTATAGCTGAATTTGTATTAATTAATTTTGGGGTCAACGACGCATTGTACTGATGATTACGATCTTCGGCGTCGGTGAGTGATATATGAGATAATGGGATGATCAAATGAGAGCTGTTATTTCGTTGGTTGTTTTTTTGGATAGTGGGAAGGAGTTGGTCCTGGTTTTCTGTCAAAAAAACATTCCAATATTGACCTGAACGACAGATGAAACCAGGAGATGAAAACTGTCAGGATGGTCGACCAAGGCGAGAATCGAACGTTGATCTCTTGAATGACGGTTCAGTGGACTATAATCACTCGTCCACTTGTCTCAGTAGTTGTGCTTCAAGATTCTGTGGCAACTCCATGTCTAATATATTATTTTTCCTCGATCGTTGGCCAGTGAAAAACTGTCATTACACAATCAGAGTAGGATCCTCAATTTTTCCACAATACTCGTGTTGGACAAGTGCTGGATGTACAAGTAGGTGTTCCGAATCCTCATGATCTTCCAGTTTGTACATGGGACAAGTGGAACTTGGTTCAACTCCCATTCTCTTCAAATGTTGGCATACAAAATCTAGGCCAAATGTAATCCTGAAGACCGTGACTGATGCAGTTTAGTGCGAGGCAGCATATTAAAATATATCGATTATTCCAGTAGAGATTTCTATTTCCTCTATCTAGTGAAATCTTACTGGGCCTGATCTAAAATAATTCCAGATTTGATCACGAGGACATTTGTGACGTGTACGATATCGACATTGGTCTCGTCGTATATGCCGAGTTTGATTGTATCCCAGCAAATGAACAGTAATCAAGAGTTCATCAGCCTTTCCATTTATTATTATCCCGCAATGATTCGAGATCCATCGTGAGATCAGTGACCATACAATCTTTCATGAGATCATTGAACATTTTTTCACTCTGCTCAAAGACTGAAAAATCAGAAGACTTTGACGTTAGCTCTGAAGTCGACAGAAATCAAAATTTCCTGAGGAATGGTGTATTCTCGTTAACTCCAATTTTCTCCTAATATTATCCATTCTACCTCCAAAGCACGATATCTTCCATATCCATATCTTCCTCCTATTCCATAATCTCATATAATTATAGAATATACTTACAATTTCATTTCGAACACTCTCATATAGTTGTATCGTGTTACATGGGCTCTTGAAAGAAGGAAATTGAGGAAGAATAATCAGAGAAATTAATTGAATTGGACATTCAATGCTTATCTCGAATTTTACCGATCACGTGTCTGCCAATAATTGATGAATATTATGCCTCTAATGATAGGATATTATGATGTATTCATGTACAACAATGATACGATTAGCCATCGTGTAGCCAGAACACGTGACTAGTGTACGCAGAAAAGCATAACGTTTTACTCTAGGAGTTACTGGGGCACAAACGCAATGAGAAACCATGAATGGAATATCAGAACTGAACAAAGAACTGCGTGTGATTATTTACATTTTCCGATCAATTCTGTTCCGTGAATGCATTTTCACTGAATCATATTATAATATCGAATTATATCTTCTATCTCAAGAATTGAGTGTGTCTGAGTGTCTCTCGATGAGAAATTATGATCGCTGTAGTCATTCCATGGAATACAGAAATAATAACGATAGACCATTAGCCTATTTGGATTATTTGGTATTATACGATCTGTCGGAGAAATCTCAGCTCTGTTAGTATAACTTGAGCTCCACGTGAATAAAATAATTCACCGTACAACATTCATACTTGTTATTGGTAAGTATTAGATGCGTTATGACAACTTCAGTTCTAACGAAGACATATTTCGATTTTTCATTTTCAACATGAATTCAATTCAATATCCAATTCAACATGTTCTTCATTTTCATTTATATTACACGACAGATGAAGAATAAAATTACAGCACATAGAGGTAATGACAATATGAATATACATACGGAGTACCGGTAATATGAGAAAAATAAAGAAACCTGACTGTGTTATCACTTGTGTCGCGGTGGTATAGGATTATCTTTGTGATTCACTGTTGAAACGATCTACTTCGTTAATTAAATGAAAAATGGGTCGTAGTTTCTGGATGATCGTCGAACTATCGAGAAAGTTATTCTGGTATAATCGTATTAATTTGGTTTTGTGTATGTAATACATTTACTATCTTCTCAACAATCCGCCTCATGACAGGTAATGGCGTGCCCATAAGGGTGACCTCCCAGTATACACCATTACAGGAAGCTAGCGTGGAAAGAAAATGTGATATTTTATTAGAATTGATTATTTAAGTATAGGTCCTTTAAAAGCATATGATATATATTCACACCCCCACGTTTGAAACGGTCAGTGCTCTTCAGCTACATGCGTCACAATATACGTTAGGGAAGGTCATAACCAAGAGTGATAACTGTTATTATCATTCAATCTCGATAATTCTTTGACATTTTCATACTCGATGTTTCATAATCCAATGTTATTTCCGAAGAACTTTTCAGTTTCAATTGTTAATAATATACACATGTCAAAATCATGCTCTTGATTCTTTTGAATTTTTCAATATTCTCATTCGAATCATTTCAAATGAACGGCAAGTAGTTCAGACTATTATCCTCCATCATTTTTCATATGAGAGTGAACATTCAATTATGGTATGGTATTGTTCAGATATTGGAAAAGGTTTGAGAGGTGACCAAAATATTGATTGGAAATAGCTTTGGACGAAGGTCGTCTAATTTATCTGTGGCATATAAATGCCATAATTTAATGCCATAATATAATATGTATATGCCATAATGGCATAATTTATATGGCATAATTATATGCCATAATGTGGCATATGTAATATTTGTGATATTCATGCTAGTTGAATGAACGTTGAAAAAATCTCCGATCTGCTCTGACGGCACTGACTGATTTGTTTGCATGTTTGTGCATGTGTTTGTTTGTTTGTGTGTTTGTTCATATGATTGCTCGTTTAATTCAACTCCGAGGCGAAAACAGAGTGAGTGTTTGGCATGGAAGTTTGTTAACAAGAAGTCAACGTCAATCAAGAGATATATTAGGAAGTATTTCGACAGCATTCGGATGGATCATCCTCATCATCACAATGAATTGGTACCGGTGAAGGTTCTCTCAATTTGTTATGTGTCAATCAGACCTTTACTTATAGAATCTGAATGCTGTATTTTTTTCAAATATTGAAACATCGATATATATATATATATATATATATATATATATATATATATATTTATATCTCGATATATTTATATCGTATATATACGTATGTATCGTTATATCGTATGTATCGTATACCGTACGTATATCGTATTTATGTCGTATATATTTATATATATATATATATATATATATATATATATATATATATATATATATAATTTCTCAAATATTTGCAATGTTGAAATTATTTTCAGGGTAACACAGCTTACCGTGAAAAACATGCCCTGTATAGACGGTTGTCAACACATTGTCACTAATGCACGACGTTTTGGATAGATCGCACTATTCATCATAGCCTCAAGTGGAACTCAAGTTCTAATCGGAGCAGAGATAATGGATAGTGCAATCTATCCGAAACGTCGTGCAATGGTGACAATGTGAAGACTACCGTCTACACGGCATGTTTTTTACGGTAAGCTGTGTAATTCTGAAAATAATTATGGTATATATAATTGATATCTATATACATCCATATATCCATATATTTTTCCATCCATATCCATATTTATATTATATATATATATATATATATATATATATATATATATATATATATATATATATATATATATATATATATATATATGAATATATATATATATATATATATATATATATATATATATATATATATATATGAATATATATATATATATATATATATATATATATATACATATATATATATATATATATATATATATATATATATATATATATATATATATATATAAAAATATATATATATATATATATGTATATATATATATATATATATATATATACATATATTTATATACATATATATATATATATATATATATATATATATATATATATATATATATATATATACATATACATATATGTATATATATATATATATATATATATATATATATATATATATTCATATATATATATATATATATATATATATATATATATATATATATATATATATATATATATTCACGAACTATCCATTCATCCGCCGAAGCAAGAATTATTCCAAATATATTGTCAGTGTCAGTAGTCACCAGACAACATCTGTGACAGTGAGTATACCACCAACATAACATATAACGTATATAACATCCACTCCATACTACATACATCAAAGTTACGGTTACCAACATCATGCAAATTGGACAAAACAAAAGCCGCTGAAACTTCCCACCTGTGCAACGGTACCAACAATTACATTTCACACTGTTACATTGGCACCACATGTCGCATGGCATGAATGGCTTTGTTTCAGCATCGCAATGTTGTCTAGCCGGTCGTCTGGCGTCGCGACGCTGTGACATGCATGACGTCACAGAACTGTCATCAGGTAGGCGCTCCTGTTCTAGCGGGATTTAACGCGTCAGAAAAGACGCAATATTCGAATAGCTTGCGTGTTTGTTAGGTGTGAGGAACAAATCAGCGTGACGCGTCCTTCCTTACGCTCTGTTTCATCCTCGACTTGCTGAATAGAACTATGACGAGAGGCTGGAATAGGATTCTGAGTTTGATATTCATGATGACAACGAGTTTGGATGTACGCTATCTCATGGTTGGTTACTGAAGTTGTGAATCTGAATAATAATGTTGAAACTACTTTTTGGTATAGCTGGATGAAAGTCATTTAATTCTAAGTGGAGACTCATCGCGCAATCTCGAATAAAAAAAAAATAATTGTGATGTAATAAAGCGGGTATTCGAACACACTTCATGCGTTATGCAAGTTATGACATCCATATTATGAAATATAATTCAACCAAATCTGGTTTTCCCAAAAGTCATTTCGTGGAATTTGGTTGGAAGTATAATCTGAACAGTGATTTTATAAATTTGATATGAACTCAATGGTTTCAAGTGGTTCTATTGTTATTCAGAGAAACCATCCATAAACACAATCATAGCTTAGTATTCATCATCCTCATTTGATTTTCTCATAATCATCCATCATTTCTAAGAAATTTTCATATTATTTTCATATCACTGTCCAAACCGATACTTAGCTAATATATCCTTCCATTATTGTTCCACTAATCATATTGGAATTATCATTATCAGATATTTTTCAACAAATTCATCATCATTATAATTATTGTGTGGTTTCTCTAATTATTTCATTTCAATATGATTGTTTTTATGTCTCTCTAGCAACCATTCAAAGACTTAATATGGCAAAGACTCCATTCAATAAAGATGTATACATGTATAGGTCGTGAGAATTTGTTTGACATATTGGCGATTATTTGCACAAAGTTATGTAATACCATAAGAGAATGAATAATGAATGATTCTGCAACTCAGTCTTGGACTTACAAAATACAAAGAATTGAACGTATACTTGCGGGACGTGACTACTTTTCGATTGAAAATGAATGCTCTAGTTTGAAGAAGGATGGCCAAAGTCTTCAAGAAGTCGAAACGACTGAAAACTAATATCGCACCAATATTGTGTGGAGCTGCATGTTCACTCACATAGCGAGTATTTTGGGTTCAAGCTCTTTGGACGTGAGTACTTCACAATATGTTATACGATTGAATGAATTACACCAGTTCCAAGACCCTTATACGTTTTCACAGCTCACAGACTGCAAACATTCTTTTCTTATTTCATTTGACCCTCTTTCCCTCGCCTTTCCCCAATACTGGTTTCATGAACTCATTGTTAGCAATGGGCTGCAAATAGAAAACATTTTCAAGGAGAAAACTGGTCACCATTTCTCTTTTCTATATTATATGGGATACATCATATGAAAAGCAAGTCAGTCACGTGTGTGGGTAGAGAGTATCCTCGAATCTTCTGTGCTACAAAAAGGTATTCGAAATTCAAATCATGTCTCCGAGCAAATGTAAAAACGCGAGGATAAAAAGTCCCCGTTTTTATTTGTTGACTCACAGAATTAGGTGAATATAAAAATACGGGAGAGACGACCGAAAAAAACATCTCGACGTATAAAATAGTAGGTTCTTATGTTTGTTATGTTTGTTGAACTGCAGTCTGTTGGAGATGTGAGAGAGGTTCCGACAAATGTCTAGTGACACTTCTCGTCCGGCGTGTTATTTATCCTTGAGACGCCCAGGGCAGCCGCCCCCTGCATTAGTCCCATCTGTCAAGTGATGTGAGACGCGAAGGTGACTGGAAGAATGTTGTCCTTGTTCAGGTTCTGGACCTACACAATACATTCTGTTCTTTGTTTTATTGTCAACATCGGAAACTTAATATAAAAATCATTATTTTCCAATACTGCTGCTGCAGAATGAAAAGAGGGACAGTTCTGATTGATCGCAATATCAGAAATGACACATTCTGTCAAAAACTATTCGATCGTATCCATTATTCAAATATAAATATATATATATATATATATATATATATATATATATATATATATATATATATATATATATATATATATATATATATATATATATATATATGTATATATATATATATATATATATATATATATATATATATATAAATATATATATATATATATATATATATATATATATATATATATATATATATATATATATATATATATATGCGCCTTGAAACCCAAATATGCATTCATTCATTCATTCTATATGAATATATACATTTTTTTTCATATTGGGTTTCAACGACGCACTGTGATGATTACTGTGATCTATTGGCGTCAGATGAATTATTAATGAGATGATGGGATGATGAGATGAAGGTTTAATGGGTAATGGGAAGGATAGTGGGAAGGAAGCGGTCGTGGCCTATATTGTGGGAACCATTCCGGCATTAGCCTAGACTACAGAGGTATACCACGAAAAACCCCTGTAAAGATGGACTGTAGCGGGGATCGAACCGGGTCCGACATGCCCTCCACCTCCCGGGTCACATGGAACAAGTGTTTCAACCACTCAGCTACCGTAGCCGGTGAATATATATATATATCCATATATATATATATATATATATATATATATATATATATATATATATATATATATATATATATATATATATGTATATATATAAATTTATATGTATTCATATATATATATATATATATATATATATATGAATATATATATATATATATATATATATATATATATATATATATATGTATATATATATATATATATATATATATATATATATATATATATATATATATATATATATATATATATATATATATATGTATATATGTTATATATCTATATACCCATATATATATATATATATATATATATATATATATATATATATATATATATATATATATATATATATATATATATATATATATATATAAATATATATGTCCATATATATATATATATATATATATATATATATATATATGAATATAAATATGTATATATTCATATATATATATATATATATATATATATATATATATATATATATATATATATATATATATATATATATATGTATAGCAATACATTCAGAAGTTATCATGCTCTCTCTCACATCTGTGAATTGAGATTCTCTTTCTAATCCATTGTAACTCGCCTCTTCATTCAAATTTCCCCCTTTCATCATATTTGATCCATTCATTTCAAATAAAATATCTCATGGATCATGAACTAAAACTTTAAAATTTGTTGAATATATTTGTACGGTATCGATTCCATGATCAAATTTCCTAAATTTGTGTATGTATTACGTGTGATGTCCTTTATATTACAATTCATCCAAACAATTGATGTTTGTGAGAGCTTCATGCCAATTTTTCCATGTATGTACCAATCAGCAGTATCAACACAAACACACGATAATTACGTCCAAGTATCTTGCTGAAAGAGTATCACTTCAAATGAGACCAACTTCTTTTCCGTGTTATTTCATAGAATCATAAACTTTGTTGCTTTCTCTTGCTCTCTCTAAGAGTGATCTTAAGCCAAACAATCATTTTGATAGCATCATTCTAGCGGATTGGATGTGCCATATTGTCAGGTTTATGACACTGCATCAAGTCGAAAGCTGGTATCCCCCCAAGGGTTTGAGCGCCGGGGGAATTATTAAGATGAGAGGATATCGTCTCAGTCTGCAAGCAACATTAGGGGATGAAAGTGGATTACAATTACCGAAATAGCCAATAAATTCAACCAAAAAGCTATCCATGAAACAAAGATAGTGTGTGAATGAAAGGAAAATGTATTCCGTCCTCAAATATTGAACGTTGATGTTCATTCAGGGCCTACAGCTGAAAAGTTATGAACCTTATAGGTCCATTTTCGTCATTCGTTTATTTCACAACTCTACCCATTATCAATGGAAAGTTCTGAAGAATGTTCGAGAACATATCTTGATTGCTTATCATTCACTATTTTGTTTCTAAAAAAACTTATGAATTCAGGAAATATCAAAAATTCAGGACCATTGAATAAAATTCAGTAGTGTCCCGTTTGAGGGGCTTGACAGAGTTCACATTCTCTCAGATATCGTTCATTTCATTTCCATTGTTTTTTCATCCTATTGTTCTCATATATGCCCACTTGTTATTTTGTATTTCTTCTACTGATTTTTTTTTCTGCATACTTCAGCGTGGTAAGCCGTTCTTATGTTATTTTTGTTGCCATTTTCGTGAATTGTTTTGTTCATCAGTGGAAATTGATACAGAAACATATCTTCCAAAGAAGGATGCGACGCTCGATGATTTTGCTCCTCACTAAGGTTGATTAAAATTATGGTTGCTTATTCGTCACGTGATCCCTTCTCAGTCTGAGCATTTACAAGTCAAATCGCTGTAATTTAGCAACAACAATTAAGATCCTTGCTGTGTTCAAAAGTGATATCAAGAATGCCGTGACTATCCAATCTGTCTCCTCGCCTGCTATAAGCCGGTCAAACAGTTTCCTGTAACGACCAATTAGCGTCGAGATGTGAGATGACTTTTCGGAACACGCGTGTGATGGGGGTTAGCTTACAGACGAGACGGTTGAGCGAATAGTCAAACATGCGCAGTGCGTAACTTGTCAACAACATGGTGGCTGATTGATTGCACTAGTTGACACTACTTTATACACTACATGATACAACTAACAAGAATGAAGAAATTCAATTGACGACTCACAGTCTCCGCCTCCATGACGTCAGAAATCACACCGTCCAATCGAAAGGACTCTTAGAACTGTAGTCAAATTCGAATATTCAATCGGGATATCTTCAAATGACTACAAATGAAATGATCCAACTGGCCGACTGGTGAAGCCACGCCTATTTTGAGTCGTCAATTACTCAACCTCAAGATTTATGTTTTGTGTCAATTTTGACATTTGACAATATTCCGAGTTTGGATCTCAATTCTCAAATATGATGAATGTCCGTGCATGTTAAATGTTTTTGAACTAGTTGAACAGGAAAATTATATTTTGTATTGATCAGATAAGCTTGAGAAAAGACTTCCGTCAGTTCGAATATGTTTTCATTCTGATTATGTGTAAATGCTCGCTCAAAAAGTTGCAAGGTGAAACCAACACGGATGAAACTTTCCGTGGGCATTACTCATCTTGTATAGTCCAGGAATTTTGACCAAAGGTCTGATGAAATCTGAGAAATTGTGATTTGAATTTCAAAACACCAAAGATGAAAAGAATGTTCAGCTGTTAGATAAAGATGACAAACTCTTCATACTGGTTTCCTTCATGAAAATCGTGTGAGTTTCAAAACAGAAGTGAGTAGATTCCAAATACATTTCAGAGAATTCTTCCTTCACATCTCACTCACACTTACCAAATCACACCCGATATCACTAAATACAAAAACATTCACAGAGCGTATGCTGCGTATTACTCGATTTTTCGAATTTTCAAGGGTCTAAAATATTGATTCACCTCATATACCTGATCAATATTTCCAAAAGTTCACAATATGTATATTCGAATGAGAATTAGCATGTTTCAGATATTGATGAGGTTACCAGATATCTTTGTAATGAAGGATATATATCAACTGTAAATGTGTGATGGGTGAATAATAACTAATTATTATTATCAAGCAACTATAGCTTTTAGAAAAGTTTGGAAACAATGGTTCGGTAAGATAAATGATCTTACTTTCAATGATGAACTCAGTATCAATCGTTAATTTATAAAACAAAACTCCTCTCACAAATCGTATGGGCCTATATTTGAATATATATATATATATATATATATATATATATATATATATATAAATATATATATATATATTGTTCAGTAACAATTTTCCCTCTATCAACATCAGCATCTTTCATTCAATCATTAATATCCAATCATATGATCGTTTAGTATACCGTGATGAAATTATTGAATTATTGTTATATTGAAGTATTGTTGCTACCCCGCTCATGTGGACAACAGTGTAATTCCCACGATTCACTATCGGATGGAACAGTCCATATAGGGACATCAACCAACGTGAAAAGCATAGCTATCCGGTCTGGTATTCACGAAGTGCATGGTTTGCAAAGCCAGGTAAATTCACTCGTGGATCTGCTGTTTTACAGCCGCGTGTCACTCCACGGAAATGTTGTCGTTCTCTCTTGGACAAACTAACAACCAGGACGGGAAAGAAGAATACGAAAAGATGTTATTCTGTTTTGGGGAAAGAACCTCATCGGAATGCGGTCAGTAAGGCGAAGCGAATATGCACGGGTCCTGGGTTCGCGTCTCGCCACGGTACCACTCTGCGAGACTCACCACGGTGTTCTTGCCGTAGCATATATATCGAATAACCTACATCGAAGGGGAAGTGGCCAGCTCAGGTCCTCATGTCCCATCTTTTCTCACTTTACATTATCTAGTTTATAACCCTTTTCAACCCTTCTCGTTCATAACTCTGAATTATATTTTGATCAACTATCGTTCGAAGATCTGATAACGTAGTTCATCTGTAATGAACCCTGAAATCCCTTACGACTACCCTCTCACTTCACATACCCATTGGTTAGGTAAAAACGTGGTCGTGACAATAAACAGTAGAATTTGATAGAACATATTTGTTTCCGGAAGCTGATGGATAATTGATCCCCCTCGGAGGGTTCGGAAAGCTCGTTACCTGGAATTGTCGTCGGGAGCAATTTTTCTGTTCCTTGAAAGGTCAACTATAGCGATACGGTCCGGAGTGGAGTCCAGACCAGATTTGTATCGTATACCATCTTGATCGAGTGAAAGCCTTTTGCTGACCGGAGTGTAGAGGAAGTAATAAGCGTTGCGTTCTTGTTTTCTTGTCTCTTCGTCATCATCCATCGTCTCCTTTTTCCTAATCTTCTCTCACTTTTCTCCTTCTTGCCCGCACCCTCCATATGCTAAAAACATACACAAACGTTGTCAACTTTGTCAAATTACGTGGATAGGCACAATATGACTTCACTGTTGGAGCCCATTCAATTTATTGATTCAATAATCATTGTGGAACCATAAACATCATGAGCTATGGTAATAGTAATAATATCTTATGTGAGAAATGATTAAATGAGAGTCGGGCTATTACGCGCATGCAAGTGGATGGCGTGGGCAGCACTACTGCCACTGAGTGATGACAAGGAGAACTAATTATACGGGGTAAATCACGGCCCCAAGTGTTCGGAATACCAGCTAGTGTTATTAGCTAGTTCGGAATGTCCTCGCATCTTGAGACTAAGAACTTCTGCCGGTCTTTACGACGCAGTTTGCGTCTTTATTACGTGGCTGAAACTTTCTAATGGGGGGAGGGTTTGAGAATGGCCGATATTAATAAAGAATTCAATTCGCTCTTGTTTTGTGTAATGCGAAACAATTGAGATAATTCTTTCAAGAATATCGATTGCCAGCAATAAGAATGCTGAGTATCTCACACAAAATTAGTGAACACATTTGAATGTCAAAAATCCACTTTTTTGTGACTGGAAGAAGAAATCCAAAAGAATTAATGAATGTCGTCTTATTGGATTATTTAATCTCATCGATAAGTGCATACGTAACCGATACGACAAAACGGGAGGAAACTCTTTCATTATAATTATTACCGAATTTCATCAGAAAATTAGTGCATCTATTTCGATGTTATTATTTGCTTCTTTCTCCGGTACTGACCAGAGTAATTGAAACCAAAAATTATATAACTCTCATTCAATTATTTTGATCGACACACAAAAATTCACTCATCACATTACTATTGGTAATATTGAGTGTATTGTACCCAATCGATTGATTAACAATGGAATTATCTGACTTGAGAATTTTAGGATTCTATAAGAAATGTTTATATTGTTTAAGTCTTGAAAAATTGTTTTGAATTCAAAAAATTGAATATTGACTAATTTGACCATATACTGTACTTATCTGATGTTATTACTCTCACCACGTATTGTATTACTTTAATACTGTCATATCGGATATTTTATCAAGTATTTTCAAAATTTCAGCCCACACACAGAGAATTTATGTTTCTCTATGTGGTCTTCTTATCTTTATTACGAAATTAGGAAAAAAAAATTGTGAAGTGTCTAGAATTGATAAGAATAAAATGAGTTTTGAATGAATCAATAAAAAGAAGTGAATTATAATAAGGTAATTAATCATTTAAACTGCATGTATCAACTTTATTCTAGACTTATATATTCCGTAGAGAACAGGTAACCAGGAATTGAATTTCACCCTTATCTAAATGTGTAACAAGTCTGTTCTCACTGAACAAGAGCAACTCGTACTGTTATTGTTGGGTGATAGTGAAAGTCGGTGGCCAATGAGAGCATTTGACCAGTCGACCGGAAATAACAATACACTTAACTCGGCTACAACGACACTGTTTCAAGTGGAGAGCGCTGCGGTCGCTACAAGACTAATTGCTTTGTGACGTCAAACAGTTGAATACATTGACTGCATGCGGTTGGGTGGGTCTAAAGGTCATTGAATTACGTACAAGTTGCTTGTCGTTTGTTATTCAAACTGGTCGATTATATTCAAATATACCTCATTGTTGTAAGGTGACAAGATGGGTGACAAGATATCGAATGAATCGTCGTTTGAAGTGGCATATAAGTATGTAGATTTTATAATATAGATTTGAAAAAAATTTCTGAACGATTAGTGATAGTCCTGAAATACAAGCGACATAGTAGTTGACAGAGACGATCAGAGTGAATTCACTTTGATTTAGCTCAATAAAAGTGGATTTTTATTGGTCAAAAGTCTTAGCATTTGACCGACCTGTTCATTAGCACGATGGAAAGTATTCGAGATGCATCATGTAAATTGTATGCGTAGCCTATATATCTTCACTATTGTTTCATTGTTTTGTTTTGATATATTTTCGCTTGCAGATATTTTTGGGTAGGCCTACCATTCATTAATGTTTCTCGCATGTGAATTTTTGAACGTTACTGTTCCAAGAAAAGAAACTTTTGTTTTCGTTTCTTTTTTCATCAGCTCTTTACATAATACAATGTTTGAACATAACGAATCAACAATAAAAATAACAATAACTTCACTTTTTCAGACTAGAGAACTCTTCAATGACATAATGTACATTTTCTGTTAGGTACCTGTTCAGTTCACCTACAAATTGTGACGAACTTTTCAGTTATTCAATCAATCAACCGTTCTACGGCTAATATGTCCACATCATGGCTCGAAATCGTATCTTTCTCGAATCCCTCAATCATATCAGGATTGGTATTGATAATGATGACTAACGAATGCTATGCGCGAATAGCTAGCTAATGATAAATTATAAATGAAGCTATGATGCGAACACGAATTATTTTATACCAATCAAATTGTTTCTTTCTTGAGTTGGAGGGGATAAAATCTTGCATCAAATATCTCGTATCAGTGAGTTGATTTGGCAATAGGAATCTAGTAGTTAGACTTCCCTGAATTTTCAAAGTATCTTGTATCCAATCCATGGATGTATAGTTATTCAGTATCCTCTGCTTATGCCTGTTTAAATGCCGATATTGAGATTCTGTCCAACATATTCTTACCTCCCAAACTTCATTTCACATTGCTACTGAACAAATCTGCTTGCCAACTGTCCGACTCTGAAAGATTCCATTCCAGAGCCTTATTTCTTCCAATCAACTGACTTTTCTTCTTCAATCAGGAACAAGAATCCAAGATGATTACGTAGTCTACATGTATAACAGCTATTATCTCTACGCTACTATTAAACTTGTTACCATAGTGACTCGATTAAACGTCGCGCTCAAGTTTCTTGAACACGGTTTCCAACATTGAGATAATTAACACAACTGAATAGATTTGGAAGTTTCAAATATCGTTCTTTCATTATTTACTCCTCAAACTTCAGGACAAACTTTTCCGACTCGATCCAGAAATTGACACGGTCCTGAAATCGTAATTTTATTCGGCATGAAACATTGATGAACATTTCGTCAATACTAAGGAAAGATGGCTCGAATGATAAAAAGAAATACAAGAGAGAGGTGAAATAAAATAGATGTAAGGTGCACAATGGTAATAAATTACAATAATAACGCATTACTGATCTTGAAAATTCTGTCTGCGATTGTAATTTGGTATGTATACATTAATCCGTGAAGAATCATTGACGTGAAAACAATTGTTACCCGTGATTTTTCCATTCTTCTATTCGAACTCGAGTTTGGGACATCATAAAAAACATTATCTTGAAAGTTCATGTTAGATTCGGAATGTATAATTCTGTCTCAAACGAGTCGAATCGTTTGATTATTCTACTGATACAAATGTAAAAAACAAAGAAAAACAGAAGAAAAGTGTAAAAGAGAATGAAATAGCGTTGTTCAAGTGATCTTCATGTAAATTTAATTTCCCTGCTTGGTTTTGTTTGCCTTGAAATGATCACATTTCTATTTCGAACGAGTTTTCTTGGTTTTACGAATAGAAATTACCACCGTCTACACTTTCATGAAGGAAACCTGAAAAACTCAAAAAGCCAACCGCAACTAAAGTAATTTCTTCTTTTAAAGAGGAAGTGGAGATGTTTGCACCTCAAAAGAAAGAGAAGATTTATTTCCACCTAGCTTGTTTGAATGATAAAGAGAAAGAGAGGAAGATATAGAGATAAAGAGAGCGAGAGAGAGCAATTGAAATAGAAAGAGAGAAAGAGAGAATGAGAGAGATTGCGAGAGAGGGAGATGGAGTGAAGGGTATAGATGACGAAAGAGAGTGTGTGTGTCGGAAGAGAGAAAGAGAGATCGAGAGAGAAATATTGGGAAGAAGAGAAGTGAGAGATAGTTGTGAGGACGGAAGAGATAGGAGAGTGAGAAGAGAGAGAGAGAGAGAGAGAAATCGAGAGAAAAAGAACAGAGAATAAGTAAATGGAACTGGAACTGTGAGCGCAAAAAACCAGGCAACATTTTGTCAAAATGCATCATCATTAGGCTTCGTTATAGCGTTATGAATAATGGAGATGGTGGTTCTATGATATTTCATCTTGGAGAAAATATCCCTGCTTGCTCACTTACTCCACGACGAGACAAATTGAGAATATTTTACTACCGAGAAAATTAGCCTCGCGTACGATTGCAATTATTTATGATGAATCCAATTGACATCGCTTGTCTACTTTTATTAAAACAAAATACCCACTAGTTGTGTTAAAAAAATGCAGAAAAGCTTTGAAGAGAAATATCTGAGCTCTCTTCGAGAAGAAATTAATATCTAGCGATGAAGAAGAAATTGAGCGGAATTTCAATATGTATCATGATAAAAGTAAGGAAACACTTCCGATTTGAATAATGGTATTGAATCACAATATATTCATATTTTTTCAATAACATTTACACTTGATACAACATCATCGTTTCCCAATCAAGGCCTTGAAGTGGGATCGTCTGGACGAGGCACCACAAGGGTGATCTTACCACCTCATTTCAATTATATGAATTTTTCACCACGAATGAAAGTAATTCAGTTTCCAAAAGTCCCGAACACATCATAGGTACAAACCTTTTTTGTGATATTCGGACATAACCAGTGTTGGTAGGCCTATTGTATGTATGGTAGACAAGAAGCATGGTTTCACAATGCACACTATTAGTAGATCATCGCTCTCTAGGCCATCTTGATCTCAGGTTACAGCTCATCTCTCTTTCGTGTTCAATCAATGGCTTTAAGGATTCTACTCATCAGGAGAATAGATTGATTATAAGATGAGCGTAGCGAAGTCTCCATCCCACTCTAATGGGGCTTTGACTGTGTGTTTTTTGTTTTGTTTTTTTGTTTGTGGGCACTGCACAGGTCGCAGGGTTTGACTAATCAACATGACACTTTTTTTGTACGGGCCAACTTCTACAACTTAGAACTGTATAGTTTTTGGAATGAATCGGTTGATTAGATTTTGAGAAATATCATGTCAAAGTTTTTAAAAACCCCATAAGATTAGGATGGGTGAGAAAATTTGAAAAAATGAAACCTCTCCGAGAAAAATAAAATTATCTCTGAGTGTTCAAACATAAATGATACACATAACCACCATTTTGTAAGAAATTCGAATCAGCCGTTTCGAAGAAAATAATTCAAATAACTGTTTTTATACATCAAATATATGGAAATGAGCCAAGATTCACTGCTTCCTAGATTCGATATTTGCATGAAATATTCTTCATATTCGTCAAGGTGTGTGGAATACCAGAGAAGATAAAGTAGCAATTGAATGAAGGACAAAGTGTGTAGAATACCAGAGTCGATAAAGTAGCAAATGTAGGACTGTTATTATACCTTATTCAGATATCTCGCTCATCTTACAACGCATATTTCGCGTTTGCCTAGTATCTTAATGGTATATTGTGTCTATATTGTATGCATCTTGTTGAAATGAGAGATACATTTACCGTTGATTAATTTGCGGGATGACTGTATCCACTTGAGCCATGATGTTTCTTTAGTTGTGTCAATTTTTTCAACAGTGACTGATTATGGTCATGTTTTCAGATGAGCGTAGCGAAGTCTCCATCCCACTCTTATAGGGCTATGTTCGTGTTTTTTTTTTTTTTTTTTTTTGAGGGCACTGCACAGGTCGCAGGGTTTGACTGATCAACATGAAACTATTTTTTCAGACGCAAACTTATCCAACTGAGAATTGCATAGTTTTTGGTATGAATCGGTTGGACAGATTTTGAAGAAATATCATCTCAAAGTTTCTAAAAACCCCATAGGATTAGGCTGGGTAAAAAAATTTGAAAAATAAAATCCCTTCAAATGAGATGAAAATGTCTGTGAATGTGTAAACATGATTGATATACATTATCACAATTTTGTATGCAATTCGAATCAGCCGTTTCGAAGAAAATGATTAAATTATCTATTTTCATTCATCAAAATATTATCATAGAAATTAAAGCAGATTCAGGTTGCCGAGATTCACTGCTTTCTAGATTCGATATTTGCCCGACAGTCAAGTCTTCTTTATATGCATCAAGGTGTGTAGAATACCAGATTCGATAATATAACAAGGGTAAAACTACTTTAACGACAATTACCTTATTCAGATATCTCGCTCATCTTGCAACGCAAATTTCGCGTTTGCCTAGTGTAATTAAAGTATTAGATGAGCGATAGCGAACACTTCCATCTCTCTCTTATGGAGCTTTGTCTGTGTGTGTATTTTCGTCTGTTTGTTTGTAAGCACTGCACAGGTCGCAGAGTTTGAATAATCAAAATGGAACTTCTTCAGTACACGCAAACTTACCCAAATTGGGATTGTGTAGTTTTTGTATCGAATCGGTTCGACCAGTTTTGAGAAAAACTATCTCAAAGTTTCTGGAAAACCCCTCCATAAGATCAGGCTGGGCGAGTAAATTCGAAAAATAGAATCTTTCCGAAAGAATTCAAATTTTTCCTGAATGTGAACAAACAAATTTTACACACTATAACAAATTCATATGGAGCTCGGACCGGCCGTTTCAAAGGAAATGATTCAATGAACGGTTTGTATCCATCGAATTCGTGATTAAAAGCTGACCAGGCGGCAGCACTGTCAAAGGGCGGGTGATTGGCTACCCGGAGGCAGTTAGGCCCACATGTCATTTTGTTGTATGCTTATACACATTATATTTGTAATTAATATTATAATTTCAATCATTACCTATTTCAGTAATTTTAATTTTGTATTTAATATTTTAATTACACATTGAATAATTTGTAGATAATTTGAAAGCATCTGCCTCCGCCCAGTTCAGATGTCAGCCACTTTGCTTTGAATCACGAATGGATAGGAATTATGTTACAAGATTCACTGCTTTCCAGATTCGATACTGTCCAAAGAGTGAAGTATATTTGATATGCGTCAAGGTGTGTAGAGTTTTCGATGATACCAGAGTCAATGAAGTGACAAAAGTAGAATTTCTTTAACGACTCTGATTGGATGAGCGAATGCAAAGACTCACATCTTACTCATATGGATCAAATTTGTCTATTTTTTTCTGTAAGCTCTGCACAGGTCACAAGGTCTGACTGATCAACACGAAACTTTTTCTGTACATGTGAACTCATCCAGCTTAGAACTGTATAGTTTTTGGGTCACATCGGTTGGACTATTTCTAAGAAATTTTGTTTCGACGTTTCTGAAAACTATGAGATTTGGCTGGGCGGAAAATTTTCAAAAATAAAATCTCTCCCAAAAAATCGAATATTTCTGTGACTGTAAACGTAATGATGATGCATATTATCACAATTGTGTATGCAATTCGAACCAGCCGTTTTGGAGAAAATGGTGTGATGAATAATTTTTCATTCGACAAATAAATAGAACCATTGCTGAGATTCACGGCTTTCTAGATTCGATAGACTGTTGACGAATGGAGTATATTTTATAGGAGACAAGGTATGTAGAGTTCTGTATTATACTCCATATTGATCATACCACAGCCTTCTTTATTCAGATCATTCTTCTCTGATACTGCCCTTTCACTCGGGGTATGCTTCCCATGTTAACCGATGTCCAATTATTTTAGTTCACAAAATCGCCGATGGTGCCGTTGTTTCCAGACCATGACGTCACTTTCCAAAGATGTTCAAGTAAATCAGTTTGTTTGAAGTGACATATCTGCGAAGATACGAATAACTTTGGGAACTTCCGTAAGATAATTTAAATTACGCACGTATTCTATTAGGCCGTGACTTCGCGAGGTCACCAACTTGTAACTTTGTTTATGATAATAAATTATATGAAAGATTTTATTCAATAATATAATGGATCCGGAATATCACCGGGACAAGTTCTTGAATGATGTTTATTGCTTTGTTTGATGTTGTTTGCATTGCTTTGCATTGTTCATTGCATTGCATTGCTAAATAACCCTAGCCAAAATGAAGATATGACATAACCTCAATAACGTGGCAAGAAATTGACAGAATATTGTGACAAGGATGAGAGTTGAAAAGAATGACAATTGTTCGAAGTTGGAACTTTAGATACCAGGGTGCAGTACATACCAGACCATTTTTGCCTGCGCGAGCAAATATGCGCGAACCCGTCAAAATAGCCCGAGTGAAAGGGCAGTATAAGAAATGAATGATTTGAATAAAGAAGGCTGTGGATCATACCAAAGGCTGATAAGGTCCGGATATGTATCACAGAATTCACTTATAATGTGTTCCGGACTTTCGGAAATTGAAAGACTGTTATCTGCGGCGGAAACTCATGGTCACCAACAGCACAGTTCTGGTGTTGAAGTTCATTGATTATAAACATTCACAATGGGGTGGTAAGATCGCCCTTGTGGTGCCCCTTCCAAACGATCCTATCTTTCATCCACAGCCTTAATTGGGGAACAATGATTTTGTATCAAGTTTCGATGTTATGAAAAAAAATATAATATATATTGTGCTCATCTTACAGCGCGAATTCTGCGTTTGTCCAGTTAATTCTTAGGCCTGCTCGATAAAAGTAATCTATGAGAACAAAGAATAGTCGGGTTCAAGCACCAAACCTCGTGCTGTAGGCCCACTACATCTGAGAATAGTTCCGAAGTGTCAATATATTTTTGTTATAGAATGATAATAACACATTGATGAGTTGCATGAACGAAGCTTCGAAATTGGTTGAAATATATACTGTTCAGGTCATTTCTTAAAACAAATGGTTCAACTACTATAGTCCTTCCTTGTTCTAATATTTATTGATCTAGTCTCACCAGTAGTGAATTGGTGAACCGATGTATCCGAATGATATTGTTAAGCCCCTCTTCACGATAAGAGTCATACAGACACTTGTGAAACCCATGAGGTACAGAAAGAAGCGTCAGAATGATAGCTCGGTGAATCAATTTATTCATATCAAGCATACCACTAGTCAAACGCGAAATATGCGTTGTAAGATGAGCGAGATATCTGAATAAGGTATAAAAGTCCTTGAAGTAGTTTTACCCTTGCTACTTTATCGACTCTGGTATTCTACACACCTTGATATCTGAATAAGCTATAAAAGTCGATAAAGTAGTTCTACTCTTCCCACTCAATTGACTCTGGTATTCTACACACCTTGACGCATATAAAAAATACTTCATTGTTGGTCAACTCTTGAATCTAGAAAGCAGTGAATCTCAACAACTTAATTCTGTCACAATTTGTATGATATATTTGATGAATATTATCAGTCATTTTTTTTTTCGTCAAAACGACTGATCAGAATTTCATACAGAATCGTAATAATGTGTAAAATCCATGTATACACATTTAGAGAAAATTTCATCTCATTTGGAGAGATTTAATTTTTCAACATTTTCCGCCCAGCCAAATCTTATGGGGTTTTTAGAAACTTTGAGATGATTTTTCTCAAAATCGGTCTGACCGATTCATTCCAAAACTATACAGTTCTAAGTTGGATGAGTTTGCGTGTACAAAAAAAGTTTCATGTTGATCAGTTAACCCTTGCGACCTGTGGAGTGCTCACAAAAAAAAAAAAAAAAAAACACACAGACAAAGCCCTATAAGAGTGGGATGGAGACTTCGCTACGCTCATCAATTATTATCTCAAATATACATCACAAATGTCAGTATACACTACTGTTGTGATTATAATGAGGTGACTAACTTTGTCAACATACCTACGTCTAGAATACTGTATCTACAGTGATATATAAATTATAAAATCTATACTGAACAGTGGCTGCAAACACACTCCACGTAAGTTGGCGTCTTATTTAATGCGATATATTGTCTGAAAGTTGTGAATCTGTGTTTGAGCTGGCGAAGACTTGAGTTTGCACCGCGGTGGTGAAGTGGAGAGTGGTGATGTGGCAAGTGGTGGCTGGAAACGGGCAGCCGAGTATTATGGTGGTAGGCCTATGTATCCAGTAGTGCGGTAGCCTCATAAGAACCAAGGACTATGTTGATTGAGAATTCTCACCATGTATAATAATTTGTCACCTGCTCTGTTGATATTACACTCATCCATTTTATTCATGAATTGATCACAAATAGGTAAAGGCCCTGTTGTGCCGAAGTTGAGATGGAGATGTTTATAAATCCGATAATTCCAATATAATAATATGATATCCATTATATAATTCCATATAATTCCATTATATGGAAATCTTAGAATTTCTGATACTCTTCATATTATATACAAATCTTGAAGCGAATGATAATATCTAATGGCGTACATGACCGCAAACCCGACCGCAAACCTGAAACAATAAAATAAACAAATGGCAATCAAATCAGCAAGAACAACGAGTGAATATATGGCAGAGAATGGAAAACTAAAACATGCATATACACAAAACTCGTACTTCAAATTATTGTACTTCTCATCATTAACATTTTCAGAATGATTCTTGCTCCTTCAACCACCAATTCATTCCCTCAGAACCTCTTCATGACATCCATTTGAGAATAGAGTACTGTTGAAACTCAGAAATGTGAGAATAAAAACATATGAACATGTGAATAAATGACTGGATTGTTAGTGATCCGGAAATATATTGTATGGTGAAGCAATGAATTCCGAATACTTATTGTAATAAATGCCAACTTTCGAGAAAAATAATGCATTCCACGCGATAATTCACTCGAGCTATTCGATGCGAATGTGATATGAATATTATTCGATACCACGATTATTCAGCGAGTCGAAACATCCGCAAGTCGGTGGCAACAGATGAGGTAGACGGTCGATCGTCGCCGCATTCAAGAAATACAGTGAAGAAATAAAACAAGTGGGAGTCGTAGTTGATTTGACTTGATAAATCAAGGAGTCTTCCTGACAGAAACTATTCCCATACACCCCACTTGAATTTCTACGAGAGCTTTTCGTTGCACATGCATTATATGATCTGCATCGAATTCAGCTCAAGGTTCGAATGCAGCTGATATATAAATATATATATATATATATATATATATATATATATATATATATATATATATATATATATATATATATATGAACAATATAGTGAAGCTGCTGATGATTGGCGTGCCTTTTTTGTACTGTGTCCAGAGTGGGAAATCGCTTCAAAGTGAATACAATCAAGTAATAAAACGTGTTGATAACAAAAACCTCTTAATTGTGGTCAATGGCAATGGTGTTGGATTGTCCAACTTCCACGTGACATTGTTACCATGGCAACAAAGTAGCATGACGTATTGCAGATTGTGTGGATGTTTCTAATAATACATCCAATATTTAGTGATGTTATCAATATCATGATCTCTCGAATGAATGAATAGTCATATTTTCACCCTACTATAATATGCTTGATATCACAAAAAAGAAAGGTCAACTGCATATATGATCAATTCTTGTATGATTGAGATATATTTTCTACAGCTGTGGTATTTTCGAGATATCATGAGTTTCACGCAAGATATTCTATGATATCAAATGCAGCCACATCTTTCCAAAATATCCTCATCAAGATTATGTTATTTCTCAGGCTTTTACAATAATGAAGTTGGTATAAATTCACTTTGTTTTACAATGGAAAAAATGAATCTTCCTTCACGTAAGGAACTGTAATGAAGCCAATTTGTGAAGTTACATATCGAATGACTTATTTCAACAAGATCCAATTGACAGATGTCATTGTGATTCGTATTTCGTATTTCGTATTCGGATATCCATGTAGCTGTATTAGTTTGGTTATCTCCACAGTTCTCACAAACCCATCAATGTAAAGACGTGGTCATTTCACAGGACGTTGTCACTTTGATGAGTGATGAATCGAAGAATTTATCAAAATAACGTGCTTTCAATTTCGTTCTCAGAGAACAGATGTATAATGTTAATACTCATATAATTTTTCTTGTAGTCATTCCTGGAAATCAATATTTGTGAAAAAAATCTGGATAACGGTCACAATAATGAAAATTGATATTCTTTTACCGCTTTTATGATCACTAATTAGTGATATGACTATCAGCTAGATATTATGGAATCAATTCACATGTGCTAAAGGCCAGATGGCATCAGTGTATTTTCATCAGCTTACACACAAGACTGTGCTTGTCATTGTTATAAAACTGTCATATGATTGGACTAGAGAATACGCATTGGATGATACACTTGTGTCCACGAAATAAGAAGGATCTAAACGATCGTCCCCCCATCATACACCTCGCATTTGCTGATGGTCTGAGCCGTCCTCTTTCATGAATACAAGTATACTATGGTTCGTTGCTGATTGGACGACAAAATGCGTATAGGACAGTCTTAATAGTCTATTACCAGCGTACATTGTTAGACAATTACCAGACATAACAGTGTTATCCTCGACGTGAGTCTCATCCACCCCCGAAAGCACACACTCTGCCATTTCATTACTTTTATCTACCCTTGCTCTTGACATGGCAATTTGATGGCAAGTGCCTTTAATCATTCGCCTGACGTCCAGATTTCTTCATCCCCAGAGAGCATGTCACCCCTCTGGTTATTACGGAGAGTATGCCATCCCTCCAGCGCTGTATACGATCACTGCTGGGGTTGGTTTAATAAAATACTAATTTTAATTATGCATATTGTTTGTAGTTTAAAAATGATGAAATACGTGATGAACATTGAAATATTAAATGGATATCCGTGTATGTGATTTGATGAGTGAAAATGAATCTTCTGAAGTATGTGACTCTAGCATTTGGATTCTAAACGTTGGGAGGTTCAATACTTTTTCAAATTTCATATTCCTTATTACTCTGAGGTGTGAAAGAGACGTTTCAGAATGGTTCGTCATGGAAGACTAGGATATGAATAGGTTTTTCTCATACTGAGAACAGAAAAATACGCATGAAAAACCTAATTTCTTGAGAAATGTTCCATCCATGTTGTCAATTCCTCATGAAGTTTCAAAGAGAATAAATTACAGTGAGATGTTTTACAGTGAGAAAACATTTATCAGAGTTAACGAAGGACAGAGTTTGTCACATTTTATTTGCAATACCTCCTTGTCACCGTACCTTTATATTAAATCAGTGAAAAGCATTGTTGTTGTTGAATTTTTGTGTATGATCCATGAAATCAAACTAACCTCACCAACCTGACCCATACCAGTTGATATAGCTCAAAACCAACATGATCGAATTTAGAACTATATATACACTATATGGTGGTATTCAACAGGGATGTTGGTGAATGGCCGTGTCTTATTTTATATAATTTCATCTCGAAAATACAGAGAGGTAATTCAGAAAACTTAATTCACTCCTATACTCCATCAGAAGTATACTCTGAAAGTCTGAATCATGAGCCACAATTCATTTTTTGAATCTCACATTCTCTGCGTTTCACTTTCTGTATATACTATCTCGTTTGTTTTCTCATCGTGAAAACTTCCTGGGTGTTGTGATAAGAACTCGTGGTCCAGATATTCCAGAGTCTAGATACATTTCGCTGGATATTTTGTATTGCCTGAGGGAGCAACTTCCACTGAAACTTGTGACAAAACTTATTAAAAGTGAACCACGAACCTTGTGATTAAACTTTCATAACAACCGTGAAGATCTAAAAACATTTTGTTCGTGTCTTTGCCCACTGATTGTTCAGAATCGAGTATGAGCGAATATATATATATATATATATATATATATATATATATATATATATATATATATATATATATATATATATATATATATATATATATATATATATATACATATATATATATATTTATATATATATATATATATATATATATATATATATATATATATATATATATATATATATATATATACGTATATATTATATATATATATATATATATATATATATATATATATATATATATGAGATAGATTCAGGTAATAAGGCCATCTTTGGGGCATTTTTTTTCTTCAAGTTACAGCAATGAGATAGGATCCTGGAAATTCAGAACAACAATGGTATGACATTTATACACGAGAAATCAATAACTTTCTTCGTTTTTATTATTTTTCATTCCCCAAAAAAATGTTACAATAAAGTCTACAAAGTGGCCTCATCAGAGTGTGTGAAGGTAATAAGCAAGGTACATATATAATACTACACAAGGTTAGATTATTGACGTGTTTTTCCGTTCAACGAAGAAGGCCTATATGGTTTGGCGTATTTGGCGACCTCGTGTACAGTACGCTTACGAGCAGGTTCTGATACCAGCCGTGTTCAGGTCGCCTTGTGACGTTACAGCAACACGTCTACCCCATCGATGAGCTAACCTTGTAGAATTATATATACCTTGGGTAATAAGGTCAAATCGTGTATTATTTGGAAAAATGAACTGATCATCAGAACGAAAATATGTCATAATTGACACATTTCCTTCAAGTTTTCTTCACTGATGATATGAGTTTATCAAAACCTAGTACATTTCAATATATCAAATGTTTATTCCAGTACTAACAAAATATTGGGTCAGCGTGTTCACAATCTGAGATCTAATAGACAATCGAATGTAGAAGGCGCAATTTTCAAGCTAGAAACATGGAATCTATATTTTTTTCCTCGGACGAAGTCATGAAATCCTGATACAGTGCCAAATCTATGGAAAAATCAAACGCATCGCATATGAAAGCGATTGGCCTCACTATCCGAGGTGACCCTATCACCCAAAACTACCTCAAATATATATATATATATATATATATATATATATATATATATATATATATATATATTTATATTTATATATATATATGAATATATATATATATATATATATATATATATATATATATATATATATATATATATATATATATATATATATATATATATATATGAATATATATATATATATATATATATATATATATATATATATATATATATATATATATATATATATATATATATATACATATACATATATATATATATATATATATGTATATATATATATATATATATATATATCCATATATATATAATATATTTATATATATATATATGTATATATATATATATATTTATATATATATATATATATATATATATATATATATATATTCATTTATGTATATATATTTATATATATATAGATATATAGATATATATATATATATATATATTATATATATATATATATATATATATATATATATATATATATATATATATATATATATGTATATATGTGTGTGTGTGTGTATTGAGTACTGAGTGTATGTGCGTTTCTCATTTCATACCCACAACGAAGAGTGATGTAAACAATGTACAAAAGTCAACAATAAAAAAAACGAAAACCGAGAGAAAACGGAAAAAAACGAAGACGATAAGAAAACTATGGATGCAATTTCTTCGACAGAGCTGTTGTCACAACCTTGACTGTATACATGTGAAGTACGTACTAAATACATCACTACATAGAATAATATATGGTAATTGTTCGATATTTACGTGAACATGAAGGAATTTAATGCAGAATGCAAAAAACAGAATATTTTTGATGCGATGTTTGAATTGAGAGAGATATCACATCAAAAATGTATATAGCCATTCCTGTATAATACTGGATTGCATTCCATTTGTTATAAAGACTGCGGCTGATGGATTATAATGAGTACGCAATCAAGTGCTGTTCGTATGCTGTGATCAAGTACGCATTCATTCGAATACGTATCACAGTTGACTCCAAGTCGCCCTGGATTCAACTCACTCTGTGTAATCACCAATCAGAATGCAATTCCTCCTCAGATCGGCAAGTTTTGTTGAGATGGTACTTATCCTATTCTATCCCCTAAATCTGCGGGATAAAACTCACGCCAATGAAGCTTCGTTAAGAAGAAAAGTAATCCAATTGTAGGTGTGGATGTCGCTTCGTTTTCCGCGTGTATAATAAAGTGTATACATGTGAGGGGGAAATCCCTGTGGAGTCATCGCTCCCCTCAATGCGGGTAGGGGTTGGGGGAGCGCATCAACGACGTCGTCGTCGCCCTGCTTTTAATCTCAGATTGACCGCACAGTTAACTCGCCCCCGGGACACATTCTCAGCTGATAATCTGCCAGCATGCGCACACTCAGAACTGCCATGTTGAGTCATATCACCCATTTTCAGACTTGGATAGAAAAACATATTTTTGTTCTTGTTCAGGAAGTGATTCATCTCATCTCATATTTTTTCACTTGAAAAACTATAAATTTCATTCATCATCGTCATGATAACCCTGACACATGGTAATTGTTGCTTGCATGAGTTTAGTGATGACGGGGAGGATCGTTTGGACGGGGCACACAGAGGCAAAAATAAGATCTTTTTTTATGAATATCAATGATTATAATACATATGTATTGAGAACTGATGTTTTGAGAACTGATATGCGAGCTTTATCTCATATGTCGTGAGATTCTGAGTACACATTCAATTATCAGGAAGTACAAGAGTCATATCAATGTCATAAAATTGGAGTGATCGAGTCATATCTTCCAGTCTGCGTCATTGCATAGTTCAACTATCTATCCATCGGTCATATTTCAGTCAAACTAAGTTTCAGCCTCAAACAAATTGTAAGAAAAAATTTATCGTTGAATTCTGATTGCCTTGAAATTTTGAATTGAATTCAATAAAGTTTGCTCAAATCGAAGCCATCGTTTTTAATCGAATTTTCATGAAAATAATATTCATTTTTTATTGGTCGTCATTTGTGACCCACATTGCCACATTTTATTTTCAAGTCACGTCGAAAATGTTTCACATAACACCAACATGAATTAGAACAATCAGATGAAAATTGCTATGATTTTGTGATAAAATTTAAATGAATGCCAAATTTCATGAATCAGATCTAATGAACAAAGTTCAGGAGTTGGAAATGTGAACTCGACGAAATCTCACTTAGATAATCATACGTAACTGCTACATATAAAGTTTGCTCAAATTGAGGCGGCAATTTCGTTTTGAAATCAATTTTTGGGAAATAACCAATTCGATTCGAATAGTTGGCATTATCAAAGTGTTGTCAACATTTTGGACATCATGAATAAAAAATTCGCTATTCAATAAAAAATACATGATTGGGTTAATTTTACCACAAATTCAATGAATTTTGAATTAAATTTGAATTAATTTAATTTTGTGAAATAGGTTCTTGGGAGCAAGCGGTGAGTGGTGAATATCTTAATTGAACGGTGAAATCATTATGCAGTTATAAATAACAGCTGATGATGAGTTTGCTGAAATCGATCATTAATTAAAAAATTTGCGTTCATAGTCAATATGTGGAAAAAACATATTCTACGTGTTTTATTCCTTGACTGTCACAGGAAAGGCACATCTGCGTAACAACAGAAAAAAAGTATAACTATGATTATTCAATAATATTAATTTAATGTATTCATGAACTCATAAGGTGTCTTGTAATTTGATCTCGAAATGTTTCAAATTTGAAATCTTAAGCACGCACTTGGAAATTGTCGAGCATCAAGACCAATCTTTAGCAATTAAGCTTGTACATCCCTAACAATCTGAATCGACGTTTGTATAGGAGAAGCGTCGGAGCAGTGGATGCTTTGCTTTGACACAGCAGCTCTGTGTGTGTGTGTGTGTTTTTTTTTTTCTTTTTTTTTTTTAAATAAACGATACGGAGTTAAAAAAAACTAGTTCCTCTAGGGTATCAATTTCTACCACTGGAGTTCTGAAAATAATAATAGCGTATTCGTAAACAAAACAGGCAGACTGGAACAGAACATAATGACGTTTGTAACGTAAAAACACAATTTAAACACATCTCAATCTCGCACATTAATTGACAAGATTAGAGAAGAAAATAAAATGAACCAAGGATTCAAAAAATAAAGTAAAACAGTTGGGTGCTACACGCACTTCACCACAATTAGTGGAAGGCAAAACAAGTACGATTTAATTCAATCGAAAGGAAAAGAAAAACAATTTTTACGGAAAGAAAAACGAGAAAGAGAAGAAAAGACGTCTTAGCCGGTGAGGAGAGCGGGGCTGAAAATGAGCTCCCTGCCCCTCAAGGAACAAAGAGCTTCATTAACGCACCACTTTTCCTTGAAGGAGTCGAAATCACCTCGCCCTAGATGCCACGCATACTCCTTCATTATGCGTGACTTGATGCGTGCTTTGAGCACCACATCATAGGGCGAGGGGACGCGGTCGTCTTTGAAATAAGCTACAAGCAGGCGATAGATTGTGCTCTTGGCCAACACCAGAAGGTAGTTGGCCAAATCGGTCTGGAGGGCTGTGAACGTGTCGGGCCTGAACCCGACATACACCTCCCGGAGCACCAGTCTATGCCGCTGACCGAGAAGCTTTTTCAGAAGGGTGTTTACGAGCTGCCACATGGACGTGGCGCGGCGACAGACCACTGTCATGTGCCATGCCGTCCCCTCAGCGTGACACCAGGGACACAGCTGTGAAGCGGACAATCCCGCAATGTGAAGGAAAATTGGGTCTGCCAAACGGTTTTTCGTGAAGCGCCACGCTACTTCGGCATCCAGGCCGAGTGAGGGAGCGTGAAATAAGGCGGACCAGTAAACGGGGGCATCAAACCAGTGGCCTTTCATCGGACCATCTAGATTGAGCACCGATGCCATTATGTCTATAAGAATTGCACGCCTTTCCGACTTAGGTTCGAGAGTAACAACCTTATCCTCAAGAGCCCGATAGTACTCGCAAGGAGGAGGCCACGGTTCAGGACCATACACCTCCTTTACGTCACGAAAACGCAAGTGACAATATGCTTGGATGTGCTTGTAGTTGATAGCAAGCGCTTGTCTGAGTCGCGGTGGGAGGTTTGCAAAACCTTCTATTTCCTCCAACAGCCGCCACTCGCTTCCATCGAGAAGGTCACCAATGGTCTTGCATTGCAGTGAAAACCAAGAGTGAATGAAAGGGGAGGCTGAAGATGGAATGAGTAAGGTTGATGTCAAGGGTATATCACGAAGACCGCATACGGATGATGCGTACGACTGTGGACGAGGGTGAAGAGACGCCCATGCACGCAGCACTGTATGGAGGAAATCCGTAGTTTGGCGAGTTGCGGGACCACTGATCCGTGGGCAGAAAAACACTTGCCAGTCTAGACCAAGGCCTCTAAAACTTCTCAAAAAATGCCTGGTCATGACATGGCCTGGATGATCCTCTAAGCCCGTTATGAAGCGTTGTGCAAATATGATTCGAAATAGGTTCACCTTGGATGCTAGATGAACAAGGCCCAAGCCGCCAAGATGGAGCGGAGCACAGAGGTCACGAAGTCGTGTCCAATGTCTCCGACCAGCCCATACAAAGTTTGCCATTTTTCCTTGAAGTTTTGTCATTAGTGCTGGTGGTGGAGGTAAGATTTGAAAGGTGTACCATAGGCGTGGAGCGACATATTGATTTACAATCAGTATACGTCCACGTAACGACATTGCCGACGATCGAAGCCGCCAATGAGTGAGGATGTTGGTTACCTTTTCTTCCAACTTTGAAAAACCTTGTCTCTGGGTTTCTGGACCATTACCCAGCATCACACCAAGATATTTGCCCCCTTCGGAAGACCAAGTAAAACTGAGTGGTGTATCGTTTCGACCAATCCAACTGCCTGACCATAGTCCTGTCGACTTGAGTGGGTTCATTTTTGCCCCAGACTGTTCAGCATAGATTGTGTATGATTCCTGAAGTCGATTGAAGTCATCGTCTTGATGAACAAAAATTGATACATCGTCCGCATAGGCGGATACAACTAGTTTTCGCTCTTGAACAGAAGGTAGAGGGAAACCAGTTAGTCGTGTACGACATAGCCTGAGGAATGGCTCAATAGACAGAGAGAAGAGTTGGCCAGACATAGGGCAACCTTGTCTTATGCCCCGTCCTAGCCTAATTGGTGCTGTCAAGAAAGAACCAACTCTAACAAAACTGGTCGCAGAAGCATACATTGTTCTTAAAGTTGATAAGAACCAGTCACCAAATCCATATAATTTTAGAACATGGAAGAGATATTCATGGCTAACCCTATCGAAAGCAGTTTTTTGGTCCAGGGATAGTAACGCCAGGGATGTATTCTCTTTATTGGCATAGTCGATGATATCCCGGTGAAGATGGAGGTTATCAACTATGGTGCGTCCGGGTACACAGTATGCTTGGTCAGGATGCACTAATCCGGCCATTATACTACTCAGGCGCGAAGCAAGTGCTCTCGTCAAGATCTTATAATCAGTTGTAAGTAGGGAAATTGGTCGCCAGTTGTTGATATCAAGTCTATTTCCTGATTTTGGCAGTAAAGTGAGCACTGCTTTCGTTACTGATTTTGGCAGACTGCCTCTCTGTAATGCTTCATCAAAAACACTACAATAATAGTTTTTGAGTTCAGGCCAAAATTTGAGATAGAACTCGGGTGTTAAACCATCAATTCCGGGAGCTTTTCCCTTATTCAGTAATTTGAGAGCGTTCAGAAAATCAACTTGAGTAAGTGGTATATCCAAACGCTCACGATCTAGTGTGGAGAGTGTGGGCAAATCTTCGTATAGTGAAGAGTTCTCCAGAATGAGCGCGTGTTCTGCCGAATAGACTTCGAGAAAATGATTTCTTGTGATACTACACAAAGACTGTGCATCAGAGAAGATGGTACCATTCGACTGTAGCTTGGACAAGGGCTTGAAAGATAGCGCTGCTTCTTGTGCCATTAAGTTGCTAGCAGGACGATCTAAAGTTAGAAGATGATCGTGTCGTGCTTTTGATAGTATTTGTTCACTACGACGAGAATATGCATCTCGGGCGTGTTCATTTGCAGCAGAGAGGTCGCTCATATTTCTGCCTTCGATACGAGTTTCGGCCACAAGCTTCTCAACCCGAATTTCTAGTCTACGAAAAGCCACATCTGACTCTTGCTTACTATACTGAACAAAACGTTTACATGTGATTTGAATCTCGAGCTTCAGAGCGTCCCACCACATGCTCAAGGAGTCGTACATTTGTTGTTCGTCGTCAAACGAAGCAAGCATTTCTCGAATGGTGTCCATAAAAGACGGGTCAAGAAGAAGTGTGTTGTCAAAACGCCAGTAGGGTGGATGTGTTCTGGGTGAACTTGTTGTAAGTGTCGTTATTATCCCTAGGTGGTCAGAAAAAGAGGGTAAAACTCTCACGCTTTTCACTGCTGCTGAAAATTGTGGTGAGGAGTAAAACCGGTCAAGTCGTGATGCTGTGTAATAAGGGGCATTGCTTACAAATGTGTAGCCAGGTTCTCCAGGGTGAAAATCACGCCATAGGTCTGATAAGTTGTATCGTGTGACAATGCGTTGCAGAAGGTGAGTGACACGTGGATATCGTTCATCTCCGCTTGATCTGTCGTTCTTGGGGTCGAGTGTTGTATTGAAGTCACCTCCAATCAGAAACTGCAGGTTGTGGGCTCCCCCCGACAACTTGAGCGTGGCTATACGTGATTCCAACTGTGTGAGGATGTTCATTGCTTCGTCGAGTATGTGTGGTAAATAAATATAATATACATATAGAATCTGATTAGTAGTGGATCGTTCTAGGCGGATCTCCTGCAAGTAACCAGGAACGATGCTGTTCTGATCGCCAAGGCTCAATATAGAAGATTTTCGTAGGCCAATAATGGTTCCCGTACAAGCTTGCACTGGAGGATTGAAATGAAATATATATTGTGAATATTGAAAGGGGAAAGGTGTCTGATGGGCATTTGTCTCCTGTAGTATAACTACATCAGGAAAATGTCTTTCCAGCAACGAAACCAACTGCATCCACTTGAACTCGCTTCTGACACTCTTAGTGTTGAGTGTCAGAAACGATAATTCAACACTCATTCTCGCTTACTCTGTTATACGAGCTGACTCGAGGACAGGCTCTCGTTAGAGAGAGAGCGTGTCAACGAGGCAGCGTCATCCCCGGTCGCGATATAATACTCAAACGATTTTCTCAATTTCCCGATCAGTCGCCTGATACGGGCTCTCTGAGCTCGATCACTTTGAATCGTTGGCTGAATCAAGTCCAGCATGTTGATGATGCCGGGTATATCATCAGAGAAACGTTGGGCTACACGAAGAGGGCGATCATTACACTTAACATCATTCAGGAATTGAATGAAAGTGGTGATGGATATGGGATTTGTCTCTGCTTCTTGGAGCAGCTTAATGGCAGCTTCTGGTAGTACGTCAGACTCCAACCCAACGAGTGGACTCTCATCCTCAGAAGTCTTCTTTCTTTTTAAAGGAGGTTTGCTTTTCCTAATACCAGTACTACTTGGAATAGGAATGGAGAGATCTCTAGTGGTGTCAACCACTAAATTGTCAAGGAGGTCACTCTCTGTCGACTCTTCTACATCCATGTTAGAAGATACTTCGTCTTCCACAATAGCTGTGGCATTCTCTCCATTGCTATCTACCGTCGAGTTGGGTGCTTTTCTCTTCTGAACCAAGAGAGGGAACTCTTCACTCTCTGTCGAGATAGAGTTCTGTTTTTGTTGTTGTTGACGTACATCGGTTGCTTTCGGACATGCTCGTGCCACATGTCCCGAAGCCTTGCATTTGAAACATTTAATGTCATCGAAAGAGAGAAATACTCTATATGACTCATTTTCGAAAGGGATTAGGATTGAATCCGGTAGTGATCTAGTCTCCTCCCGTACAACGTAAAGTTGCCTGCGGAAACTCATAACATGATCCAGACCGTTGCCCTTAATTCCCAATGAGATGAAATTAACCGGTGATACAACTTTCAAAAAAGTCGCAAGTTGCTGAACGATCGCTTCATGTGGAATACTGGGACACACATTAGATAGAACTAAACGTTCTGCTTTTGTGACCAAGCGCCTAGCGCTGAGGAATAGGTCATTGATCACAATACCACCGTGGTCGAGGATGAAACTGTCCACTAAAGCCGTACTTGTGAAATAAAATGCCACTCTACCTTGTGACATTCGCGATGCAAACATTACATTCTTCGGTTCCACTATCTGAGCTACAGCACCCAAATACTGAGCGATAGTTACGCCTTCTATTGAATCTATAACAATAGCTTGATCCTTCGCAGGAAACGCTGGAGATGGGCGGTCACGAGATGTAACCGAATGTTGCGTTTTGTGATTAGACCCGAGGACTTGCGCCATCGTTCTAGGCCTATCACCTTGATGGGTCAAAATGCGATGTGTAGGCTTATTATTCTCAGTTAAAACTGGTTCAAGCTGAACCATGTCTGGTTTCGAGATGTTATTCTCAGTTGAAACAGATTTTCTTGGGATGTTATACGATTCGGTGGGGTTGATACGTAATTCGTCATTTGACGAAGCGCGTCTCAATCCTGCTCTCAAAGGCAAAACTGTGACATTGTTATTCGGTTCGGTCAAAAACCTGTGGCTAATGTTTTTAGGGATGGGTACAAAACGGCTGAGCGAAGACGAACCAGCCATTTCAAAGTTTCAAAATAATAATATTTGTGGATGCTTATAAATAATATTTGGGTGCAACAATAGGACTAGCCTACTGCTGCGTGACGACTGCCTGACATCCGAACAATGTCAGGCAGTGAAATAATGGAAATAAAGCAATCAGAAGACACTGTGATTGTTTAACGGAAAAATAGACAATATATTAGGTGGCTGGGCAGAACAGCGAAGAACACCAATTTTACCCAAAATATATAAAACTTACATATTATGAACGAAAAATAAACAATATATTATCAGGTGGCTGGGCAGAACAGCGAACACCTAAAAACCGACAAAAAACGACGAAACAATAATACCACAAAATTGTGGTCTACATCAAAAGAAAGGTAATAATTATTCCGAAAATAAAAAGAAATAATAATTGTGAAAAGTTGACAACTTAAACACGAAACCGAATTTCGAATGCACGGAATGTGGATGAGCTGTGCTTGTCACTGTATCACTGTATAATCGCGGGTTTAACCTTGCAGGAGCTAAACGAAAACACGTCCTCTCGCTACGAGATCTAGAGAGTGTGTGTGTGTGTGTGTGTGTGTGTGTGTGTGTGTGTGTGTGTGTGTGTATTACCGGCACATGCAGCTTAGTTGCTAACGCACTCTCTCATGTGATCCGGTAGGAAAATGACAGAGCGGACCTGGTTCGATCCCCGCCACCGCCCGGGTTTTCTCGTGGTTTCCTTTGAAGTCTAGGACACGACCACTTGCTTCTCACTATCCTCCCCATTGCCTAAGAGACCTTCATCTCACTATCTTATCATTCATACATTTGAAGTCAATAGATTTAAGTTATCATTACAGTGCGTCGCTTTGCTAATTGATGAAATATAGCTCAGTGCTTTGATTTGCTCCAACTCTTGGTTTTGTTGTTCAAATGACAGACATATCTCACGTTTTCTCTCACATAAGAAGGATTTTTCGTTGATACCATGTGTATTGCACATAATTGCCACGCGAATATTAGATATCAGGATAACAATTGTATTTTTGTTTCATTTAAAACATATTGTGCGACGCATATAAGCCTACTATTGCCAAAGAGACGCCCTTTCCGTGGTTCTTTCACGGCAATCCTGCATTCTCATTGGCTATATGCTGAGACATTCTGAGTCTCATTCGGCCCACTCAATGCATCGTTGATTGATTCACGCTTTGATTACCGCTTCTCCTACAAACGTCCCACAAACGGATGTACAAGCTTAATTGCTCAAGCTTGGGCTTGATGCTCGACCATTACCAAGTGCGTGCTTAAGATTTCAAATTTGAAACATTTCTAGATCAAATTACAAGACACCAAATGAGTTTATGAATACATTAAATTATTTTTATTGAATAATCACAGTTGTACTTTTTTCTGTTGTTACGCAGATGTGTCTCTTCATGTGAAAATCAAGGAATGGAGCAGGTAAAAAAAATTTATTCCACATATTGACTATATATGCAAATTTTTTAATTTACCACCAATTTTGGCAAACTCTTCGCCAGTCGTTTCATTTAATTACAAGATGACTTTACCGTTCAATTGAGATATTTACCACCCAACGCTTGCTCCCCACAGCCTATTTCACAGAATTGATATCAATCCAAATTTATTTCAAAATTCATTCAAATTGTGATGAAATTATCTCAATTATGTATTAAAATTGACAACAAATTGATAATGGCCAACTATTTAAATCGAATTGATTATTTCCCAGAAATTGATTTTAAAACAAAATGGTTGCCTAAATTTGAGCAAACTTTATATGTAGCAGTTACGTATAATCATTTGAATAAGATTTCGTTTAGTTTACATTTTTAACTCCTGAACCTTGTTCATTAGATATGATTAATGAAATTTGGCATCAATTTAAATGTGATCACAAAATCCTAGCAACTTTTATCCGATTGTTCTAATTTATTTTGGTATCATGTGAAACATTTTCATTGTGATTTCACTCCAAAATATAGGATTGTGATCCACTAACGTCCACCAATGAAAAATAAATAACATTTTCATGAAAATTATATTAAAAACAGAATGGCGGCTCTGGTTTGAGCATTTTTTTTAAAATTCAGTTGAAAATTCTGAGGCAATCAAAATTCAACGATAAAATTTGTTGTGACAATTTGTTTGAGGTTACGACCCTTTTAGACTTAGAATCACTGGAGTTCCAAGATAGAACTGAATCAATTTGATTCCTGGTTATGGAATTCAATTCTCCTCGTCAAGAAATATACTTATGTTATATTATCAATTATAATTTCGATCAAATTCCTCCCAATTATCATCGTACACAATATGTTCAACTCTGAATCTACAGTATAGTGGTCAAGTCAGAAGTCGTAATGAACCCAGTTAAGGTCAAGGGTCAATTCTCCATATCATACCGCCCGTCTCAAGGCGACGGGGTGTTCATGTGGCATCTCCGAGGTGTGACCTGAAGTCAAATTATTAATGCAAGCTATACCATGAGTAGGACGTAGTGCTCTTGTGTTGATTAAGCTACATCAAATACATGCACAGGAGTACAGAGTGATTTTCACTTGTTATTGTTCATTTTGTCGGTGTTGCTGTCATTGATATTGTTGTTTTTGTTGTTCTGTATCATAATGCACGTTTAACAATATCTTTGGAACATTTTCACATTCAATTCCTCTACTTAACTTTTCATCTTTTCCGAAATCATTTACCAGCTTCATTTTCCTAATGGAAAATGTCTTCATACTGCACAATTGTATCTCGTCAGGTTGCTCATTTTCTTCTCCTCCATTCGAAACGGTGTTCTCTTGCTCTGTATTTGTTGCAGCATATTAACTTCGCTGCACCACTGATGGTTTCCGCTGTTGATTACTTGAATATTGCAGCTATGTGCGTTATTAGAGCGACAGCAATGCATTCTATTGTGAACGCCTACACAATGACGTGAGGTCACAATGCTTCAAAGTGTCGTGATGAGAATGTAATACTATTGGGTACTTCTGTGGGATGTTGAAATTGTAACGAACTGTCTGTTGTTTCATTAGGTTCATCGTGGAATGATTGTTATTTCTAGAACTTTGAGGGTTGTTATTGAAATGATTGATTAGAATTGCATTGTTCCGATGATTGAACAGAGATTTATTTGAGAACATATCTGATATCATAGAATAGACAGGTTTGAACAGGATATTGGATATAGTGGACCCAATCCATACAATGATTTTCCATCATGCGTCAAATCTATCTTCAGTGAAGATTTATCAACAAAAAAATATTGGAATAATTCATAGGGAGAAAATGTATCCATAATATGGATATTTTTGTATTGTGTGTAGTCACAAATCTTGAATTGTCTGATTTTCGAGTTCTAATTCGAATTAATTCCAGTGATTGACGTGTTATCCGTATAGTTTTTGAAATTTGTATTATCAAATGACGCCCTCCGTCTGATTCGATATATTCTAATGTTTTCAAAATGAAGTTTCATAGAACGAATTTTGGAGTGTTTTCAGATTTTCAGATGCGTTATTGTATCAATGAATCCCATTTGATGTATCTCAATGTACGGTATCTTTGATTCTTCATATGTTATATGACCATGCGACAAATGCTCATTCTGACCATGCGACAAATGCTCAATCTGACCATCCTTAAATGTTACATTATGAATCATTATTTCTTCGCGGGATGTATGAAGATGTAACTTGAGATGCAAATTGAATGAATGAATGAATGAATGAATGAATAGTATCCTAATATTTTCATCAGAACCTAAGCAGACTGTTCATTAAATGTATACAACTGCAGAATCTTGTTCTAATTGGATGAGTTTCAATGATGATACGAAGGGTATCTGTGATTGTTACAAAACTGAATCATTCAATGATCAAAATCATGTATTTCATGCAGGAATGAACACTACGCAAAATTAACAGCAATCCTCTTATGGATGGATTGCGGAGTAAAACATTAGAACAATGTGCAATCCAATATATGATTGAGTGAAAAGGAGACGTGTTATGTGTTCTAGTCACATTGATCGCATGCAGAAACATCGGATTGTAAAAGCTAGAGACAAATTTCCAAGAAGTCAACGAAGTGTGGGTAGACCAGAAAGAGAACGGCTAGAGAAGCAAATCAAGTCCAGTTGAATGACTAAGCCGGAGTTCAAAAAAGAAGGAGGAGAAAAAGAAGGAGAAGAAGAAGAAGAAGAAGGAGAATAAAGAAGAAGAAGAATGAAAGAGGAGCTTTATTCCATAAAAATATTCCAAAACCGTGTTCAATGAAAATCATATATTTGTTAGTTGGACTAAAGATTGATCGGAGTAAACAAATGAAACTGTTGAACTGGGGTTGCAAAAATCCATGCACTAATGATCAACTGAACCACCGATTGATCACTCGAGAATCCAGATCTGTGGGAGTGAGAATCAACAGGAATATTTCGATCTTATGACCCAATATTCAAGACATGAAAATGTAAGAAAACAAAAACTTGACAATGGAGTCATTGTACCTTTTGGATAGAGAATGATAATAATGATGATACAGAATCACGTGGAGACGGTACCCAGAGAATGGTATATATATATATATATATACATATATATATATATATATATATATATATATATATATATATATATATATATATATATATATATATATATATATATATAAATATATATATATGTATATAAATATATATATATATATATATTTATATATATATATATATATATTTATATATATATATATATATATATTTATATATATATATAAATATATATGTATATATATATATATATATTTATTTATATATATATGTATATATATATATATATATATATATATATATATATATATATATATATATATATATATGTATATTACATATATATATATATATATATATATATATATATATATATATATATATATATATATAAATATATATATATATAAATAAATATATATATATATATATATATATATATGTATATATATATGAATATATATACATATATATATATATATATATATATATATATATATATATATATAAATATATATATATATATATATTTATATATATATATATATATATATATATATATATATATATATATATTTATATATGTAAATATATATATGAATATATATACATATATATATATATATATATATATATATATATATATATATATATATATATATATATATATATATATATATATATATATATATATATATTTATATATATATATATATATATATGTATATATATATATATATATATATATATATATATATATATAAATATATATATAATATATATACACATTATATATATATATATATGCATATATATATATATATATATATATATATATATATATATATATATATATATATATATATATATATATACATATATATATATATATAAATATATATATATATGGATACAAAACGGTGAATAGTCAATAGATAGGTTCAGGGATGAACAAGCAATCAAAAATCCATCCTTCTGTTGAGAATCTTCTTTCAATAATTCTACCTCGACTCCCAATTTTGAATTTCACAATTGCTTTGTTTTTTCAATCAATTCCTAATCGTCATTGAAACTACTGGATGTCTATCAACATCAAAATGATTCCAATCCATGCATAGCAATATTTCTTGTTATAGTATATAGAAATTGTGTTTTTCAATTTCCCCTCTTCATAAATCTGATGGGGGACGGACAATTTGCCAGTGGACAATTTGCCAGACTACCTCTTCCTGGGGGTCGGACAATTTGCCAGGCTGTGTTTGATGGGTAGGACAATTTGCCAGGGTCGCTTAGGTATAAATAAGGGGGGTCGGACAATTTGCCAGGCTATGTTTGATGGGTAGGATAATTTGCCAGGGTCGCTTAGGTATAAATGAGGGGGTCGGACAATTTGCCAGATTGTGTTTAAGGTTCCATGATTGTTGATGGACCATGTGGTGTTAATAAAAACGCGCAGGATTTCGAATTATATCATTTGAATTACACTATTCAGATTGCCAAAAAAATGCATATAAATATATGTTATATAAGCTATATTAAGAAAAACACTCAAATGGGATTTCATTTCAATGATATAGGCCTACTATCAACGATATGAAGTGCAATATAAAAATACAATACAAACACTTGGGATTTCTTTCAAACTAGAAGAAGTTTTATCAAACTTTTCATTTATGATTTCCATCATTTTCGTGAGTCTAACCGGAAACAAGAAAATCTGTTGAGAAAAACCTGTCGCAAAACCTTTAAAACCTGTCGCATATACACTTTGCTAAACCAATTGATCCCAACCTTCAATAAAATTGATACTTTTATTGCGTTTTCTTCGTTATTTCTCATTTGAATGTTGTGAAAGTCACTGAAAATATCCGTAATCATGTTTTCCATAGTCAGTGGATATTTTGAAGTTTTTGAAAATTTTCCACATTTCAAGTATTTTCTATCCGTGTTATTTTTATGAGAATTTCTCAAACTTTCCAAATTTTTTCCGGAAAACCTTTCAACCGATTTTTCTGAAAAACAATCTCAACCTATTCTGGTATGACAGAAATATGTAAAAGAAGTTTCAAGTCTATGGGTACTTTTTCCTGACCTGTATGCCGCGCACAAAATACAAACAAACAATTAACAAACCAAAAAGAAAAAAAAAACGAAGCCCATTTTTTCGGTATGTGAAATAGAATTTTCGCTACGCTCATCCAACTAGAAAAACGCGGGATTCGCGTTGTGAGATGAGCTCAAAAGTATATAAATGTACAGTACAAGGAAAAATAATTTGTCAGCTCAGTCTACATCTACAGACATTGGATCACTTCAAACGTTCAAAAACCTTACCTGCAATTTTTTGATTCATAGTGCTGCAACCTGTCGCATATACAGTTTGCAAAACCAATTGATCCAAATATTCAATAAAATGTACATTTTTTTGCGTTTTCTCTGTTATTTATCATCCGATTGTTGCAAAAATCTCTGTAAGGGTGTATAATAGTATTATTCATATCCTGTGAAAATTTAAGAGCTTTTGAAGAATACTTATTTTTTAAGTATTTTCCATGAGGATTTTTCAAATTTTCCTATTTTTCCCCGAAAAACCTTCCGGAACCTTTCCGACCGATTTCTCTGAAAAACAATCTCGACCCATTCTGGTAAGACAGAAATATATGGGAAAAGTTTCAAGTCGATATAGGTATTTTTTCCTGACCAGTGACCTGCATGCCGCGTACAAAATTACGAAAAGAAAAAACAACATAAAAACGAAGCCCATTTCTTTCGGTATGTGAAATGGAATCTTCACTACGCTCATCTAATCATCTAAAAATGATTTGAGCTGTATGATGAAATCCTGCACATTACTGACATTGCATGACATTTTTGCGATCATATGTTTTAAATTGACTCGAATGATTATAACATCATGAGTTTGGGTAAGCTTTGATATGTATTTCATCACGTGAATAATATCTATTACCTTGTGTTTGGACCACGCTTAATTGTTATTAATTTGCCTATGAGCGGTAATGTTTCAAGTATTCACCATGGTCCACGATATACTAATTATGCCTGATTGGTGTACAGTTGGTGTTATACTAATATGTATGATTTCATTAAAAATAATGTAATTCAAATGATGTAATTCAAAAGCCCGCGCGCTTTTATTAATACCAACATGGTCCTCCCATCAAACACAACCTGGCAAATTGTCCGACTCCCTCAATTATACCCAAGCGACCCTGGCAAATTGTCCTACCCATCAAACACAGCCTGGCAAATTGTCCGACCCCCAGAAAGAGGAAGCCTGGCAAATTGTACACTGACAAATTGTCCGCCACTCAAATCTGATCACTTGCAATAAGCAACTTGGAACTTGACATTCTCAATCATCTTGAATCACAGTCAAACTAGTGATAAACATCAGTCACACTTGAATAACTATGATATTTTTTCAATTCACTGTAAGCAATGATAGTCGAAACATGAGCTGTCTCACTGGCACATGCAGCGCAGTGGTTAACGCACTCGCTTCATGTGATCCAGGAGGTGAAGGGGCATATCGGACCCTGGTCGATCCCACCACCACCCATCTTCATCGAGGTTTTTTTAGTTTCTCTCCTTAGTCTGGCTAATACTGACACAGTTCCTACAATATAGACCACGACCGCTCCCTTTACACTATCCTTAACAATGTCTAAGAAACTTTCATTTCATCATCCCATCATCTCATTAATCATTCATCCGACGCCAATAGATCTTGGTTATCATTAAAGTGCATCGCTGAACCCAATATAAAATACATAAGCTGGCTCAGCTCACTTGACTAGCCCGAAATCGTTCAAAGACTTGTTTAAAAGTAAAGTGCTATCGTCAAAGTGATCAAACCGGTAATATAAAACAGTCAAAAGAGTTCTCAACATAATGAAAATATGAGTGAGAAACTTGTGCTGAATAAATGAGATGATAATACAATTTTTTTATGTTTCAAGTTGGTAGTAGAATGAAGATGGAGCAACATATTCCCCACTAAGAATTTGTAAAAGTTTAATTGGGGTGACGCTATCTTTGTGCGGGTAAGTTTCCTGGAATAATTGCTATCTCGATAGCTCGAGGCGTCCTGAAGGAATTAGGCAGGACGTCGCGTAATGCCAATGGAGGAAAACAGGGGGTTACACAACTAAGAGCTCCGTATGGTGTTATCAAATATGAAAAAGTAATTATATGAGGAAATATACAAACTTCCATCTCAAAAACTGGAATCAGTTCGAATTCAGTCTCACAATAGTCCACGACAACTTCTACAGTCGTTTATTTTCTCACATGTTTGGCACAATCCATATACACAAAGAAAGTGAATATGAGAATAATATCATCAGAATAGTTCTGCATGTGAAAATCCAAGGCAAAATCTGATGTTTGACCGTTGAAAGCAACAACACTCGAATACGCATCCTGATAACTGATCAAAATGCTTGGTTTGATGAAAATTGGATACTAACTTTTTTCTGACGGTCATCATGGTCTCCGAGCTTGGACCACCCAAACATTATAATTTATCGAATCATATCTAGATACTCGTTGCTTTTTCCAATATGATTTCATTGCTGAACTAATTCCGTGATCCCTGATTATCTGGTCAATTTTCATTGCAAATTACATTACTCGTGTTAATTTGAGCAAGAAGCCCAGATCAAATTGACTTCGTTCTCAATTTTCATTCTCTAAATTTTTCAAATACTTCGAGTTTGATCTCATTTTCGCGATGAAGTATATCAATTCAATAAGTACCAGCAACCAGATGACTGTAATTGTTTTGTCCAATCAAGTGAATAATTCACACAACTACGGTGAGTCACCAGAATAGTTTCACAGGCCGGGGTACAATATAACATGTTCGCTGGTTACGCGACGCCCGGTGCGGCTCGGTTATAGATTCAGCGCGACGGTTTGCCCTGCTCGAGTCTCGAAGCGTGACCCACATGCCATGCATAGCTCCTACACAACAGATAACGTGCCGAGAAATATACGGTAATTACGCCGAGGATGAAACACTTGACTGAGCGCAATATGTACACGTTGCTGTGTTTAGGAAAAAAAGTCGTATCGAACAGTAAAGAAGTTTAAAATATTATCATGTATCTCCATAGTTCTGTACCGACCTTGATTCATGTATCATCAAGTCTTCTCATTAATTCATATCATTATATTCACATAGCTCAAAGTATCCGTTATTTCACGCAACCTGCAGATCGATTTTAATTCACACACTTCAAACTCAATATTTTTGCTATTCATTAATTCGTGCATTCATTCAAATCATCAAATTCCAATAACTCATGGCCTTCGATGATTTATGAAACTTGTTCATCTCCACTCATGGATTTGAATTCAAATATTGGAATTTTGTCAATGTAATAATTTATTCACCCATAAACGACCAATCGGAAAATTCTTCAAATCCGTTAGAAAGATGTATTAGAACAAAATTTCAATATTCTCCATGGATGTTATCTCAATCGGTTTCCATTCACAGACTTCTCAGAATCAAAATCAGAATTGGAACTTGAAATTCAAAATAGTACAATATGGAAAAATATTCTCTGGAAAACTAATAATTCGAATTTCTTCGGACTCATAATAATTATACATTCATTGAAATGATGATGACAGTCTTCAAAACTTGCAGCTCATTCAAGTGAAACATGCTTCCCGAAGCTATTCTCGTTTCCAAAAAATTTCGATTTTTTTCTTCAGTAAAAACAGTCGATTCATTCTGCTAAGGAACGATTCCAAGCCAATGGTATGACCAAATTTCAAAAAAATCGTCGTTGATCGGTAACTCTGTCTGAGCTGTATATGTAACGTGCAAAAAATGAAGAAAAAAACAGAAGAACACGTTGCTCAATTTTTCTATAGCAAAGACTTCGAAATGGAAGTCTCCATTACGCTCATCTAACTGCTGAGGATCCTCATTCATCTGCACGTTGTGACTGTCGCATAAGTAGATGAGCACTCGACCAATTTGGCAAATATTATATTTTTCATTCATGAATGCACGAGTACTTATCGAACAGTGGAATTTGAGTGATTGCTTTCTGTATTCAATGAAATGAATAATTTTGATACTGCATACATTCTACTCTCCTATGTATTCATGAATGTTTCTCCTTAGTCTATGAATCGAAAATTAACGATTTGTTACTTCGGTTGAGTGACCACTCTCGACAGTCACAACCAAAAATATTAGTATATATACTACTTGGCTTACAACGTACAAGAATGAGGTTCAACGAGATTATGAGATACACCACAATGTAGTGATACCAACCTATTTCATTAATATATATATATATATATATATATATATATATATATATATATATATATATATATATATATATATATATATATATATATATATTCATTTATATATTTATATATATATATATATATATATATATATATATATATATATATATATATATATATATATGTATATATATATATATATATATATATATATATATATATATATATATAAATATATATATATATATATATATATATATATATATATATATGTATATATATATATATATATGTATATATATATATATATATAAATAAATATATATATATATATATATATATATATATATATGTATATACATATATATATATATATATATATATATATATATATATATATATATATATATATATATATATATATATATATATATATACATACATCCTTCATATTATGATCCCTATATTTGGTATCACATACATAGTGGATAACCGAAATAAACAAAAATGACAATGGTAACTGCCAATTCGATGTCTCATGATCATATTATTATATGGAAAACCATTAATTGGGCTAAATGGCCAATTAGTCGAACTTCATAATATCAGTTATAGAAATATATCGGCTCATGATTGGAATGTATTCAATGTATTGTATATCCACTACTTTCTGATCTACGATAATGATCTCATCTCTAGAGTGTAATGAGGTAAGCGCTAATGAAGTCAAATTAAGTCATTCATAACGCTCCTTCAATCACATGTTCATATTATTTTCTTCGATGTTTCAAGCTCAAATTTCACGAGTGATATTTCATTGAATTCGAATTGTTATCCCTTCCGTAATTTTTTCCTCGTCATCCACATCATTCCTTCTCTCATAATAATGAACATCTGTACCGACTCAATTTCAATTTTTGAATGTCAAAGGTTGTAATAGATTTCAAATCGAAATCAACTGTCTCAGCTTATTTCTAGATCAATATAGTGCTTGTATATATGCTCTGCGCTATGTGAAGAGATGGAACCGGATAATTCAATGCTGAGAAAGAGCGAAATGAATTGTTCCTCAATATTCTCCATCAACTCTTTCTTCACTGAATGTTCTATTCTGAAACGATTCTAAATCGTTACAATCACATCTGGGAGAGTCCTCATTCCTTATTGATACACTCACAATGGTATTCCTAAATCTGGAGCCAATTTCAGTGGAAATCGTTTCACTCTACTGAATATTCATTCAACATCCAATATTCATGAATTAAAACGTCATGCTTCCCACAATGATAGAAGTTTGTTAAATTTGAACCATGCAGTATTAGGTCATATAATAATATATAATTAAGTTCGAGTATTACGTTGCTGTGAAGTGAGAGACTAAGTTGACGTGAATGGGATGTCGAAATGAGGTTACCAACAACAATGTGTCATCGTGCTGGAAGAGACTGACAACAGCAGCATGAAACAAAAGAGAGACAAAGGGGATATACTTTGGTGACAAAATGTTCAGCCAGTCGAAGAGGCAGACGAAGTTGTTCAGCTGCCTTAAAGTGGGTGAGCGAGATTTGAACCATATTCACAAAATACACATCAAATTATAATCTCGAATATCACGACACTCTCCAATTATGAGCAACAATGATTATAATTTAATTATATCAGTAATTTCTCAAGAAATTGTTAGATAATCTCCTCATTTCAACATTGACGTGACTTGAAAGGTTATGATACGTCAAGAGGCAGGAGAGCTCAATCTTGAAAGTTGTGACAGTTGAAACCAATAGAAATAGAACCATCCAAAAGTACGGCCATGTCTCAATCGATCAAAAAGGTTTTCAATGATTTCCATATATTCGACGTTATTTCATGCAAATTGTTGTTCTTTTAGAACTCTTTTTCTGTCATATTGAATCTGTTGAAATCGTCAATCGTTTCGTGTTATTGGAAAATTGACTTGAAATGAATGTTTGCTGCCAATTGAATGAGCATATGCAGATATTCTAAACTATTCTGAATCTCACACACTGACTCATCAGTAACTTATCAGTTCTAACAACACAGGTTTGACTATATACCTGATATAGTATCGCGTATTCCACAGTATTGCGTATTCCACATGTCCAAACAAGTAATTATTACTCTCATGAACGTACAATTGTGGATCTGAAATGACCTGTTTTCCTACCATTTTCAATTGTTCTCGGCTATTTCGATATCGGTCGAGATTGATGAACAAAATACCGGCACATGCAGCGCAGTGGTTAACGCACTCTCTTCATGAGATCCGGAAGGTGAAGGAGCTTATCGGACCTGGTTCGATCCCTGCCACCGTCCATTTTAATAGAGGTTTTCTGTGGTTTCCCTCTGTAGTCCAGGCTAATTCTGGAATGGTTCCTCCAATATGGGCCACGACCGCTTCCTTCCCACTATCCTTCCCAATACCTAAGAAACCTTCATCTCATCATACCATTATCTCATTAATCATTCATTCGACGCCAATAGATCTTGGTTATCACTATGGTGCGTCATTAAACACAATATAAAATAAGAGATAGAGAAATAACAAACGATTCACATCTGAAATTGGCAACAAATGAAAGACACGTACCGGTAATCTTTCCTCGGACCGGCACATGCAGCGTAGTATTTAACGCACCTCCTTCATGTGACCCAGGAGGCAGTGGGATATCGGACTCGGTTCGATCTCCGCTACCATCCATCTTTACAGGGTCTTTTCGTTGTAGTTTTCCTCTGTAGTCTAGGTTGATGCCGGGATGGTTCCTACAATATAAGCCACGACCGCTGTCTCCACACTATCTTGAAACCTTCATCTCATCATCCCATCATCTCAATAATCATCTATATCCCATGCCAATAGATCTTAGTTATCATTACAGTGCAGCGTTAAAACTCAACATAAAAATATCTTCCCTCGGTGAAACATCATAAAACTTAGGAATGTGAACAAAATATACAGCCACAATTCACGTTTGTCGCTGATATTCAGATACCACCACACAACCAACAACAAGGTGAACACTCCGTGACGTGTATGTGGCTGGGAGCTCTGAATGTCACCTGGTCAACTTGCTAGTTCGACTGAATGCGTAACATATATAGTTGATGACAAATGATGCATCTAGATAACCTATCAAGTTAATAGTTCATGGCAAACGAAAGTCATTCTAGCTTCACGTTCTAGCCAACTACAGATCATGATGGCGGTCACCACGGAGGAAATGCGAATTGCGATATGATTAATTCCAATCATATCCAACTTACGTAGCATCCAGGTAAGACTGAAAAATACATGAATATACTAATATGATTAGTTTTTCAGACTGAAACGGTGCCTTATGTTTCATCCCGTTCAACGTATTTGAACGTATTCTAAAGGAAACTGGGAATGCTGAACATAGCCTTACTTTCTACAAGATTTAAACTGATGTCAAAATTAGGGTGGCTAATCTATTTCAAATACTTATATCGATCTTTGATGTCGAGGTTTCGATTCGATATTGAAATCAATTATTCGATTCTCGATCACTTTGATATCCGAAGTGATTTGACAACAAATAAATGAACAGAGGGCTATATTGCCGACACATGTGTGTTTGCACTCGAACCGGGCTTTTCATCTACTAGCAGTTAACTTATTCTCAAGAAAGAGAAGGAGGGAACCGCGTTCCTTCAACGTGAATATTTCGATTCGAATAATCATATTGTTGTGAGTTTTTTTTGGCCAAAGTCGACCTGAATCCTCTGATGACGCAATGTACATCTTAGTTCTATCATGTGGTTTATAACCAATCTCTTCATATCTCAAAAAAGTATTGACATGTTGGTATCGATTAGCCACTTGACGAGATGAGTCATTGCATAGTTGAATCACGGTATTCATATAGCATTCAGTCGGGATTCCAAGAAACACATAAAAAGTAGTGCACTGTTTACTTCATCTAGTTGTCAATCTTCTCATCAATACTTTTCCAATGACTGAAATCCCAACTGAAAAACGAAAAATGATGAAGACATTTCTCACGTTTTTGTTTGTATAGTACAGCCAGCTTACATATCGTATTGTATCATCAGGATTCCATCAATATAAAACACTTCGATGGAAATGAGTGATACGCTAATAATCACACCAGCTTCAGCGTAAAAATGAGGACGGCACCTCCACCAATACTCTGTTTTCGAGATGTTTTACGTTAATAGATATAGATAAGTATAGCTCATTCCAGGTGTGAATGTACATCATGTACTCTCTGTTAGTTTTTAACTCTGAATATTTTTACAGTCCAACTTTGGTGATAATTTCAAATTGAATGATGTATTTTCATTCAATGATTGATGACGTAATATTTGTATTGTTGTGAAATTGGTTGAAGATCAATTAGAACGCTCAGTAAAATGATGCAAGTTTGATATTCGTAGATGAAAACAATGAGTCTCTTGAGCAATCTGAGGAAGTGTTATGACGAAGTGCAGTGAGCCGTTGACGAGTAATTAACTAGACTTCAAGTCCACGCAGACTTGCCTGAAGTCATATCGACCTGTGCTTCGTGTACACAGCTTCATGCTATATAGGCGCTCTTGACGGCGTGTATTATTTACGGCTGTTGTACTTATTCGTTAGTGTACATGGTCGTCTTCGAGAGAGTAGAGAAAGACCGAGACTTGGTGATTCTTGACCGTGAATTCAATTTGATATTATCCACTTGGAAAACGTGGTGAGTGTCATTGAGAAATGAAAAGGGAAGTTCAGTTAGTTTTTCAAAACGCTTCACTTATCCGAAGTAACTCATGTTATTGAACCAGAATGTTGAAGAAATATCAACACATGATGTGATTCAATTCGATATTATTTTTGTGTATGTATAATTTTCAGTTGAATATGGTTACTTTTGGGTTGTTGGAAATAAACTACAGAGAAGATTGTTTTAATGATGTCTCTATTATATCTTGTCAATTCGATTTTCTCAGTTTCTAAAATCATTCGTTGTTTATTTAATATGATACAGTTATACTGCGTCCGCGTGGCAACCGTTTTGGCAACGGGGTTCTCCAATAAACTTCGCTCTCTTCTACGGAATTTCAGAAATTTCAAACTCATTCTCTACAACTATGGAGGTTTGTTCACTAACATCATAGTGTATTTTGTATGAGACGAATATTTGGAGGAATCCAGAAGTTTCTCCAGAGCACACATGAAAAATGAATGGTCACTACTTTATGTCGCATCAAATATATGTTATAACTATGAAATAATTCCAGTTATACTTTTATCCAGGAAAGTAGGTCATCTTCACCATGGTTGTATTAGTGAAGCTACACTATTTTCAGGACTGGAGTTTCATCATGACGAAACAGCAATTATATCCAACTGATTGTGAAGTTTTAATGAGAAGTCATTCTGAAAGGTTATGATCTATTTGGTCAGAATATCTTCTCCTTCCGTGGATGCAAGTTTTATCATAGATTTCTTTCAATCTCATCCTTCCTCCCAATAACCTGAAGACGAGAATTAATTTCACCTCAATGAACCATGATGGGTTGAATTTAATAACGGGAAGATTATAAAATCTCTTCGTTAATATTCCTTAGTAAATTGGATGATATTGTACTGCAATAAGCGTGGTGATAAAGGCTAACGTAACGTAACTATAATTAGAACGAGGATAAGATGTCGCGTTGAATGTTCGCCTACAAGCAGTTGTTCCTCTAATTGTCGAAGTTTCATGTAACATGCCTGTTAACTTATGTGTTAATAAGATGTACAATGTAATTACATGCAACGTGCTACGTCACAAACCAGCCAAAGACTAATGAAGCACATGCGGTTAACAAGGCGTGACGTCAGCCTCGCCTCTTTTGTTTAACATTTTTATTCCGTGGAATAGAGCTGGATCGATTTCTGTTGGAACCTGTTAGGTTGAATAATGAAAATGGAATGTTGGTATACATCAAAGAGAGAACCAGAGGGTGATTACAATTGTGATCGATGTTTTTTCACTTGTTTTTCAGACTCGATCATATTTTTAGAAATATTCATCCAGGCCAACATTGATGATATTTTTTGGATGAAGTTGTTCCTCTAATGGAGATTGAGGTTCGATTTTGTACGAGGAAACATGATACTACGATTTTCAAGAAGCAAGAAGTTATCGAATATGGTAATAAAATCATTCATTCGGATACGACAACTCAATAATAGCAATTTGTGAATGTTGCAGAAACTGATAATTTGAAGTTCAGATGATGACGGAAGTGAGAGAGGGTCTCAAGAAATCCGGATTTCTGGTTTCAAAAGTTTCATAAGTGTATTTTCTCAACTTTTTTCGTGTTAATTCAGAATAGTTGATGTCGAGTGACGCTGACGAGTTGACTTCAAAAGTTGTAAGCAGAACAGTTTTCAACAACATGGCGTCAACTTGAGGGTCTGAAAAGTTATTTCCACGGCATAAATTCCATATGTGCTCTTGCCCGTGCAATCTTCACTGAACTAATTGCTACGTGATATCACAAATATATGTTGACGTTGCCCAGCTAGAGAGTAATTAGGAGTCATATTCACTGAATTATGAACATGTAAATTAAATTAATCGAATTACATTCCAACGAGAGAATTTATCAAATTACTCAAAGAGATATTTGAGTGAATTAGCGAGACGGAAGCCAATTAAGAGCTGAGTGAAACCTCGCCATGGAAGAGGAAAAAGAGAGGAGATTACAGTATTATTCGTTCGGACGACATTGCAGTCGACCTACGTTCATCCAACAGTACTTCTAATTGAGTTTATTCATAGAATAAAAATGAACCGCTTTTATTGTGTTATATTGATCAGATTAGGGGTAACATCATTGCTGCCATTGTCTGGCAATTTGAAAAGTTCAAATCAATTAAAATGTTCTGAAACATAATATTATTCCAGACTATACATTCTCCAACGGTTATCAAACTGATGCGATACATTTTGTATGGAGAAAATTCTATAGTACCATACTGTTCTTGTAACACGATGTTTCAAAATGACAATATCAATAATTATATCAAATCATGGTTGGGTAGGTTGAAATTTTGTGATGTTTAGTGCTGAAGGTTTCGTTCTTGTTCCAATCTATTTTTGGTAACTTGATCATGGACTTTCCCGTACACTTCAATACTCCATTGTGAAATAATGTCATTGCAGTTTTCAAAGAACAGACATTATTTCATATTTATAATATATATATATATATATATATATATATATATATATATATATATATATATATATATATATATATATATAAATATATATATATATATATATATATATATATATATATATATATATATATATATATATAGATAGATATTATATATATATATATATATATATATATATATATATATATATATATATATATATATATATATATATATATGTATATATATATATATATATATACATAAATATGTATATATATATATATATATATATATATATATATATATATATATATAGATATTAAATATATATATATATATATATATATATATATATATATATATATATATATATATATATATATATATGTATATATATATATACATAAATATGTATATATATATTTATATATATATATATATATATATATATATATATATATATATAAATAGACCTAAATATATATTTATATATATATATATATATATATGAATATATTCATATATATGGTTGATGCGAGCACATCTCGCTACGACGCCTGATGCGTTTTCCTGACATGATTCTCGAACCCCTAGTATCATCATATCTGTTATCTAGCCCCTGTATCTCCGCATCACTCTATATGCATGAATTAGATGGCAAGTACACGATAGTACAGTGAGTGATGTGAACTATCCCACTCACCCCCAGAACACACATGATTGTCAAGGGTGGAGTGAAGAGAAGGATGTAAGTCTGGGTCAAGATACTTTATGTGCATTGCTCATTGTTGTTTCCAGAGACTGCTGAGATAGTGAACAGACAATTTATTTTTTGTGCCATCTTATTTCACATCTGGGCAAACGCTATACATTTGTCTGTGAGGGTGAGAGTTGACGCATCTGAAATGTTTTCCACCAACTGATTCGATAGTGATTGATGAAAAAGATGGAATGTCATTTTTTTCATTGGATCTTCCATCTAATCAGTCGAATCAAATGACGGTAACCACGCAAATTCTAGTCGCATATATAGAACTCACTCAATTAAAAAAAAACATCTATTGTTCATTGTGTTCGCAATGTGAGTGTGAATCATAAAATCTTCACCCTGAGTTCACAATATTCCATGGTCATGATCATTCCGATGGAAGTGCCATGTTCATTTACCGTTATTATTCGTTGCTTCTTTGGATTATTAGACTGTCAGTTCTTGTACAGAGTCGGATATATATATATATATATATATATATATATATATATATATATATATATATATATATATATATATATATATATATATATATATATATATATATATATATATATATATCGAGAGAGAGAGAGAGAGAGAGAGAGAGAGAAAGAGAGAGAGAGAGAGAGTTAGAATAAAAATCGTTGGTGTGATCAAGATAAAATTAAATTATTCTCATCTTAGCAAGATGATATTGATGGGCTCATATGAATATGGGACAAATCCTGATCGAACATTCGACGGTTTCTTTCGTTCTTCACAGAAAAAAATCACTCATGAGGCACATGCGTTCATATTCAACATTTATCTCCTGAATTCTCGTTTCTGAAAGAAACTATGTCATTCCCACTTCACTGGTATCTCTCTCTCTCTCTCTCTCTCTCTCTCTCTCTCTCTCTCTCTCTCTCTCTCTCTCTCTCTCTCTCTCTCTCTCTCTTACCTCCACCTCTAGCTCTCCTTCTATCGGCTAGTAGATAAGAGACGTTGTAGATCACAAGTGTGACGTCACTAGGCTGGCTGGACAATGGGATCATGACGTCAGAGAGCTGGTGGAACATGAGCCACGTAGATACAGAAGTCTAGGATGGGATTATAGTGTTCCAAGCACGACTTCGTGGATCGGACGTGAGCGTAACAATAGAGTTCACGCAGGAATAAGAGATGTATTTACCTGGAAAATACATTGTCGTATATAACAGAGAAGCAGAAATTGGCTCAGCTCTCATTTCAATATAATGACATTGACTATAGTGACGTCTCACTAATCCACTCTCGAAGATTTCTCTCCACCTCGACCTCCTTAGGTTTGATGTGATATAATCGAGATTATATTTTGTGAAGTTGTTTCACTCATCACTTCCAAAAGTTTTATTGAACGATCATCATTGAAAAATTTGAAATCTGAATCATAACTAATTGTAATTCCCAAATTATCGGTACATTCAGTTTTCTCAAATCTCTTCAAGTCCTAAGACTTGAAAAAGGGACTTGAAAATATAATTTTTTCAAGAGTGACTTTAGAATATAATTTTGTTCTCTCACGTTATTTATATCTTATCCCATATCTTCCACATTATATATGAATAATCTATATGATATATTGCTTATGATTATTTACCATCAATTTTATGCCATCATATTTGTCATTAATTACAGTATTTTTGCTAAATTCACAACATGTAACTATGTCATCGTTCAGCTGTGTCTGTAGATATACGAACAGTTTAATCTAGTCTGCTGTATCATTCAGTTATCAGGCTGATGAATTTAGAATCGCGTCGTTGATGCGTACAATATCATATACCACGTGATCAAAGAGCACGGTACAAAGTTCACTGGGTTCCAGCGAGCCGAATCAAGTAACCACCATATGGCGAACACCAGCATCGTTACCAACCGAGCATGAATACAAACAGGAGAGATAAAAATGCAATTAAAACAATGTGTAATGTATTATTCCGTGAAATTAATTACCAAAGTATAAATTGTTCGTATTATTCATGGTAGAAAATGCGCGTTTCGTATTTTTCCAAGATGAAAATGTTCACAAGAATTCTATTTTTGTTCCTATGTTAATTTCAGCTAACATGGAGAGCACACTCTAACAACAAAAAACTATTATCCACGAACTATGAACTCCGGGTATTCATTTAGTTCTGGAATGTTTCATTTAATTGAATTAAGCTCTCTATCCTCTTTACAATTTTCAATTAAAACTCATACAAATACTTGATAATCAAGCAAGTTCTAGTTGTACTGAATGAGAGAATGTATACAATATTTTTCACGAAATAATATGGACCATATAAATCAACTATCTGGATGTTGTAGATATAATTATCACAGTAGATTCATTCCGTTCCGCTTTTCATCGGTCGGAGAATCGAAATTTCTTTGAATCAACCATTAAATGATTCAGAATAAGCAATATCAATCATGAAAATCAACTGAATTCCGACAATTGCATAGTTTTTCACATGTACCCATGGGCTTAAAGAAACAAATTGATTTCCAACTATGATCGATTATTCTACTTTTTGATCTTGTCTTGATTGTTCGGAACGTTTCCAATGAGAATGTTCCCAATTTTTTTCATCCGTGTTCATACGTGAGAGCCTTACTCCAATCATTCTAGCTAAAAAAAATGGCCTGACCCACCACTAATTGCAAGCAACAAAAGGTCTTAAGATTAGATCCCATTCAGAAAAATGTGCTGATTAACATACTTGGAATCGCCCAAAATCTCATTCACCGTTTTTGAGTAAATCGAGGTCAAAGGTCAAAAATTACGTTTTTTACCAAAGTAAAATTCATATCTTTTTTTCTAAACACAATAATGATATTTTGAGTTATAAATTGAAGTCCATAAAATTACAGACTGAATGGAAGAAAAATTGTGGAAATCGCATAAAAATTGAGAGGTCAGTCGAAGGTCAAAATATGACTTCAATTTATAACTCCACAAAAATATCATTATTGTTTCGAAAAAAAGATATGAATTTTATTTTGGTAGGAAACGTGATTTTTGACCTTTGACCTCGATTTACTCGAAAACGGTGGATGAGATTTTGGGCGATTCCAAGTATGTTAATCAGCACATTTTTCTGAATGGCATCTAATCAAAAGACCTTTTGTTGCAATTAGTGGTGGGTCAAAAGCTAGAATGATTGGAGTACCTGGCTAGAGAATGTGAATTCATTCAATATGAATTTGTACCTCAAAAATAATATACAGAATGAAGATATTCATGGATGTGATCTAGTTCGAGATCAATTTCAGAAGAGAGTATTATACATCTTCATTTTTCATCAAATTTTTCACATTTGTATAAGTAAGTAGGCCTACCTCTAAATTGTCCATTCTCAGTTCGGCCTTCTATATGCAGCACTTTTGTTCCGAATATCATGATTAGGTGAAGTAATCCTCGTGCCCCCTCCCACTATCCCCCTTCCACACTTTGTTCTTGTCACCTCTCCAGGTATCATTCCTGATCAAATCGTATATTTGGGGCCATACTAGATTACTCGCAGGTAGATGAGTTCAATCGGTCAAAATCTAGCATTCGTTTCAACCATTCGTTTATTCATCAAGGACGAATCATCATAATTTCCTAAAATTGAACTTGCAGAATCCCATATTGATTTTATACCAACAAGAATAAATCAAATTTGAATAACAGTTTATAAAACACTCATGTAATTTATCCATACTGTGATGATATCTTACATTTTCGTTTGCTCGTAAATAATAGCTCGGTTCGTCGTATGAATAATACCACCGATGATTTATGTCGTATTTAGTCGCCCCGTCGGACAAAAATGATAACACATCTGATTAATGTAACGTTTTTTTTTCTATTCTCTTTCTTTTGCATGTCACTTAGTAGATAATGGCTAATTTATTATCACTAAAAACTGAGACCAGGAAACAAGATTGATACTCTCGTTACACGAAATATTACGAGTATAAAAACAAAGATGTTCAATGTTTTATTTCGTCGACTTAATTAAAAGAGACATGTTTAATTGAAACATTATCAAGGCTTCATTAAATTACGTATACAAGATATGTCTTTTTAGCTGGCTGCAGCAATTTATCATTATCACTTGTTGATCAACTTGCGTTATCACTCCTGGTCGGCCTTTACGGAATACTTTCCCATATTTGACGACTTTTCTATTTTCTATTCCACATATCTTCATATATCTTCAAACGAACCTGAAATAATCTCAACTCTGTTGGAAATGTTATTATTTCATGTATGGGTTTGACTGAAATGATTTCCAAAATCATTATCAACATCGAATATTATCATATCATGAGAATCGAACAACTTTGTCCAACTCTATTATAATGGAGAATCGAACCGAAATGAAAATGAATCTTTCATTAACTATAGTTCAAATGATAGATACAATCATCCAGCTTTAATTCGACAATGAAATATGAATGAATATATACATTTTCAGAGATGTAGATAAAAATTACAGCGTTTTTCACTATAAATATGATGACAAATTCAATTATTCGAACTCGACTTGAATATGGATCATATATATATATATATATATATATATATATATATATATATATATATATATATATATATATATATATATATATATATATATATATATATATATATATATATATATATATATATATATATATATATATATATATATATATATATATATATATATATATATATATATATATATATATATATATATATATATATATATGTATATATATATAATTATATATATATATATATACAGCGACTGTAAAACAGTCCTGTTCTGTTGTGGTAAATTGATATTAACTTCCAGCGACAATGCTAATTAATGTTTTCCATCAAACGCAAACACAATTACACGGCAGTTTCATACAAACGCTTGTAAATCAAGCTGATTGGTGGTTGTGATTATCCCGAGCGTGTGATTTGTGCAATTATCATTATAACGTCACCGCCACTCGTTACCTGTACGGAACGAACGAACGTCGTTTTGTATAGATAATCACTACCGAACAGGTGTTTCGACTCTGCAATAATATGCCAGATGGAGTTATTCATGACGTAATTGTTATATTGTCAACCTAACTCAAGCATAGTATGGAGAAATAACACTTATGAAGGAATCACAGAATTCGTATGAACCACGTCAAGGATCTTCAGTTTTTATTTTTCACAAAATAAGATATGTTATACATTTCCAATTTTCAGTTTTCCTGTCGTTACGAGGAGCCATGTTCTGTTGTAAAACCTCCTCTCCTTTGCTCCAAAACAAACAGGAAGTTCTTTAATAGGAATTTTATTTCATTATTCATTCCATTCAATGATAATCAAATTCTAAACTTCATTACTATCGGGAATTTTGTATGGAAAATGTGATTTTCACCTCGAAAAAATCGTGTCCAAATTTTGAAAAAACTTTGTTGATTGATGTACTGATTCACTTCTCTCACACGAACAAATATCACCATCCTGGTGATAACTGAAGTATTGAGAGTATATAATCAATCCATGTCCCTCGTTGGTTTATTGTGGAAAGATCCTAATATGAGCTTCTCAATATAATATACGATATAAGAAGGAGAAATATCATGTTCAAATAGCGTGAAGATGTGTGTGTGATTTATATGAACTTTCGAATATAATTTACATACGGAAAAACTATGAATATGAAAAGTTCTAGTATTAGCGATGAATATATTTCCTCTTTCTTCAATTCTCCGTCCGGAGTAATATTGGTCAGAGAAAGGAAAACTATTCACCAACGTCAAATTGTATGTCGATGTGAGAAAATGAAACTAAAATTTTCCTACACGCTGTTTGGAAAACTCTACTATACTTTATGGTTTTGCAAGCTTTTGTTTGTGCCTTCTATTCAATCCACGCAGCCACTGTGACAAATGCATACCATTTTGAATTGTTTCAATAAATCTTTGGTTGCATTATATTGTTCTACGAGACGGAGAGAGAAGGATGAACAGAGAGAGAGAAAGAAGAGAAAAAAGTAAAGAGTTGGAGTTGGAGAAACGTGAAACTTGAACGGAAGAAAAGTTATCTACGTACAGTCTTTCTAGAAGTTGGAAAGTTTTTCTACCGTGCGTTTACTGTAGACAAATATGTCGACCTGAACCTCAACAATAGCCGTTTCGAAGCGTCAACTTTATAATATAAAAATATATTATTCACTCGAAGACCTATTCAAAAGCAATTGTCGTCTCTAACAGAATAATTTGCATTCTCTTCTGTCTTCTTCTCAAGTTACAACAATAGAGTGCACAGACAAGATGTAATTCAATCTTTCTTGTTCGGAATTAATTGCATAGCGCTCTATTTAAGCTCTTCGCGCTCTTTTGCGCTGTTTTAAACTCCCCAATCATGAGACATAAGCTCATTGACGAACTTGTAATTGTCTGTCTATGAAATGCAATTACAGAAATAAGAACGGTTCAAACTAAGCTGACATGCCATATGATTTAATACTCTAGAATTGATACAACTGAATGAAAAATCGAATTATCAAACTGAACTAAATGAGACGGTTCGGCACGCGTTGTTGGATGAACATATTTTAAATGGAAACTTCGCCTAATATTCATATTACAAGTATGAAAACGCAGCACATACGTTGTAAGATGAGCGAGATATTCGAATGGAAATTACACGACAGTTATTTGAACACCTTGAGGCGCATTTCAGGTCGATATAAAACAGTTTCGATCAAAAGATAGAACCAGAAAGAAGCAAAAAAGAGGTTTTATACCCTGTACTAACAGCACGATGTAGTGATACCAACCTTTTTCATCATAATATAAAGAAGGTGACGCAACTCGGGTCTTGAAAGTGAAATATGTCCGGGGTCAGAATCTGAGTCCATCACCCGATTGCCTGTAGCGCAACTAACGCTTGTATATCGAACTATTTGAAACAACAATGCTCAACAATGCTATACACGGCCCAGTAGATTACGAGAATCATAGATTTTGTTAGTTCAACCACGATGTAGTGATACCAACCTATTCTATCATAATATAAATGCGGTGCTCCAACTCGGGTCTTGAAAGTGAAGTATTTCCGGGGTCAGAATCTGAATCAATCGTCCTGATTGCCTTTAGCGCAACTATCGCTTTTCATGCTCAACTATACACGGCTTAAAAGATAATATGCCGGATGCATATTACGTTAAATAACAGTAAAATATGTACGTTATCAATGACATTTGTTTTGCACGGGATTTGAATATGAATTATTACAGAAAGTGAAATGGGTAAGACATGTTGTGTCCCCGACTGTAATTATTCAGGCAAGAAGGGGGAGAAAAAATCATCTGTCTTTCGAGTTCCGAAAGTAAGTCTGTCTGAGTCTAGGTAGGTATAGGCCCTAGGCATAGGCCTAGTGCAAAGGTTTGGCCACATTCACCCCAGTTCAGGCAATGGTTCAGGTAACCCACTCGCTGCATAGAGTCCTGGGCATTGAATTTGTAGTGACCTGGGATAATGCCTGGGACAAATTCAATGCCTAGCCCAGGCCTACTCCACATGTCTGAATCATTCGATAATAGAATAGGACTAGAAATTCTTCAGGGGCCTATTCATCATTGTATAACATCACAACAGTCAACAGGCTAAATATGAAGGACTTTTGATGACATTCATTCAACATAGGCCTACTACTTACATTCAGTACATTCCATGAAGTTTTCAATATATATATATATATATATATATATATATATATATATATATATATATATATATATATATATATATATATATATATATATATATATATATATATGTATATATATATATATATATATATATACATATATATATATATATATATATATATATATATATATATATATATATATATATATATAATCTATTCTGTGCATTATTCCATCTCAATCCTACCAATTTTTGACATATATGTGAGACTGACAGGTGATAACTAACATGTTTGAAGTGAGCAAAGCGTCAACCAGGCCCCAGTCATCAATTTTGGTTTGTTCATCAATGCCACGGTACTGTAGACACTCAATTCACATCTAGTTCACTAGGGAATCCGCTAAATCGTGGCAGGCAACGGGGACGATTTGCTCTGAAACGACCGCGAGAAACCAAAAATGCCTTCCATGTTATCAATATGGGAGTTGGGTCACCTTATTTATAATATGATAGAATAGGTTGATATCACTACATCGTGATCAACAATGCCACCGTTTCCGTAGCCACTCTTATTTACATCCAGTTCACAAGGGCATCCACTAAATCGCGACAGGCAATCGGGACGATTGGATCTAAAATGACCGCAAGAAACCATAAATGCCCTCCATGTTATCAGTATGGGAGTTGGTATTATATTTATATTTATATATAAATTTATATTTATATATAAATATTATTATATAATTACTATTTATATTACGATAAAATAGGTTGGTGTCACTACATCATGCTAACAGCTTGGTACACAGTCACCTTGATCTGTGGGTTCAGGTTGAGACTGAGTTCATCTTGTACAGGATGCACTCACTTGATTCGGAGAGTCTTACCACTGCCTTCGTTATACAGTCAACCTATTGATCATACTCAACAATATTTGAACTCTTCTTCATATTCTCACGAAGCGATATATCATTATTTTTGATGAGCGTAGCGAAGTCTCCATCCCACTCTTATAGGGCTTTGTCTGTGTGTTTTTTTTTTTTTTTTTTTTTTTTTTTTTGTAAGCACTCCACAGGTCGCAAGGGTTGACTGATCAACATGAAACTTTTTTTGTACACGCAAACTCATCCAACTTAGAACTGTATAGTTTTTGGAATGAATCGGTCAGACCGATTTTGAGAAAAATCATCTCAAAGTTTCTAAAAACCCCATAAGATTTGGCTGGGCAGAAAATGTTGAAAAATAAAATCTCTCCAAATAGGATGAAATTTTCTCCAAATGTGTAAACATGGATTTTACACATTATTACGATTTTTTAAGCAATTCTGATCAGTCGTTTTGAAGAAAAAAATAAAAATAACTGATAATATTCATCAAATATATCATAAAAATTGTGACAGAATTAAGTTGTTGAGATTCACTGCTTTCTAGATTCAAGAGTTGACCAACAATGAAGTATTTTTTATATGCGTCAAGGTGTGTAGATTACCAGAGTCAATAAGGTGGCAAGATTAGAACTACTTTAACGACTTTTATAGCTTATTCAGATATCAAGGTGTGTAGAATACCAGAGTCGATAACGTAGCAAGGGTAGAACTACTTCAACGACTTTTATACCTTAATAGGATATCTCGCTCATCTTACAACGCATATTTCGCGTTTGACTAGTGGTATACCAATATATAGCACCAATGATCTCAAAATGTTGCCGGGTGATTGATCAATTTGTATGTCATTCTGAAAAAAAATTGGGCCCGATTTTTTCTAGCATGTGAAATGGAATGTTTGATACGCATATCCTCATCAATTCGACACGAAAAGAAATAGCAAAATGCGCTTCTGAATCTCAATAAGGCTGACGAATGGGTACACAATTTTAGTCAGCAGTGTGATATTCCAATCAATATCATTGTTGAAAATATGCTCACTTCATTTTGTGATCTTTCTCTAGTTCTAATTTAAAACACCAACAGCGTATACCTGCAACGTTTTCTAGGCAATCGGTTGTGGGATCGATTTCGAAATATTGATTTTTGAAATTTCGAGGATATCCATGTCAATTAAGGAAATTAAACTCACACTCTCAGGAGCAACATACATTGATAATTTGAGTTGATATGGAGAAATAGTTGACAGAAATGTTCGTCAAGTTGTTTGAAAATCAAGCGAGTGATTTCTAGCCCGCTGTGTGGATTTATATCGCATTCCATATACATGTGATGCACCGTGTAGAATGAATGTATACATGCTGCGTTTTCCCAGTTTATTGAACTCATCTGACCCTCATATAACTTGAGTAAACTTGAATGTATTCATGTAAGCTAAATGACTCAAGTCTTTTGAATCTCGATAATTGTACATTTCCTTCATACTCTTATATACATCTTTTACGACATTCTGTGGCTTTGAGAGTTCATGTTTGATAGTTGACTTTACGCTCAATGCATCTTAGTCAGAGCTCAAAGCACTCCCCGGGAAAGATGTAACCAGTGGCTGAGTTAGTGTTCTGGTTTACAGATTCCTACAAGATGGATTTACCGACCAAACTACCGAAGTGAGCTCAGATTTTTCACAGCCGCCTGTTAATATAAATTCCGTAGCTGAGACTTTTGGTCGCTATGGCAATGTTTTCTCAACAATGTGTCTCGAAGATAACATCGAATAGTAAACAAAATAATAAAATATATGATGGCGAGCTTCTTAATGACATTGGAGATGAAATTGAATGAATATACACATAGAAATGGTATCAAATATAGTGTATTAATTGTTCAAATGGATATCATTATTCAGCAAGAACTATTTTTTTAAAGGTATTATGTGTACAGAATCAGGAAAGAATCATGTGTATCGCTCATTTATTCATATTGGGTTCAACGACGAACCGTTCTGATGACAGATCTATTGGCGTCCGTTAATTATATTTGATATGATGGGATTTCTTTTGTTAACATTATATTATTATACGTTTGTTTAGATCATTATATTGTATGTACTTTATGAAATAAGAATAAAAAACAATGTTGAATTTGAATTTGAATGATGGGATGAAATGTTATGTGATTTGGTATTTTTGGATAAAGTGGAAAAGAGTCTGTTGTGGCCCATCGTTGAGGAATCAACCCAGTATTGACCTGAGCGAGAGATAAAAACTACGAGAAAACAGGATGGTCGACCAGGGCGGGAACCGAGTTTCCTGAACGACGGTTCAGTGTGCCCGCCACTCGGCCACTTGGCTCAGTGATTTCAACGGTGAAGTGGTTGTATACTAAAATGCTTCTTATGACTTCAAATTATCGAAGATAAAGATCATGTTCATCGTTCAAATGAATCAATTTTTTCACATCTCTCTTGTTGTTATCAATTTATAGGTAAATTCATGTTATCATCAAATTAACACAAGATGCCTACAATAATCTCGGTACACCATACTCAATTGTATCATATTTGAAATACCCAATCATATCAACTTCATTGTAATACGTTATGCCATTTTGCTATGAATACCATTATACTATACATCATTATATTATACCATACCACTATATGGATAATATCATAGTGCATTTTCATTATGATAAGAAAAATAGAGCACCAAACTTTCGATCACTTATGTACAGACATATTTTTGAGAATTATATTTTGAAGTAGGTTAACGGCAACAGGATGTCATTTATCTCATTCTTCATTAACATGTTATTTCTAATGAGTCTTCACTGGCGTACATAGCAATTAAAAATATTCATGAATATGAGGATTAGAATCCCGAGTTATGAGGTCAATTGCAAAATAAAAGTTAATTTTCATCAAGTTCTTGGTCTGAATTTGAAAAATTTGCATAAGGAATACAATCTATATAACAATGAATATTGATCAGGAACATAATTATATGTCTGATGAATCATTTATATGATTCAATGAATCATGAATGAATCATGATTCAATGAATGAGATGTAGTGAAATTCATATTGGACATAACATTTCTTGGAGAGCATGGTACTGAAACTCCGATTCAGGTGAAGCACTGACCTGATTGTTGAGAGATGAAATGTATGCGCTGAAATAAATTAAATGAACTCAAGTATCGAAAGATTCATAAATCAACAAAGGAATGAATGTGTCTTGTAACTTATGAACATCACTTGAGAAGTATCAATTAAGAGTTGAATTCAGTTTTAACGCATCAAATTTTGAGAAAACGATTGCATTAGTTGAATCTCATTTTGCAGACATCAGGAAAACATCAATCATTTCTAAGAAAAAAAAAATGAATAAAAAATAATTTCTACACATCAGACAATTTTGATACATTGCACTGCAATCAGTCATCACAAGGAACCATCATCATCGCAATATTTGTTTTCAATTACATCGAAGCTAGATACAAAATCATTGTTCCCCAATCAAGGCTATGGATGAAAGGTTGAATCGTTACATCACAATATGGAGCTATATTCACTCTTCTTCTACCTCAGGCCCATCTATTTATTTTGATGATTTATTCAAAATTAAAAATACTAATACCCAACTTGAATCTCAAATTTCAACGAGGAAAGAGATTTGAATAGCTAAAAACAAAATACGCTCGAGTCACGTGAATCAACAAACCAGAAAATCATAAGACCTAGTGAGGTTGTATAAATGAATGTTTGTATTGTGAGCGTAAGACTTTTCTGCTGCAGTCTTTTGTCGTAGAGCCACAGCTCGTAGATCCATTCGGTCTCCGAGGTAATTTATCCTGCTACGTCACATTGCCATGGGGTGGTGGCCAAGGGGTGCAGAGCATTTGCATTCACAGTTGAAACAACTCACCGCTAGGTTTGCGCGTGAATTAAGACCGGAACTAGGTTAGTTGTGTGCTTATATTTATCGCGCAGTCACGCTGCGAGACGAAGTGTCTGGCTACGGAACTAGATGAATGAATACATTACAATTACATACTAGTAGTATTTCCATAGTAATCATTCCACTGATATCTCATTTGTGAGTGAATAATATAATACTTTCTATTGACTCTAACAAGCATTAGAGGCCCTATATCTAAAGATTATAGACAATTTGTTCATTTACAATTCACTAGTGAATTTAGAATTGAGGTTTCTATAATTAGACGATCTTTAGCGAGGATTCAATTTGACATACTGAAAAAAATTAGTGTTCGTTTGTATGTTTTTTGTATGTTTTTTGTTCGGTTCTCCACAGGTCAAACGGCTACAGCTATCAACTTCAAACTTTTTCACATTACGGTTCCTCATCTAACTTGGATCTATATAGTTTTGTGGCGTCATCAGGTGATAACTCTTATTTCTATGAATTTTAGAAATTTCAAAAATACCCATTAGGAAAAAAAATATATTTTCAAAAGAAATGAAATTTTGCGTGAAGTTGAATTACATTTTTATACACATTTCTGGAGATTTTCAGCTCGATTGGGTCAGCCATTTTGAATAAAAAATATAAAATGAGCTAAATTGGTACCATTCGAAGCAGTGTTTACCCATTTATAAATTAAATGTCACCCAATTGGCGAATGAAGGCAAAAGTTTGGCAATCAACATATCCAATCGTCTAACAACGCATATATGGCGTTTTCCTAGTCACTCACATTATAAAGGAAATAGCGTCTCAGCAATCCTGCGATGTCATATTTTCAAACAAAATGCAGTGGTGCACACTCTCGTACCTCCACCCACCTGACGTCACTGAATATAACATCCAATCAATTATTTGGTTTTGCGTTTTAAAAATGTGAAGTTATCAATCTAGGTTATCTCCTATTGAATGGATACAGATGATCTATTGATGATCCATAACCATTACTTTTCTCTGGAAGATTTATTTCTGAGTGGAACTCAACAACTTCATCAATAAATAGGTTATGTTATGTAGTTATGTAGAATGTATGTCGTGTTATGTTATGTAGGTTATGGGGAACGAATGAGCACAGAGGATGATGAAACTACGAAGTAATTATATGTGAAAGAACGTTCAAGATAACCCATGCCTCATACAGAACTAGATCTCACGTCCAACTCCGCCTCAATTTCTGAAGCGGTGCTTCAGCTGACTCAGCTACTGAGAGCGACTCGTCAATATGACAAAATATATCACTACGCGAATGTGCTTTTATGATATGAATTAATGTTCAATCAGATCGAGATTTTGTCAGTTAGGCTTCACTGGTCAATTGTTTTCATAACCATTCTCTGGATTTGATTGTAACATATTGGAGCAAAAATAACACCTTGTTGTCATAGTCAAGATATATTATCACTAGGGATGTCGGCGGGTAGCAATTTTTGGAGTCGGCTACCCGTCATCATTACCCGAGCATTGAGCAGGGTTCACACTTCCGATTTTTTTTGTCGTACGACATGATTTCGGTACGATTTTTGTAACTGGCCAATCACAAGGCAGAACTGGACCGAAAAAGATGGCGGATCACGACACCGATATCGGTCCGAATCGTGTCATGAATGTTAGTTCAATTTCAACTTTTGTCGGCCGTTATTACGATTTCAGCGGAAGTAACGTGTGTTCCGTACTTGGACTGCTAGGAGGCACTGCAGTAGTGCTTCCGTTCGATTTGATTTATATCGATATATCTCCGTGTCTCCGCGCACTCACTCTTTGCGCGCACTTTGTTTGTTGAGACGTCAAACTTAACTAGCATATTACTTTTATTTGCATAAATTAAAATGTCTTATGGTCCTGAACTTTTCGTATTGGCAGTTCAAGACCGGCCATGCCTGTACGATTATAGCTCAACTGATAACAAGAATACAAGAACTCAACAATAAAACAAGGCTGTGGATTTGAGATGATGAAGCATATGTCCACATGACGTCACGAAATCGTGTCGTGATAGAGGTTAAGTGTGAACGGGTCTAAATAAAATCGGACCGATATCGTGTCGGACGACAAAAAAAAATCGGAAGTGTAACCATATGCTTTACCCGGGTAATCATTTTTTTTAAATCTCAACTATGCTTATCTACTTTTCATTCAAATGTATTTTATCGTCCTATTTACCATCCTCAGGTTACCATTATTGATGTTGCAACTATAAACAGTCTTCTCGTATCATACCAATGACCCTCTCAGCACAACCTAATCTACTCGAACACATTGGTTGAGTAAACTTGAGTGAATGTGGCATGTCCCTCTTTTTTTGTAAACAAAGGGCCTTGTGTTTAAGCGGTATGCAGAAGTGTTAGAACTGTGGTCGCTGTGAGTGCCAGAGTGTTGGAGGAGGTGGGGGGAGCAGTACGTGCGAGCCAGATGTGACTGGTGATCCAGAGAGTAGTAGAGGAGGCCTAAATTCGTTCAGTTTTCCCACCACACAAGCGCGCTTTGTTTAAAAGTTATCTGTCAGTGAAAATGAAGAACAAAAGCTCGCGTTGTAAAAAGTGGCGGGTAGCCGGGTAGGGAATATTGGAGTCGGGTAGTGGTGTACGCGTACCCTACCCGGGTACACGGGTACCAGCCGACACCTCTAATTCTTACCATGTTTTTCTGTGTATATTTTTGTGAAAATACTTTTGTCACAACAATGAGTCTACTGAACACTGTGTCCATGTTGTGTTCTGATGAGTATATTGCGTCCTTTCATACCACACATTCAGAAAGAAAAGAGATGTTTGCCCAAAGCAGTACGTTTAACGCCGAATTATAGGCGCATACATATGGTACGAATGGCAACTACGAGCGCATTGTATGACTTCAGTCATAGGGAGGCGTCGTGAATAAAAACAACGCCGTTGTTTCATTTCCATATCTCACCGCCCTCCCGATGATTAAAAGACAGTTCAGCGGGCCGTGACATCCGGTAACGAGCCACCGGCATGCCGTTGATTGCCAGTTTGTCCGCCGCATATGGCGTGGCGCTAGTGAATGTAATTGCTCTCCTAGCTGTACCGCGTTGTGAATGATAATCAGGCGTCAACGTTATGGTGACGGTAAATACTATTTTATGTCATCCCTCCATCCTTTTCTCTCTCTCTCTCTCTCTCTCTCTCTCTCTCTCTCTCTCTCTCTCTCTCTCTCTCTCTCTCTCTCTCTTGCAATTAGAGTGAAAGTGTACGCATGTGGCTTTGGAATACGTGATCCATTCATGTAATAGAAATCAAATACATGAAACTTGGACCAAGTCTCATATATTGCACTTTTTTCGCGGAGTTGTTTGCCATAATTGTTTCACATATATATCCCAGTAATTTTTTAATCATTCCGAAAATTCTTTATATGAAATAGAACATTTTTTCACAGATCAAAGTGACACAACTTCAAGTTTTAAAAAATGTGCAACTGACATTATGCAACAATGTTCAAATATGTTATAAAAAGAGGGCCCGAAAGACGAACTGGTCAAAAACCTGCATTCTTGCGCAATCTTTGTTGCGTGACTATGTTTTCTCTCATTTAAATTGTTTGTATGAAAATGTTGATCGATGAGTAAAGAGTATTTGATGTGCTATTCATTACAAACCAGAACCCTGCACGAATTCTAAGCAGGAGTTTTTTTTACTTGTGCCGAACGACTCTAAAGACCGGCTTGTCCTAAAAAATGCCACGTTCAATTCATAGAAAACCACATTAGACACCGAGAACTAGAAATTCACCAATGAATCATGAATGAATGCAGGCATAAACCCATCATTTGAAACGAAATTCGTGACAAATAATTTGTCGAAGTCGAATTTCTGGTTGGTGACAGGACGGTTGAATTTTCGAAAATCTTGATTTTTCTCAGAACCCTGAAATCGAACAGGATTCCACCATGCATTGATCCATTTCTGAGTGGCTACTCAGAATGATGATCAGTAGGGCCTGAGATGTTCTGAATCGAAAACAAGATCCAATGGTGTACGGTACATATACGTCAAATAATTGGATCTGATATATCATACAAAAGATTCAAACCATCTGAATGAAACAGCTTTGAAAGTGAATAGCTGTGTTGAATTGAAGCCACCCACGTATATTTCAAGGTAATTGCTTCTTTGAAACTTAAGCTTCAACAAAATGGCTGATGCTTTTACACTTGAGATATTCTCGTTTCTTTCATGTTCTGTTCGCTTAATGCTTCTAACTTTCAAGTATACATTTTGTTCAGTGGAATTATTGTTTTTTAAACTTTTAATGTTGTTTGTTCTGAAGCTTTTCTCACAACTTGTGCGAGAGCAGAATACTTAATGAAGAAACCTACAAACACATTTCATGCACATAACAATTAACCAAGATGAATTTATCGATGTAATTGCTATCTTCTGACAATCTTTTTTTCATAGTATATATATATATATATATATATATATATATATATATATATATATATATATATATATATATATATATATATATATATATATATACATATATAAATATATATATATATATATATATATATATATATATATATATTATATATATATATATATATATATATATATATATATTTATATATATTTATGTCCATATATATATATATATATATATATAAATATTTGGATTAGTGGGGACCCTGAAGAGTATATACCGGAATGTAGTATACTCGGATTTGGAATTGTTTTGCGTGACAAACCTCATCCCTGAACTCATGCCTTTTAAGACTTTCAAGACAATTTTACATAGCCCAGTATACTTTATTCCGGTATAAGTTCTTCAGCGTAGCCCGAAACGGTTGAACATGAGGACTTTATATTGTGCATAGACTGGCGATACTCACAGTGTTCTTCTATACTCGTGAACATAATTTTTGTGGTATACGTCACTTTGTTACACTCTGTTTGAGTCACCACCCGTTTAGGGTTAGAGTAAGGGTTTGAGTGGGTGATAGGGGTGAGTGTATGGCACCCTTGAAGATTATGACGCACTCATATAACCATCCTAATACACAATCATGTCACGTCCATACAAACTCACGCATTACACGCACACTTCACATACGTACGGTATACGCACGATAGAGGAAAGAGAACTGTCTTACATATATGGATGATGAAAGGTAAATTCAGATGTATAGGGCTGTCCAACCAATTACAACTAACGCGAAGAGCTAAGATTACGATCAAAGCTAACAGTTGACACAGTTCCTTCGCTATCGTTCACAAATCAGTGAATGGTCTTGAAATGTTGTTCCACTGACCACTGGTACTTTCAACTTCAGTCTAGCTTAGCTCTTACAGCTGAGCCAATTATAATTTTTTTAAATCACCCGCAACTAGCCAGATAACTAGATTATTGAAATGATCAGCCGTTTTTGAGATTCATTGTGAGTAAACTGTGAATATCACTTTTAGTCGAAGCTGCAACCTTGATCTCAACCCTTATAGTCTGATGCTTTCATTGTGAGGTCACCTCTATACGACAAAGCTAGAAGATTGAAAATCACACATGAGGCGCATACAATTTATTTGGTCGGTATGTCATGCATTAACGTCGCTAGTGGGTATGAAATCAATCAATATAGCCGTGCAATATTGTGCCGGTGACTGTGGGTTGGAGGGTGGAAGAAGGGCGTGTTGGAGACGGTGGGGGAGGCTTGTGGGTTAAACGATTACAATATTCCCCTAACCGAAGCTAATTGCCGTCAGAACCATTAAACATTATTGATGATAAAAATGTGTGTGATTTGACTGTCTGTATTATTTACTGTGATGGATTCGTACAGAAACAAAAGAAGCTGTAAGGAATGAACATCAAAAACCTGTGAAGTAATATGCTTCTGTGCCGGTGTATAAAAATATTATATAATAATGCATAATAATAATATAATCAAATATATAATATATCATATACCGGTAATATATTGTAGTAATAATTTTGTATGTATATGATAAATGCATTCTTGCGTACAGTGGACGCATAAACGCAGATCTCATCAGGTCAGGATCAAGTTTCGAATGAGACGTAGCAGATATTTTTCTTGTATCACCGCTAGTTCAATACTCAAAATTAACCGGATGATATTGGAGTCGTCAAACATTTACCCCATCATAGTTTCTTGGCTGTGGGGCATAAGTCTCTATGATATTGGAATGGAATAATTTGTGGCTGTTTCTTGTCATTTTTTTCTTCTTTCACCTCTGAATTGATTTCGACAAATGTGTTTTAAATACTTCATGATGTTCGGCCTATAGCGTGAGCGTTCACAGTGAATCGTTGACGCTTTCGCTCGATCTAGTGTTAATGATATCAAAACTATAGGAAAACGCTTCACATGAATCACGTTGATGGCAGGACGCGTATGGTAATATTGAGAGTTTGAATGCGTCTATAAAGCGACGACAAAATGAATGGTTGATTTATTCTCTCAAATGGCTGAATCGATATTTCTCATGACATTTTCGAAAACTATCTAAATCCTAAAATTACGGCCCATATTGAGACAGTTTGGAATTTGAAAAACTATTCTTTCCTCAATTATTTCTCACCATATTTCATCACCCAGTTGATTTCGAACTGAAAAACGTTTCATCAACTGTCTTTTCAGTACCGGAGGTATACAGTTCTGACAATAGAGTTGCTCACAATTGACATTGAAATTAGTTTTTTGTTGATCACTCCAAGCGCGTGATCACAGCTAGAGTAAGAATATGCGAAAACGAGCGACATTATCTCTCACTTCAGAATGAACTCAAAATATATTTTGCCGCTTTCCATAAATTTCATGACGTTGATTCGGAGTGTACAATATATAATCTGATTGTGAGGGTTGCAATCTAAGTGGATTATATTATTATTTTTGATGACTTATCGGTCGTTTGATATTAAAATACCATCAATTATTGTAAAATCCTAATAAAAACCGCTGGGATTATCAAGAAATGCAGAGTATAATTACGTTCATTACAATCAGTACCATACCAGGTTATTACCAGGTTATACCAGGAAATACCAGGTTATTACGTTCAGTACAATCAGTAACATACAATCACAATTATATGTTCTAGCTAATACTTAAATGATAATCTTAATGCAATTTACTTTTCTTGTGAAACACCCACGTAGTCACGTGATCGCAAATCAAAGAGGCTAGAACACAGAGAGGTGCTATCACGTTACAAGATTGTGTCAAGGAGCATGGAGAGCAAAGATATCACTCGATTGTAGCAGAAACAATAGAGCCCCAAGACGTTGCCATGTTATACCATATAGTATCAAGAATGTTGAAGTGCTGTTTATATAAATCACTTGATCGTGTCAAAGAGCTTCATATAACCAAAAGCATCTGTGATCTAACAACAAATGAATGAATGAATATTAGGGTTTTAAGGCGCATCGACAGCGAGGTCATTTAGCGCCGATCTAACAACAAATGTGCAGCTTTTTTCTGTCGTAGTTAATTAACACAAATGAATAAAATCAAGTCATTCAAGTAATCGGAATGTTTTGTAATATATTTTTTTAAGAACTGGTGACAATACCTTCATATTGGTCATACGATGATATTGATAGATTCCTGAAGAGATTTTGAGTATTGATTGAGCGTGCCTTAGCGTTTTTTCATGGATGATCTTTGAACTCATGCGGATTTAGACGTATTGATTGTGTTTTTGTACGAATCTCTGCCGATTGTTTCTTCCGTACAGTGGCGGTTTCACGTACTTGGTGTTGCTGAGCAATGCCAGTGCCGACTGGACGTGTACATCTCTGTACTCGGTGCTGCCAGTACGCTCGTGGAAATCCCGGTTACAACCAACTAGAACAAATGAACCATAATAAACACATGGTTCACATGTTGTGCATCACATAATACACACATAATACAGAAAAAGAGTATTCCGAATACACATTGACTAATTATAATTGGATCGAGCGGAGCGAATACAATTGATCTTACTGTAATTCAAACCCACTTTTCACCTCTTACTCCAAAGTCAAAATCAATGAATATTTTGATGAGATTTGGCATACACATATGTCATCATCTAACTCCATGATTTATCCCTTTGAGCCGTAATCGGTCGAACCACTTTTGAGAAAAATAATGTTGAAGTTTTAAAAATCGTCATAGGAATGATCAAGAAGAAAATATGAGGGAACAAAACTACTGCGAATAAATTCACATTTCTATAGGTAATTCAAGCACACGTATGATGGACGATATTCCGAAGTTTCAGATGAATTGGACGAGCCGTTTTGAGGAGAGAAATTTCGAGGATAGGAATAGAAGTCATGTATCATTTTCTCACATCTATTATTATCGTTCTCTATTGAGAAATCTATCGGAAAATGATCGATCAACATACAGGTTGGAGCATCTAGTTCATGAGATGATTGGAGTTATAAATAGGTCAGTGCGTTAATATAGATCCATAATCATGGTGTGATACACCTTCGTCATTTTTCCCAGCACATTCGAAATCTACAACGCGAATACTGCGTTTTCCTATCGATGAAAACATGACTGATTTCATCAAACGAAATTTATGGGTATATTCACTTCCATGAATACTTGAGTATCCAATCAATCAAATGAATATAGCACCACTGAAAAATGAATGTTAGGCCTACCGTGAAATTTTTATTTGCTATGTTAAACGTTCTTCTTGATTCGTGGATACAAATATCCTCATACAGTAACGTGTTCAGAATACTCACGCCTGTGGTATGTGTCGTATCTCTGAGGTCGACCACCAGATGTCGACACAATCGCGGCACGGCTTGGTGAATCCAGAAACTGCGGGCTGGCATGACTCAACAACATCTTGCGGCCGTGAATCGTTGGGGCCGCAGCCACGAACCTATTATCTACACAGAACATTCTGTTGTTCTTAAGTCTCACAACAGTCGGTATCTCATGCGATGATACATAGTGCTGAGGAAAATATCTATAGTCACACTGGAAAACACGGCACCTCCATCGTAATGTAAAGGTACGTTTACTCTCGAGCTTTGTGCTACGAGCAACATGCTTTGAGCAACCGGCAACATGCGCTCAGCGCACGAATACGTTCACTGTTGAGCGCCGTGACGACGCCATAGTTAGACTTCAAATTGTGGTAATCTTACCACGAAAGAATATGTTAACTCACACCATATGTATCCAATCAATCTATATGAGCTTCTTCATACTGTTGGACCAATAATTACCC
>OZ023326.1:41272214-41284804 GCA_964007535.1 Brachyptera risi | reverse complement strand
ATATATATATATATATATATATATATATATATATATATATATATATATATATATAATATATATATATATATATGAGTGTGTATAGAATTATTATATATATAGATAGAAATGGTTGGCGAGAGAGAGAGAGAAAGTGAGATGGAGGGAGTGCGAGACCAAATCATTTTCTCTCGATGAGGAATGAACATCTCGAGATGGCTAAGAGACCATTATATTGAGAAATGTTTGAAGTATACTTTTCCGTTCCATTCTACTACTTTTCTCTTCCAAAAAGACTCTTGATCTAAACATCTTGATTCTCCATCCATTCTAAAAGTTGTATTACGATTTTCAACTCACGCATAGTTATCTTTAGGCCAGCTGTAGTTTGTAGTATACGTAGATGAATAGGTATGAGACGGTAAACCCGTGAAGTTCATGGTCGCTCAGTTCAAAGTTGTTCCCAACTTACAATTGAAGTGTAGTCCCTTATACCAAACGAGCCTTCCATAACATATGATCAAATATACATTTACTTAAGTTATTATATTCGACAATCCCATTATCCATGGAAATTAAACCATTATATAAGAATATGAAAAGAACGGTGACATGACAATGACCCCAGAATAAAATGATTGTTTCGATTAATCATTAGTATTCCGTGATGTACTCGCGGGAAGGAAATGACAACAAAATCGTCATTATTCAATCTTAGTAGAGAAGCACAAAATTGATATTCCTTGCATCTCGCATTTTGGGTTACAAGCAGGAAACATACCTCATTTTCTTCAGTAAAGTGCGCTGAAAACGAATATGCCGGTGTTCAAGCTGGCAAATGACCCAGGCTCTTTTGGTGGGAGGTCAAAGGTCAAGCGCGCAATTTTGCATTGAAACGTAAATAACTCGGTAGTGATTCGTCCTAATGCCTCACGGTTTTCTCTATTTTGTTGTTCATAATATTTTCTCATAGCGTAATCAAAAAAATTCACCATATTTGTGACACAATAATTCTTGACGCCATCTTGAAAATGAAATACTGATTTTGATGCGTCGTTTATCTCAGATATTCTGAAAAGTGCATCGATATGCGTAAAATAGTTCAAACAAATATTGTGCACAATTCAGTTATTAATCGGTGACAGCTTATTTCATACGATTATCACAATATTCACGCATTTCAGAGCCGTAAACGTGAGCGCGAGTGCGGGAGTTTTATACACATTATAAGCCTGCTGAATGCACAATTGTAAGCCTGGCTGCGATGCGCTTCGAGTTTTTGATTTCAATTGATATTAGGTTCAACAAAATTGATGGCATTATTGTATTGATACAATTATAACGAATGTCAATATATATTTGTACTGTATTGGTTATCCATAACCGTCTGGTCGTATCATCAAGGTATGCCTACATCAGATTGGTGTTTTATTAGTGTCAAAGTGCTGAATCCCATATTGATTGAGAATAATATGGACATGCCTGCAAAAAACCCAGATAATTCATTTCACATAAATCATGTTCGTCATTTAATAAAATGCCTGGAAAATATTCAGAAGAAGATATATCATCACGATTTTTGACCAATTTGCATTGAAATTTGAAATTGATCGATGTAGACCCTACATGAGTGATTAAAATACAAGACTTCAAGTTGAATTTGAAGTTGGGAATTGTAACACGTTATCTATGTCATACTTTGATTACATGTTGATTCGTGATCTAGTCGAGTGGTAGCTCTATGTGAGCCAAGTCCCGCGAGCATCCAGCTCACCCTGTTAAGCCCTTACTCTGACTGTGTGTTGCTATTGTGATACCAGTCCCCACAGTTGCATGCTGGCATGCATCTGACATCTTGTGATGTATCATCATTTGTTGTATTATTTGTTTGATATACTATGATTACTAATTCGCTGACAAATCATAAATGATGGCTTACTGCCATACTCACTTGTGATGCTATTTAAGCTATAAGTTATATTGTGAAATATGTAAATTGTGTACCGATTTCTTCGAGAGAGGGTTAAAGGAATGAACACCACTACTAATACCACTACTACATGTCATGGTAGGTTTGTTTTGAAGCATACGCACTGCCGAGTGCAATAATGGTTCTTCTTTTCTTTGCAGTCACATGATATTAGCTCCAACATTTTTCAGGATATGGGATCTTGAATCATGAGAACAGGTTCAAGATGTCCATCTTGCAGAAACCACCTACTGTCTGTATACAGTGGAATTTTAGGAAAGGCTTCCGTTGATTTCCACCAAACATACTATTGATATGTAGCTCGTCTGACGTGCTGGATCAGTGCAACTCTTGTAGGAGGGACTTTCACGAAGTCTTTCTCTGAAATTCTGAAGAGAGAACACCTGACTTCTTCTATAGACTGGGAACTCGTTCGTGGATCGTAAAGTTTGCAGACGGAGGCTTCTGCACTCGCGATGCCCTCTTGACTCATGGAGTTGTCTTGGCAAAATTCGCGAAGGAGAGTTGCATTCTGCTGAAATACGTTTTCATTTTGCTGTGCCTGATCTCATCCAACATTCTTGTGGCAAAGATTTCAGTAGTGCTACTAGAAGCACTCAAACGTCAGTGTTCCGGCAGTGCACAATGAGCCTCTTGAACCCACAAAAAGTTGCGTCTTTTGAATCGTAGATGCATTCATCAACATCGTATACGAAAACTTAAATCTACCTTGCACGCGCTTGATGGCATCTCTGACCTTTACGACGATCTTTCTGTGAAAAGTGGTACGAGATGGTATCGAAATCGTGACAACCAAGGGATCGAAAAGAAATATATCTGATCGAACTAACAAACTGCCAGGCAACTGGAGATGATGGGTTGGTCTTGTTGACAATAGACGAATACTTTCTGACCTTGTGGCTAAGGAGCTATCGGAAGCGGAGCCCGAAAGAAGGTTCACACACCTCAAGATGTCGACATCCTCTTTTCCTCTCTAGAAGAAGCCAACACTCGTATTATACTCTACGCAAAAGACACAACTTCTTGTGGGTTCAAGAGGCTCATTGTGCACTGCCGGAACACTGACGTTTGAGTGCTTCTAGTAGCACTACTGAAATCTTTGCCACAAGAATGTTGGATGAGATCAGGCACAGCAAAATGAAAACGTATTTCAGCAGAATGCAACTCTCCTTCGCGAATTTTGCCAAGACAACTCCATGAGTCAAGAGGGCATCGCGAGTGCAGAAGCCTCCGTCTGCAAACTTTACGATCCACGAACGAGTTCCCAGTCTATAGAAGAAGTCAGGTGTTCTCTCTTCAGAATTTCAGAGAAAGACTTCGTGAAAGTCCCTCCTACAAGAGTTGCACTGATCCAGCACGTCAGACGAGCTACATATCAATAGTATGTTTGGTGGAAATCAACGGAAGCCTTTCCTAAAATTCCACTGTATACAGACAGTAGGTGGTTTCTGCAAGATGGACATCTTGAACCTGTTCTCATGATTCAAGATCCCATATCCTGAAAAATGTTGGAGCTAATATCATGTGACTGCAAAGAAAAGAAGAACCATTATTGCACTCGGCAGTGCGTATGCTTCAAAACAAACCTACCATGACATGTAGTAGTGGTATTAGTAGTGGTGTTCATTCCTTTAACCCTCTCTCGAAGAAATCGGTACACAATTTACATATTTCACAATATAACTTATAGCTTAAATAGCATCACAAGTGAGTATGGCAGTAAGCCATCATTTATGATTTGTCAGCGAATTAGTAATCATAGTATATCAAACAAATAATACAACAAATGATGATACATCACAAGATGTCAGATGCATGCCAGCATGCAACTGTGGGGACTGGTATCACAATAGCAACACACAGTCAGAGTAAGGGCTTAACAGGGTGAGCTGGATGCTCGCGGGACTTGGCTCACATAGAGCTACCACTCGACTAGATCACGAATCAACATGTAATCAAAGTATGACATAGATAACGTGTTACAATTCCCAACTTCAAATTCAACTTGAAGTCTTGTATTTTAATCACTCATGTAGGGTCTACATCGATCAATTTCAAATTTCAATGCAAATTGGTCAAAAATCGTGATGATATATCTTCTTCTGAATATTTTCCAGGCATTTTATTAAATGACGAACATGATTTATGTGAAATGAATTATCTGGGTTTTTTGCAGGCATGTCCATATTATTCTCAATCAATATGGGATTCAGCACTTTGACACTAATAAAACACCAATCTGATGTAGGCATACCTTGATGATACGACCAGACGGTTATGGATAACCAATACAGTACAAATATATATTGACATTCGTTATAATTGTATCAATACAATAATGCCGTCAATTTTGTTGAACCTAATATCAATTGAAATCAAAAACTCGAAGCGCATCGCAGCCAGGCTTACAATTATGCATTCAGCAGGCTTATAATGTGTATAAAACTCCCGCACTCGCGCTCACGTTTACGGCTCTGAAATGCGTGAATATTGTGATAATCGTATGAAATAAGCTGTCACCGATTAATAACTGAATTGTGCACAATATTTGTTTGAACTATATTACGCATATCGATGCACTTTTCAGAATATCTAAGATAAACGACGCATCAAAATCAGTATTTCATTTTCAAGATGGCGTCAAGAATTATTGTGTCACAAATATGGTGAATTTTTTTGATTACGCTATGAGAAAATATTATGAACAACAAAATAGAGAAAACCGTGAGGCATTAGGACGAATCACTACCGAGTTATTTACGTTTCAATGCAAAATTGCGCGCTTGACCTTTGACCTCCCACCAAAAGAGCCTGGGTCATTTGCCAGCTTGGACACCGGCATATTCGTTTTCAGCGCACTTTACTGAAGAAAATGAGGTATGTGTCCTGCTTGTAACCCAAAATGCGAGATGTTTGTGTTCTAGAAGGCTTTCTCATTTCTGCTTCTCTACTATCTCGCTCATTCTTCCCGATTGGACAAAATTGTGAAATATTAACCAAATTTCATCAAATGATTCGGTCGTGTTGGGAAACTTCCGCTAAATCATATAAAGTATCTCCCAATATATTATTCGGAGAGTCATCCAATTTCTCTCTGAGTACTTGACGTAACAATCGACTGGCATTATTATTATCATGCACTACATTACTGGTATAGGAAAATGACATCTAGGTATAATTTCTCTTGTTTTGATGAATAATTAGCTAATTTGAGGAGTGTGTGTGACACAGTGTCAAAATCCGCTGCCTCTCTCCTCCTTATTGCATACTTTCGTTTTGTTCAAGATACAATTCTTCTATTGACATTTTTTATTGGGGTTCATTTTCATCAGTATTCACTTTTAATTTCTGTGAAATTAGAATTGCTCACGTGGTGCCTCGTTCGAACGATCCTATCTCAACATTCTATAAGCCTCGACTGCGTAACAATTATTCCGTGTTAAATTTCTCTCATGCTTCAATTATTATTCTTACTCATTCATAATTCAGCTATGTTGTTTCCCTAGGCCTTCATACGGATATGATGCTCCTTACATACACATATCATGTTTTTCCTTCTCGACTCTCCTTTGTGTATTGTGTTTAAGTACTATGTTATGAAAGAAGCAAGACAAGTGGTGAGATCAAAGAGATCCATACAATGCCCGAGGTGTTTAGTTTGTCTTTTATGCTACTAGAGCTTTGTCTTCTTAAGACCCTTGTCTTAAAACATAAAGCGTAACATTACTAAACTAACATTCATTTGTTAAAGTTTTTTGAAAGCTCACTTATGCCCTCCAGAATCTTCCTTCTGTGTATCAAGACCATGGTTATACCAATTCAACTCGGACAATGATAACACACAATGTCTACTTGATGAGATGAAATTTTGCTAGACACCATGGTCATTCTGAGAGCATGTGCAATGATTCGTTGTAACTTGTATCTATTATTATATTATACGGAAATGTGAAACGAATCTAACGAGATAGAACCTCATGTTCATAAGCCAACTGTTTCACCCACGCTTGATGGTTTATCAGTGATCACATCTAAGAACGAGTGGAACTGCTGAATGAAATGAAATATTAACTATTCCATGGAGATTGACAGAAGAACACTTTCCATAATCCCTGAACAAATGTTTTTTTCAACATAACGTTCCATAGTGAAGGAAGCACCCTTGGCCTCTTTTGAACCTGAGAAACAAACTTTTCCAAGTTTTTTTCCAAGAAAACACAGGTATGTTTACACATATTAGAGAATATTTACTAAGATCCTTCACTGATAGTCTCCTCAACATGAAAAAAAACATAACATTCATTGTTTTCTTTTGTTTAATATCATTTCTGGATATATTCGACTTGGGGTAACATACAACGGCGTAATTCTTAAGAACCACTCGTTGAATTCTTCATAACTCCATGAAGTTTTTTCTTTTCTTCCAATTTCCAAAAGATTTCTTTTTTGTTTCGAGAAATTCTTTTGAATACGTTGAGCGGCAAGACGTCAAGATTAATATTTTGCAGAGAGAGTTGAAAGATCGAGGTGTCGATAAGTTATTGATAGCTATTAAAAGTTCAGAGTCCCCAAGTTTTGCGATGGTGAGTTTGAAAGTTCAATCATTATACGCGTCAGGGCTGACAATGTTGTGTAATGACTGTAAATAAGCCTACACGAGAGAAAAACTTCATAACTGACGCCTTATTAGGAAAATGGAGTCATTAAATAATACGTTCACATCAAAATTACTACTGTGTTTCGTGGAATCGAGTGTGACTCATGTAAGACTGATCCAACCACATGACCACAAGATAAATGTTTTATATATATCATCAAGGTGAGTGTTGGTTCCCATTTGTTCATTTGAAAAATTGAGCCTTGTATAGGAATTGTGAAAATAATGGAGGAAATGCACTCTGTGTTCATCATGAATGCTTATTGATTCGAACTTAGCAGAAAACAATGACTGTATCATGATCATTGTCAGAATATGAATAATACAACAGATAGATGAAAGCATCTGGTAAAAAGTTGTCATCCGATCAAGATAATAATATTGGAGAAAGGAGCACTATAAAATGAAAGGTTGTTTACGATCATACCAACCATAAAGGCAGTCATTTTTCTCCGAGAGTATTATCCTCGTGGGCATCCTGGTAAAAAGCATCGAAGGTTTATGTCTGTCTGACATTGCAACTTTCCTCCTTCACCCCTCGCCCACGACCTCACTCGTAGCTTGGAGGTGCATTTCTATTCACGAGACGGTCATTGGAGTGAGGCTGGAAACTAATATAATTCGTGGCGATGATATTTATTGAAATACATATGAATATTTCAATGTTTCGAATTAGTGGTGGGTTCAATGATGAACTAGTCAATAACAGAACCTTAAAAAGCCAAGTTATCATGGCATTCGAAACATATTGAATTATTATGAGCCGTTTAAAGTCCAACAAACCTGGCACCACCACCCATGTTATATTTTATGGTTATGGTTCTTTTGTTTCTGTCGAAAATGTATAGCTTAGATATATATATAAATATATATATATATATATATATATATATATATATATATATATATATATATATATATATTTATATGTATATATATATATATATATATATATATATATACATATATATATATATGTATATATATATATATATATATATATATATATATATATATATATATATATATATATATATATATATATATATTGAGACAGTGTGGGACTGATTATTTTTCATTATCAACCGGAACAGTAGTCGCAAGTCTCAAGTACAATTGCGGGGTCACCAAAACCAACGTGATTTCAATGATCCATATTTCCGACAATGGTTTTTATTTTTTTAAATTATATTATAGATTGTTACAATGTTGAAGTACAGTTGGATAAGCGTACATAAAACTTTTATTCCACATTGGAAAATGAATGAGGCTTTTTTCTCGTGTTCTCCAGTTTGTTTGTTTTTGTTTGGTACTTTTGTTTATCGTACGCGCATACATTTCAGACAGAATAATCAAAAGACTTGCAACTTATTCTGGTCATTGGTGTTAAGCCAGAATAGTTCGAGATTGAATGTGTTTGAACCAAATCGATGCAGTTATTGAAAAACGGCGATCCTCATAATATGGCATAAGAATAGCACTGCGTGAAATTTTATTTCTTTTGAATTCACCCTCCTGACGTGAAGTTCTAACAAAATTTTGATATCTTTCTGATCCTTTCTCTGTCAAGTTTGAAGAGATTTTTTGAGAAAACAAGTTATAATTTTGAAAGAATTACCAATACTTGGTTTGAAGTTGGTCGATGAAAATCAACAGGTTGCAAATAATGATGAAGGCTATGAGTTGTAAGATGAACGTAGTGAATCTCAGTTTATTCTTGTATGGCACCAATGAATATAGAAAATTTCAAGGTGATTGTTCACTTTATCTGGCCTGTATTCCGCGTAAAAATAAAAATATGGAACAAAAACGATGCCCAATTTGTTTTCGGGATGTAGAATGGAAGTCTTCGCTACGCTCATCCAGCAGAGCAGATGCAATGTTTTCAGTCTGGTATATAGAAGACCTTCGTCTCTCACGGTCAAAAATAATATAATTGCAAAAATGTAATTCCTATACTGTTTCTCGTATATGGTCATATTTCAGTTTTCCAAAATATGCCCCACTGCTTTTCATGTCATTCTATGGAATATTATATTCTGTCGTTAGAAAATGGTTTTATATATATATATATATTCAAATTTTTTATCCGATAAACTCGTGATTGTTGTATTCGAAACAAAGGCTTGATGACGCAATCGGATGGTGATAATTTGTCAGTTGATAAAGCCACCGCAAGCGCGCTAGTTGCTGATTACAACCGTAGGTCAATAAACAAAACAATAGTAAAACATGTGACAGATTGTAATATTCTAATCATGAATATGGAAACTGATTGCAGCTGTTTTGACAATTTGCAATCAAATCAGACAAATTGCAACTCCCCTCTTGCTTCGCCCTTGCCACCCAACCCACCATGCTTGTGTCCTCGTTACATACAATATCATATTACCACCCTCATCAATTACACAGGCCTTTGACGGATGATACAGTGATGCTGGAGCAAATACGATATCATTATATCTATCTGTTATTGAAATCACATGACTGGAAATCATTAACACAAATAATTTGAACTGAATTAAGCATGGTATGTTATAAACATATGGAAATTCACTCAATTCCTTCTACTTCTCTCTCTCTCTCTCTCTCTCTCTCTCTCTCTCTCTCTCTCTCTCTCTCTCCCTCTCGTTTCTCTTCCGTCTTTTTTTTTCCATATACACACACGTAATCTCTCTTATTTGCCTCTTACTCTACAAAGTCTTGACTCCAATGTCGGTCTCACTTCCTGACTGTAGAGAGCACTACAAGCTACGTTAACACAGAGGAAATTGTTTTTCGTTCAAAATAATATATCTTTGTATTTAATTGAAAATGGTCGTTTAGAAGTGAAAATTATATTAAAAAGGCGGCCAATTTCGTCCCGTTTGATGAGTTTCCAATCCAATTATTTATTTTGATTAATATTTTGTTTCTTGACTCACAGAATCATGAAATGAGAAGAAAAAGTGATACAAACGTTGAGGAATATTTTCTTCTGGAACGTATTTTGATGTGAGTGTCTTCTTGTCACGATGGCTCTTCCTTCACCGTATTCGTGCACACTTATCTCTCTTCTTGTGTGAAGCGGGTTCTCTTCTGTCTCTCAGATGCATCTTGGTCGACACGGGAGAGGGTTGGAAGAGAGGGGGAGGCGTGTTGAGGCGTAAGACAATTCGGGTGAATGTTTCTGACAGTAAATCGAGTTAGGGATTTCATCTTTCTTTCATCTGACTATGCAAAAAGCGACTGAGATGAGACAGAGAGGGAGAGAGAGAGATAGCGAGAGAGAGAGAGAGAGAGAGAGAGAGAGAGAGAGAGGGAGAGAGAGAGAGAGAGAGAGAGAGAGAGAGAGAGAGAGGAGAGAGAAATAAATGGGAAGAAGGAGAGAAAGAAGGAGAAATTTGAGAGGAAAAAATAAAGTCAGATGAGGGGGAGGGGGAGAGGATTACGGAGCGGTAGAGAAAGGTGTCATAATATCTCCAACTTGTGACCGAATATGTAAACAATACAAGTGAATAAAAACTAGTGATCACGTTCTCATTATTCTGCCATCAATATCATTCAAGAAATTCCCTCTCCTCAACTCAAGCTTGAGAATTTAAATATCGTTTGAATTGAATAACATTGCAATTGCGTGGTCCAACTTGAAACACTTCGTAGTGACATTGAGGGACGATGGAATTGACTAGAAGCTTCGGCTGGATCTTGCAAGTTACCACAATTGTGAAATGTCTCGCTTTTCTCCTTGTGTTTTGTCACAACGAGCTTCATAAAACTGTCACTGTGGCAGTCACATCGCGCACAAAGACAACACTAGCTGCGACACAACGGCATTGTGCAAACGATCGAAGCCCCGCCTACTTCCTGCATAACACGAGCGGGTCGGCTGCCTTTTGCCGTGATGGTGAATCGTGTTATTCGTAAAATAAAATGTGAAGGAATGGAATGATTTCTGTTTGAAATAACGTTTTTTTCTATAGCATAGCGATAACCAATTTATAGGAACCGTACCTTGTTGACCAAATATCATTTTTTCATGTAATCAGTTCAATACAACAAAAAGTAGCCGGAAAAGTTAGATTTGAGTCACAGAATTTTATTGTTCGAGCTGAAAAGCAGAAAGCAATGATCTGCACGTCATTTTCATTTCAGTGGATATTTCAAGTTATAACATAATTTTAACGCTAGACGAAGTTACACTATGAGTACGACCGAGTACTAGCGAACCAGGCAAACGACGGCACCCGACCCGCTAGTGGATAACAACCTCACCATTGCAATTACCACTTCACTCTCAGAATCTTAGCTTCATTGTTGTTGGTATACCGTGGAAATGATACGCGCGATACTATTCACTCGAAATTGCTGAGGATAATATTATCAACAGATCCAAAACAAACGGACGTCCGAATGTTGTAATAAATGAGGCTTGGCTGTTGGCTCAAGAAGAGCAAAGAGCCAGAGTTAAAGAGCTGTTAAGGAATTAGTTTGGACGCCAGTGAAACTTCTCTACCATTTTAGAACGGTTATAACAGCGTAGCAGGAGTCGTAGAACGACGAACACATTTGACATACGCATTTGTTTAAACATTTCCAAGGCGTGGTTGTTTTATACATTCAATAAGAACTGAAATAATTTCAGTTCTGAAATTTTACACACGCACGAACTCACACGCGCACACACACACACACACACACACATATATATATATATATATATATATATATATATATATATATATATATATATATATATATAAATATATATATATATATATATATATATATATATATATATATATATTCATATATATATATATATATATATATATATATATATATATATATATATATATATATATATATACTATCTTCCTCAGATCAAAACATGCCAACAGAATTACTGTCGATAGATTTGACGCTATTATTGAATTTCCGTGACATAGTCATACCGTTTGAATTGATACTGGTTCACCAGTATAATTAGTTGGTCATCGCATGATCAGGTTCAAGTACTCAGCAAACAGATAGGCAGGCCCACTAGAAATCAAACGTGTGCTTTCAACGCGGTACAAATCACACGCAGTCTCTTCTAAATATTTCACCATAGACTATACTAAGCGTCGAACGTTCAGAGCGCAACAGAATATGTCATTCGAATATAAAATACTGAATACCTCTCCAAACATAGAACGCAGAGAGACACGAAAACTTGTTCAAGTAATTTTGAGCGCAGCATTTATTTTGTTTACATGGTAGTCTTCTGTACCAACGGTATCTTCCCACAGACGAATGGGATTTTTTCTTTTAAATAACATCAAAAGCTTGTACGAAATCATTTTTCCCAATTAAGGCTATGGATGGAAGGTGGGATCATTTGGACGGGACACCACGAGGTCAATCTCACCACTCCGTCTTAATTATTCAAAAACAGTGAGCTTCAACATCAGGACTGCGCTGTCTGTGAACCTAATTTTCTGACTCAGATGAAAGTATTTTAGTTCCCAAAAGTCAGGAACACATTATAAGTGTACACCGTTTTTGTAAAATATCCGGGAATTACCAGCATCTGTATACTAAGAGATAACAAAACACACGAATTTTTGGGGGTGCTGAAAAGCGAATACTGGAATAAAGATACTACTAAGAGTGAAGGAGGGCTTGACATGTATGAATGCCGTAAACAAGCTACTTTTTCGGCGAATTGATTAGAGTATAAAGGAGCTTTTGTTAAAGATTTTGGTTTAGGTTATGATCGTTTCCTCGAATGGGCCATCTTCTTTCTAAGTAAACACGCCAAGTCACGTTTACTCTTGGTAGTATCTTTATTCCAGTATCCGATCTTCAGGCGCCCCAATATACATATTCTCATTTTGTATCATCATCACCATTATTCCAATAATTATAGGCTATTCTAATGAATAATTATTTCAAGAGAGTCCTCAAAAATCTTTAATTGCAAAAGTGTTTTTCATACTGTTG